>JAULKJ010000010.1:9491580-9510072 GCA_032355405.1 Rubia balearica | reverse complement strand
CTTACGGTGAGCTTCATGGAGATTTTTAATACACTGTTGTAAATATCATTATGACTTAGCTTGAATATGCTGCAAAACAAAGGTTGAATTTCAGGCTTTTGATCTGCTATTCGTTTCAAATGATGATTAATCCTTTGTTTTATATTAGGATATGGTAAAGACCTTATTTTAGAATCAATTTTTTCGGTTATGATTTTGTAGGTGAATGAACCTGGCCAGATTCTGATTGCTTTGCTGCAGCTGCTGAATCAATCCCGAAATTTGAAGTGCCTCCTACCGCCCCTCGAAATCGCCTTCATCATGGTTAGTAAAAATATAATCTTGGGATTTCCGTGTTTTTGCTTTTTTATGACTTGGGGTTGTTTAATTCTTGATTTGGTTCAAATTGACGAGAATTATAGCGATAAAGGGTTGAGTAATTTGGGTTGTTTTCATGCGAATGAGAGATTTGATGATTTTCATCTCGGCACTATTGCCAAGAATATTGGTGACCAGATTACCAAGTATTTTTCTATTGCAGCTTTGCTCTTGATATTAATTTCGTCATGTTCGGGCTTTGTTGTTTCGTTCCCAGTTCGATAATGCTACTATGCTTTTGATCTAAATGTGATTTGGTTTGAAGTTCTAACCAATTTCATTAAATGTGAATCTCCAGATAGTAGATTTCCGAGAAAGGATATATTTCTCCGTACAGATGGAGAAGGAAGTTGGCTATCAAAGAAAAACATTGCTCTAGCAAGGTATACAATGTGTGAACTCATTGTAATTCATATACATGCTATAAATTTGTCTTGGTTTCCTTCTCAACAAAAAAGTTATGCTGCAGATTCTTCTACCACAGTTCCCTAACATGGTTACCTACTAACAGGTAAGTTATGATGTTTAAAATTTGTTTTGCCACTGAATGCAGACCCAAGGTCCCTTTAAATGAAAATTTTGCAAATTAAGAGAATAGCTTTAGCCTTCTTTTTTTGGGATGGGTGGCTACTTTTAGATGTTGGTTAACGTAAGTTTAACGGAATAACCCGTCAAGTTTGATTATTACAGTTTTGGGCAGTCTAATCTTGGATGAGATCTTGCTTCAAAATTTCTTCAGTTTTACACACTGGACTTTCCAAAAACTTATGAAGTAATAGATTTCATCATATAGATTACTATCCAAGTAATAGGCTGCATTTTTAAGGACAATTATGTGATTTTTGGTGAATGGTACTGGAGAATATCATTATTAGAGGAGGATTGTCTTTTGTTTTGATCTCTCCTAGCTGATTGCTCTTCATCAGTTCCTTTAATTTTATACCATGTGCATCCAAATTGTAATTAAGTATTGATTAAATTAGCATTCCTTCATTTAGTTTACTCTAGCTGTAAAGTGGTTAAATACAACGTTATTCAAACTACATCAACTTCATGTTTTTCTGTCAGGGGTGATGATATTTCATAAGCTATATCTACATGAGGGAGGTAGTCAGGTAGTGAATTTCCTGGGTCCATTGTTAACTCTAGGTTTGATGATTTTAATGTTCTTACTTTTACTTTCTGCATGCACAATATATTTGTAATATTAACAATCATGTCTGTACATTTCAGCATGTTAGTGAAAGATTTGGAAAGAATTGTATTCTCAATTTAAAAATTGTGTTTTTCTTAGTTAAATGGTTGGAGGAGTGTTTCATATTTATTTTTCTTACTGTTATGAATTTTGCAGGTGTATCGAACCATTTATCTTGAAATATAAGAAGCTTTGTTAACCCTTTGGAATTTGGTTGAATAATTGAGTCCTGAACCCACTGTACAGATGGGGACTGGGAATCAGAGTACACTTGCCAGGCCTTCCAAGCCTGCCTCTACAAACCAGGTTATCTTGCTTCCTAATTCCTCCTACATTTTAGTAGAGGTTAAAACAACCTTAACTCGGACCCTCTTTTAACACAATGGTTTCTTTTTTTAAACACTCGCAGGAAACTCCTGTTGTTCCTGCTGTCCCTTCATATGATAATTGGTCAAATTCCATACAGGTTTGTATCTACTGGCTTCATTCTTGGTGAATTGCAATGATATCTAACAGTTCCAAAATCCTTGGTGTTCCTCATGCGCTTCATCAAGGCTTTGATACAGATTCTCATATACATGGTTTACTTCGTAGTAGAGCTTAGGATAGTTTTTTATGCAACCGACTTATATTTTTCATTTATGCTTGCTGCATTAGCACTGTATGCAACCAGCTTATACTGTCCATCTTGGGATAATGAATTTGGAGCAGGTGTATGATTTATTTATATTTTTTAGTATTTTAAATTCGGTGGTGTATATGGTAAATATTCTTGCAACTATTATCCACTGGTTATAGAGAACTCAATGTATATTAATCATATTAGTAAATTTATTCCAGCTTGAAGCATCTCATCGGGAAATGAACCAACGGCTCCCCTTATTCAATTTTCCATCTAATATACTCTACAAGATTAAAATTGTTTTTGTAAGATTCTAAATGTTTTCCTTTAGGTATGTTTGCTTATTTCTTTATGTACCTGTCATTGAATTCATCTTTTTTGGATATTTTTAGCATTATGATGTTTTGATGTGACTTTATGCTGAACCAATACTGATGAGGTCTAAGCACAAATAACTATGTTTACCTATAAAAGATGTAAGTTTTTCTCTGGAGATGCAGTTATTTTTTAAGGCAAGTTAATGAATGTCATGCACAAATGTTTGCATATCTTGACATAGCTTTTTGTTTCATGTTGTATATTTGTTGTTTTGTTTTTGGCTTTGTGCTAAGTAGGAACCTATCAAAAGCTCTAAATGTTGGATACATGTTTTCTTGGATTTCTTTTTTTATTGCGATGCTTTTGATAGCGATATATGATGCATATAATAGGCTAGAGGTTTATTTTTTGTTGTTTTGATAGTTGTAGTAGATGTATGTGCAATTGTTAATGTTTTGGTGTGCAATTGTCAATGTTTTGGTGAACAATAGTCTTATTCTTTCTAATTTGTTGGCCTGTGACTGTGTATTTCTATTATTTTTCCCAACACCATCTAATGTTTCAATTCTATATACAAGTATTGAAATGATTTTTGAAAGTTTGGGAGATTGTCAAATTTGCACTTCTTTCTTGAGCCCTTGATGTACTTTATTCTGTTGTTTGAAGTAGAAAATTCTTTTTTATTATTTTGATTCTGGTCTTTGCCTGCGGACAGTAGGACCGGGGAATTCCAAAATGAGTATGGCAAAGAGGCCAAGAAGAATGAAGGTGATGATCTTAAAGACGCCAAATTGAGGAGGTTTGCAGACGGTGGAGCTGCTAGAGTTTGTCGGCGATGCGAAGTGACGACGAGGATCTAATCCTGGATTAGGAAGGCGACGCGATCGGAAGAAGAAGTAAATCTTCTGAGGAAGATGATGGCGCGTGAGATGCACGCAGCCAGATGAAGAAAACGACGGCGGCTTTGAGTTGCAGGTAATGTTGCTAAATCTGAATCTCTTGTACACTTCATCTGTGAAGTTTTTTTGCTAGATGTTTTTTTTTGCTTCTGATTAGTAATTGGCCTTAGCTGTTTTTCTGATGTGGCTATGCTTACTGTAATGTTGAGTTGGCAGCTATCGAATTCTGGAACATCTGGTTTGGTTGTATTATTGTTTGGAAGCTATCAAATTCTGAACATCAGGTTTGGTCGTGTTATTGTTCACCGGCTTATTTATGTTGTCTAGGATGAGTTTCCTTAGTTGTATCAATAGGATTGCAGAAAATAAAACAAATTAGAAATCGTTGCTACTTTATATGCAACAATTCAGTTTCGATGAGTCAAAGTTCTTCATCCACGTCGGCGGTGGACGGCGGCTGAACTTCGATCTAGGTGAGCTTTAATTTTTTTTTCTCGAAGTGATATGTTGAGATTTAATATTTATTGATTGAATTTGTGTTCAGAAAAGTTATTTGGTTCAATAGTTATAACTCTGGTTGTTGAGGTAGAGGTCATGAGTTCAAAACTCAATACGCGTTTTATTTTGAAGAATTTATGTTCTTGTGATACATGTTGAGGTTTAATTGATACGATATCAAATTTTCATTTATTATATTTTACTTAGTTTAGTATTTTTAGGAGGTCGACACTATACTCTTTTTGTCACGGGTTTTTTAATGAGGTAGTGTGATTATTTTAGTTTATTTTTATTATTATTAATGAAGCCATAATTTCGGCCATGTTGGTTTAGAAGAGTTTTGGTAATATTTTAATTAGTGGTTAGAATATTCAATTTTATTTTGATTAGAATTAGATTGGTAGGTTTAAATAAGGTAGATTCATTCAATAATTCATCAAATATTTGGATTGATTTACTTGCATGAATATAGTCATCATTTATATTTAAATTAGGTAGTTTAGCTAGATATGGTTTTACCTTCTTAAAACTGGCATAAGTTGAATCAGATTCCAATTGTGCTTAGGGTTTACTATTGCCGAATATGACCCCTATAAATAGAGGGTTCACCTGAGATTTACAACCATTTATCAAACATATATTCAGAATTTTGAGACATTCTCATTATCTTCATTTTTGCTTAAACCTGCGGGCTATTTAAGCTTTAATATCCTTTGTAAGTGTACCCTGAGGCTAGACGCTTATAGAGAAACCTTGTGATCTAAACCTGCGGGCTATTTAGAGAGCAAGTCGAGTTAGGTGTACCCTACGAGCTAGACGCTGTAATTCGTGCGAGTTTGACAGGTTGGGGCGAAATTCCTGTTCAATTTAAAGATCCAATATTCCGCAATCCAGAGTTTTCGCTAGAAGATTCATATCAGTTGGTATCAGAGCACAGCGAAAGTTTCTGCAACCATCATATCAGTCGGCATCAATTGGTATCGTAGAGCAACATCAATTGGTACCTTCATATTTGTATTTTTATTTTCAAAAATAAAAAATCATTTTAAAAAAAAAAACAGGAATCGGCCGCCGCTGAAGAGGACAACCTACTACCGCCGAACATTCACTGGAATCACTGCGCTAGAAAATCTCATTCCGCCGCCTCTCAGTTACGAATCCGCTGTCGCACCGCTGCTGCTATCCTCCGCTCCGTCTCCGGCCGATCAGCATCTCCGGCCGTTCCAGCGACACCACTGAGCTCCGATCTACTCTTCGTTGCCCCAACCGAAATCCGCCACAACTAAAGCCGTCGATCACTCGAGTTCCAAGTCTTTGTCCCTGTTCAGCCACAGCAATTTAGAGTTCATTTTTTTCTGTTTGTCACGTCGTTCTCCAGAAGTTACTGTAGATCTCCAGTTCAGCGCATTCCCGACGAAGAGAAAAGTACCAGTTCAGCAGCGCAGAATTAGCGAAGAGGGAGAAGGTAGCGCGTGTCACACACGTGCGAGACATCAACAGGGAGTGTGAGATTCACGCGCGTGATCCTCTGTACGCGCGTCCGCCTTATGCACGGAAATTTGATCCGACCAATTCATCTCGCAAGTTTGCATTTTTTTCGCGATATTTTGAATTTTTCGAGATCTGATCCCAGTTTCTCGTCAACAATTCTCTTTTTGCGAGTTGAAGGAGTTTTAGCCACATCAGCATCACAGTCACGGCCTAGTCAACGTACAATCACCATTTATTAGCAGGACTTCGCAAGGATGGAATGAGACGTTTATCTACATTTATTTTTGAATATCATTCACGTTTCAAGGATGAAACTTTTCGACCACGGAGGGAATGATACGATATCAAAATTTTCATTTATTATTAATATTTATTTAACTGAGTTTCCTGTCAACAAAGGTTATTTGGTTCAGTGGTTAGCACTCTTGTTCTTGAGGTTGAGGTCTTGGGTTTGAATATCTCTTTGACCTTTATTTTGAAAAAAAAAATGTTCTTGATGTACATGCTGAGTTTTAATATTATTTGAATGACTATATGTTCAATAAGAGTATTTGGTGTAGTGGTTGTTACTCTATGCTTTGAGGTTAGAGACCTGGGATCAAATCTCACCGGGTCCTTTTTTTTAGTTGAATTTTTATTGTTGAGATACTGTACCTTTTTGTTGATGTTTGTAATATTTTTTCTCTTATTTTGATGTTTTTCATTATTCGGGTGACATTTAATTGATATGCGTTGACGTTTTGTATTTTTTTTGGGTGATATGGATTGATATTTGTAGTTTTTTATTGTTGAGGTAGTGTGACTTTTTGTTGATGTTTGTTTTTTTTTTCTCTTATGTTGATGTTTTTCATTATTCGGGTGACATTTAATCGATATGCGTTGATGTTTTGTAGTTTTTTTGGGTGATATGGATTGATATTTATAGATTTTTATTGTTGGGGTACTGTACTTTTTGTTGATGTTTGTACCTTTTTCTCTTATGTTGATGTTTTTCATTATTCGGGTGACATTTAATTGATATACGTTGATATTTTGTAGTTTTTTTGGGTGATATGTATTGATATTTGTAGTTTTTTATTGTTGGGGTACTGTACCTTTTTATTGATGTTTGTACCTTTTTCTCTTATGTTAATTTTTTCATTATTCGGTTGACATTTAATTGATATGCGTTGATGTTTTGTAGTTTTTTTGGGTGATATGGATTGATATTTGTAGTTTTTTGTTGATGTTTGTAGTTTTTTCCCTCTTATGTTGATGTTTTTCATTATTCGGTTGACATTTAATTGATAAGCGTTGATGTTTTGTAATTTTTTTTTGGTGAAATGCGTTGATATTTGTAGTTTTATTAAATTTCTTCATATTGATTTTTTTCCATTTTCCGACTGAGGTTTTAGTAATAGGAGTTGATGTTTGTTGTGTCATTTTTCTTATGCTGATGTTTTTCATTTTCCGGATGAGGTTTAGGTGTTAGAAATTGTTGTTTGTATCTTTTGGTGATACAGGTTGATATTTATAGTTTTAAAAAATGATGTTTTATGATTTATTTTGAGTGAATAATTTATACTCTTGAGGTACCGTAATTTTTTTGTTGATTTTTTTTCATGTTGATGTTTTTCAATTTCAAGTGAGTTTTAGTTGATATGAGCCGATATTTTTGCTTTTTTTTTTTGCTATATGGGTTGATATTTTTTGCTTTTTTCCCCTCTCATATTGATGTTTTTCATTTTCTCGGTGAGTTTTAGGTGATACTAGTGGATGTTTGTAGTTTTGGGTGAAATAGGTTGATTTTTTGTAGTGTTCTTTTTCTTATGTTGACCTTTTTTCATTTTTTGGGTGAAATTTAGGTGATAGGAATTGATGTTTAGTTTTTGGTTGCTATTAGTTGATTTTTTAGTTCTATTAAAAAATTGATAATTGAAGATTTGTTGATGTTTTTATGATTTTTAGTTTATTTTTGTTAGTTGTAGTCGACATTTTTTTCAATTTTTTATCGATTTTTATTTGATTTTTAATATATTTTTTGCTATTTTATTTATTTTTATCCAATTTTTCAATTGATGTGTTTTTATTATTCTTTGATGTTCTGCTATTTTTTGCTGATATTGTAATTTTCAGTTCGATGATTATATTAATTTTTTTGCAATTTTAAATATTTTAAAATATTTTTTACAATTCTTTTTGTTTTTTTGCATATTGCAGATGCAGGAAAATAATGGCGGGAAAATGGACTAAAAAGGCCCTGAAAAAATATTAGCTATAGGTCCCTGTAAAATTATTAGAGATAGGTTCTTGTAAAATTATTATATACATGTCCCTGGAGTTAAAATATAGCTAGAATTGCATAAAGACCTCTGCCTAAAATTTAGGCTGCCTCACAGGAGACCATCTCTATTTATTGAAGATTGTAACCTAAATAAGTGCAATACTAGGAGCCTCACTCCATAAATATATTTTTTTATTAAAATATTAAAAATATAATACAAAGTAGAGGGACATAAATTAAGACGTTAAAAAATATTACTTTGATTGAATCATCATCTAACATAATATTTCAAATTTAGTAAATTCTTTAATTAAATAAATTTAAAATACGAATTTAAAGTTTATTTATATCTATGCAAAAATATATTCACAACTTTACTCTTGCATCATTATTTAGACAGTGTATGTCTTGATGTTATTACTATTTAATTTTTGTTGTTTCATTTTAGAAAAAAAAAATCATTTGCAAATTTGTTTTAGTATGCAAAGGAAATGATGTCATGTAGAATTGATGTAGAATGCAAATTTATGTGTACACTCTATTATTCAATTAGTAAGTGGTGAAGTTAAAGGTAAAAAATTTTTTTTTACCATTCTTCTTCTAATTACACAATATAAAACATACTCCCTCCATCCCACTATTATTGGCGGAATTGCTTTTTCACGGTCTTCAATGATCATGTTTGACCGTAAATAACTCTAGTTACGTATAACAATTTCACATAAAAAATTAATATTTAGAAAATAGATGTTAAGACGAATCTAACAATATCTCATATGATATATTTATTATAAATATGTTGGTTCATAGTTAGAGTCAAAATTTTCCAAATTTGACTTTAAAAAAAGCAATTCCGCCAATAATGGTGGGAAGGAGGAAGTATAAAAGAATTTTTTTTGAAAAAAAACATATTTATAATTTAAAGAAGTTTTAGCAATTGAACGGGTTGAAAGGTAATGTGAGTTAATATCTCTTGATCACTTATACAACCCCAAACATTTGACTACATTTTCTAATTGATATGGAATATTACTATCAACATTGCATTGTACATCAAAAATAGTCTTAGAAAGACATGATCCCAAGATGATATTTGACATTTACCCCTTCTTTCATGTCCATCACAAAGAAAATTTATATCTAAAATCACCAACTGTCACGGGGCTCCCCTCTTGGGTTAGGAGAATCGTGAAAAGATCAATGCTAGAACGCAAAGACTCCGCCTAGGCTCCACGGATGTCGCACTCAGCTGGTGGGTGGATAGGCAACCAGACTTTTAGAGGGACGTGGAGCTCTAGGCTAAACCAGAATAGAGCAGCAAACACAAACACTCTAATAGACTGTCCGCACCATTGTACTTGTGACGCAATACAAGTAGAAACCAACGACTTGGTGGAGCGAAACTTCAATCTAGCTTATATTGCAATACAGATAACGAGTGTGAAGTTCTTTTCTCTCCCCCAGCTTGCTAGGTTCATAGGAAAGATTTCCTATTTTGATTGCTCTAAGATAAAAGTTGGAAGGGACTAAATTGGGCTCTCTATAAATGATAGTAGCGGAATTTTAGTTGATCCTGACTTGCTGGTCGAAATTGACCCTCTATTTTTATATTGATGGTTAATTAATAAGAATATTAACTTTGGCAAAATTTTGAGAAAAACCGTATTTCCATAGGTTTAAGAAAAGATGAGGTTTAATTAAAATAATAAAAGGTAAAAGGTCTTAGTTGCAATATTAAAAAATTATTATGCAACGTATAGTAGTTATAAAGTTAATAACCCAATTCATGCAACCCGAAAATTTTATCTTCATTTTTAAAAAAATTTGCACTTCAAACCTTGATCTTTCCATGACTTATGGAAATACCATTTGTCAAGAGATGGACTCATTAACTTTTTAGAAATCATACAAAATCAAATATAAATATATTACTAAACAGTGAGAGTGGTTATTTACTTTGAGTGGGTTTTCTGACAGACGGTTTGTCCATAAACTTATGGACAGGTCATTTATTTATTTTACCTTATTCATACTAAATTTTGAAAATATTTTTTTATATTGTATATTTTTATAATTTTATATTTTTACATTCAAATACATATTATTACTTATTTTAACTTTTAAAATACAATATTTAAATTTTATTTAAAAAATTACAACATTTAATATAAAAAGCACGGTAAACCATCTATAAGTTTATGAAAAGGCCAGACTTTCTCATTTACTTTTCTTTTTTAAAAAGTAAAGTATTAACTATTTTATTGCATGAGGGAAAAGGTTTATATGAACGTAATGAAATGCATTCCTCAAATTTGTAATGAAATTGTGCATTTCCTACTCCCTCCGTTCGGCTAATATTTGCACACTTTTCAGTCAAGTTTTTCAAGTCATTTTTTACCATAAATTTCATATAGTATACAAGTAGCATTATTATCATGTATCGTTGGATTTTTTTGTAACATGTACTATCTAAATAATAAAATTTTACTTGTCACTTAGATACGTAACAAAAGTTATTAGTGGTCAAACATTGTTTGAGAAAATTGAATGAAAAGTGTGTCAAAACCAGTAGAACGGATGGAGTACAAGTGTACAAGATATCTTGTACTCCCATCCAAGGAATTGAACGAAAACACCCCACTTAATTTCATTCTTGTAATCGTTTCCTCTTTTAAAAATCCATGAACCACAATCTTACCTTACTATCCCTTTCAGTTGCATTTCATAAAAGTTAACATGATTACATCAGAAAAAACGAGTACCAGCAAATGTACAGAATAATTTCTCAAGAGCTTAAATAGCGTCCTACGTACGTACTAACAATTATTGCATTCAAAGGAAGTTCATAATTTTGAAGAATAGAAAGCACTTGTCTTGATTTGACAAGAGTTAAAAGTTGGAATATCTTGCCACAACTAATAAGTTCAAACTTGCCTCAACATCAACAGTACAGATAGTAACCTTTTCACCAATTGTTGTTTAGGATGCAAATGATCATCTATAATGTAAGAACAAAAATTCAAGAAAAATATGACCGAGAAAGACAGAAACCAAAACATCCTTACGAGTCACTCGCAATGTCGAGATATTCTCCATATAGCCGACCCTGCAGAGTGGGATAAAAACTCAAACACGCCCGTTGTCGCTTCTAATCACATCATTAGCACCAGAACTCATCTCAGCTTCAAAGTTCATGGAAGGCAGCCTCTCATACACCTTAGAACCCAGCCTCTCATACACTTTCGCACCCCGGCCAATGCTTTCACTTATCTCGACATAGTTCCACCTCTGCTGAACATAAACCACGACGGCTAAAACAACAGCCGCGAGAGGTATAGCAATGTCCCCGAACTTTGAGAAGAAGCCGAGGTTAGGGTTCATAAACTCATACTCATTTGAGAAGTAAGGGTTGGGAATGCGAGACCTGGAGAGGTCATACACGTGCGGAAGCAGCCTCACTGCAGTTATCCCCATGTAGTACAGCTTCCTGAGTGGCTTCCCATGCAATCGCCATGCGTGGTTCCCGATGATCTGAGGTAGGAGGAAACAATCTTGGATCAAACCAAAGTACTCCTCCAGTTCTGTCAGCCATTCGTGGAGAGTGCGAAAATGGCCTGAGGAATCTATAAACTTGTCAACCCGGGGAGGCCGGTGGATTGCAGTTAGAGAATGGACCAACAGAACAAGGGAATACCCTACAGAGTGCAAAATCAGGGTGATCAGAAATACCCTCTTGTCGCCAGGGACCCTATGTGGTTCAAGAGGTGTCCTTGTCAAAAGCCTGATTCTTGATCTCCATACCTTCTGGCAAAGCCTCATTGTCAATGAAAAAGCTACAAGAACAAGAAGCTTCACCATGTATTCCACAATGCGGATCGCGAGCCCTTTTTGAAGTTGCTCGTAGGATCTGTTCTCGTACGATTCTGATTCTGCACCCATCTTTTCGAATATGGCCTCTGCACCTGTTATCAAGGGTATGCTGTATCCGACGCCTTGGATGCCAAGCATGACAAGTGAGATATAAGGGACAGATTCCAAGCTCTTCCTGATGAACAGAATTTGGCTCAACAAGGAGGCTATCGCCACAGAAAGAGTCAGAATGCGAAGGAGCCCTTCAATGCCTCTACGTGAAAGGATGTCTTCCCTTTGCTTTCGATACACTACTGGAAGAGTTTGGAGCTTGACTGGTTTGAAATAGAGAGGATCGTCCTCATTTCTCTGGCTCGATATGGAAATCCATGCAGTTGGATTCACTAACCATCGTGACGTGGTAGGAGGATACGACACGATTACTTCAACGCGACAATCCAGCCCAGCTTCAAGGTCCATGCTGCTCTCATGCAGAATTTTCCATGAAGATTGAACTTCTCTGCAGCCAATCAAGTACATCTTTCCTACTTGTGGATTGTACAATCCTTCTACGAAAAGCGAGGATAAATTGTCGTAAGAAACCCCAATCAGATCAATCTGACCAGAGACATTTACAGGAAACTGTTTGTCTGAGACGTCCCCTTCACTGTGGTACGGTTTCTCCTCTACAGCGGGTGGCGAATTTGAAGACCAGTGTCTCCCGAACAGAGGACCAAGGGACAGAATCTCAACTTGAAGGTTAGGTCTCGAGATAAAGGACTCTGGGGATGGATCTGGAACTGCAGATATGTGAAGGGTGAGGTCTTCAGAGAGAAGCGAAAGGCTAACGAGGGAAGATTCTGCTTCTTCTAGCTGAGGGAACTTCAGTAGTGATTTCTTGATTGTGTTGCCAAAGTTAAAGGGCCCATCTTTCTCCATTATCATGCGCGCTGCATCAGTTTTTGAGTACTTATAGTATGGACGAGCTTCACTGTACTGATTCCAGAATTCTCCTGGGCGCGCCAGATTCTGAAAGGTTAAAGGAAAGTAGGAGCTGGTGCTTCCATCAAGACTGGAGAAAGTTCCCATCACAAAGCTCCGTTGGTTTATGGAAAACGAGAAGGGAACGTATAAGCAAATTCGCAGATTGCAATCTCCATGATGAATCCCTCCGAGGCAACCAACCATGCAAACTTGTCCACTGGAAGATTTCCAGATTCCCTCTGCAGTGACGGTCATGTTAGAGAGATCAGTTTTTTGTGATGCAAAAAATATTTCTTGGGATGTCGGAAATGCTCGAAACACAGAGGATATCCTTCTGAATCCAACTTCATCCTGTGATGCCTCTTCCGAACACCGGAAATCCTGAATGACTAGCTTGAAATCCTTGAAGACCTTGTAGTCAGATCCGAAAGGTCCCAACTTACTGCAGTATTCATCCGTGCCATTGCACTTCCAGTTTGGCGCGAACCTGAACCCGTCCTGTGGAGTGAACTTCTCCAGAAGAAGACAGATATCAAGCCCTTTATACACTTCAAGATCGCCATTCGCCAGAATGTCTTTACTAGGGTATGGTTCACATGCTCTGGATACAGTCTCTTCAGAACCAAATCCATAGATTGCATTAGCACCAAGCCATGAAGAGATACCAACTTCATCGAAGTAACTTGGTTTGGATTTCAGATTCAAGCTCTTCATACTTCCTTGGATTCCCCGGTTCAGCAGAGAAAATGTCTTGGGATAACGAAGCACGAGCAGAATCCGATCATCTTCAACCAGAGGAGGTTGGTTGTTGTAACCAGGTTTAAGCCACTCCCAAGGATCATCAGAACCCGACTGGCGAGATGGTAACATAGTGCTCCCCAGCAAACACATCACCCGTTCTCCTCCATTTTCTCCAGACTCAGCATAAAAGCCTTGAAATACAATAGTGAGCTGAGACTGGCCGGACCATATGTCAAAATGACTACCCTCATAAGGCCTTTCAAGAAACAGGCTCTGCGTTGTTATGCCTATCATCATAGCACCATTGACGGCAATCCAGTTCTTAGACCGATGAGCAGTGGAAACATCAGTAACCCAAAAAGAAACTAAGTTCGATGATCTGGGGTTAGCGAAGCTACTGCTAACTGGATCAGATGGAGATCCAGATACAAAAGCTTGTGAGCCATTAGATGCAAAATTCGTATTATCAAAGGGCATCAAGGGAGCCTTGTTTGACTCCTGCCACCAATCTCCATTCAGGAAAGAAAGCTCTTCTTTTAGGCTATAAACTATATCATCAGTAGATTTTATATCAGAAACAGAATTTAACAGAAAAGAGCATTCTTTCTTGGCTTCATCAATCCTATCATACTTAACAACCAAAGAACTTCCACCCCTCGACCTTTCCCTATACCTTCCTCCATCCACAACGTATGAACTTGTATAAGAAAAGCCCAGCATAATCAATAGCATAGTCATCATCCTACCATAAAAATTGAAAGTCCTCATCTTCAATGCTGAAATCCTAAACAGCCTTTATATCCTTCGAAGTAGAACTCAAAAGAGCCAGAAACAGTACATCTAATCTTTTAGTAACACGAACAGCATATAAATATAGTAGGTCTTGATGCAAGAAGTTGAGTAGTTGCAGTTTCAATATGGCAAAGTCAAACACAAATGATGACTAAGGAGGAGCACAGAAACAGAAGATTCTTACAGTATATGGTAGAATGCTTCACTTTATTGCTCTTTGGAGCTTAGAGAAACAAGAACTTCTGCATATTTCAGAAGAGAGATGGCATTGGTTTTAAGAACAAGAAAGAGTGCTCAAATGGGGTGGCTGACCTGTTTATACTGAGTCGAGAGTGACTTTCAAAAGTCAACACATCTTGGTAGGGAAATGGTACCAAGCATTTTGGCACTTCATGGCAATTGAGCTTAAGATACAAGATTGACTTCAGACTTGCAGGAAAAAACAGTCAGCATGTGGTTTGGCCATGTTACCCACTGGCCATATACATTATAAAATTACCATTCACGTGAAATGAAGTACTACTTATGTCCTAATACAATTGATTTCACCTTCTGAGCTTCAAACAGAGAAAAGACAGCCATATTATCATTTTTTTGGCAGAAAATGCTAACTGAAAATCAAGCCAAATTACAGATATCGAACCATCCTCATCCACTTGGTGTCTGTTAGCCATTTAGTAGTATTTAATAATCTTCCCAGAAAGGGTTACTGAATCTGGTGAAAGTTTGAGATCACAACAGGGTAATAAATGCAAAATGCATGTATAACAGTAAATGAGCAATGCTTATCAAAATCGTAAGGGTGAATGATTAACTCAGACTTGAGATTGAACATCAAATTCTTATATTCCATGCTATTCCAATGATTAAACACAATCTTGAAACTACTTCACCAAAATAATCTAACACTATCAGGAGATCAACAATAAGATGAAGTAATCAAGGAAGAAGACTAGATTCTTCATCACCTACAAGAGATGCATTCTCATTCCGAAACAACCGCGACAAACTAGAGCAATCCATAACTCTCAGTTTGAGCAGCAAGAACAGCAGAATCCCACAGCCAAATCCCAACGCAGCACTAGAACCAGTGAGCGAAACCGCTGCGCAAACAAGCATCACAAAAGACTCTTCCTTGGTACTCATATCCCTGGATGCCATAGCCAGCTCAATCCCAGCAAACAAAAGCAACACCCCGAGAATCCCAATAGGGAACTGGCTCAATATCCTCACAAAATAGTTCCCAAACACCAAACCGAGCACTAGTTTCCCCATTCCAAGAAACACAACAGAAGCACCACTCCTCCCGCCAAATCTGTACTGCCCCGCCAGCCCTCCTGCCCCATGGCACACCGGCATTGCCCCCAACCAGCACCCGAACAGATTCATCACTCCAACACTGACTGAAACGCCAGTTGCCGAAACATTAAGATCAGGAAACATATCAGCTGACAGTTTACACACAGCAATCACTGAATTCAACACAGATAAGGGGATCTGCGGAATTGCCCCTCTCAAGAAACCAACTTTCCAATCCTCCCAGGTGATTCTCAGCACATGAATCTTAGATGGGCCGAATCTTAATTCATAAATAATTGAAGGGTCTCTCAGAAAACACAAAACTAGCCCAAGTAAGAACACAATCAGAGCTGCCGGAATAGCAGAGAGCATTCTCCTTCTCCGATCAATTATCCGCCTCGAAACGCCGGCACCATCGTTATCATGCTCATCCTCAGCCACTCCACCTTCTCCGGTGGATAGAATGAGAAAGACTAAAGCGACCAGAGCCAGAATCACACCGTCGAGGCCGAGCCATGCGCGGGGACTGGTGGCTGTAGACTTAGTAGTGGTGGAGAAATCCTGATTGTAACGGATATATTTAATGGCGGAGAACGCAAAGGCGAGACCTTGAGACAACTGGACCCCACGAACAACTGGGAGCGGGATGATCCTGTAAAAAACCGACATGAGCCCGGTGGTGCCGAGAACGAAGAGGGTCGCCGCCGTGCAGATTCCAGCGGCCGCAATCTGCTCGACGGTGAGGTGGGGCGATTCCGACACGGCGACGGCGGCGATGGACTTCATGGGCTGCACAGGCATGGGGACCCCAAAGAGAATTCCGGTGGCAATGTTGTAAATGGCAGTGAAGATGAGGGTGGTGCTGAGATCAAGGTTGCAGACTAGAGTGAGGGCTAGGACTATGGGGATGTAGGTGCCCAGGTCGCCGACGGCGCCGCTGAGCTCGGAGGAGACGGAGGTCTTGAGGCGGAGGGAGGTGGAGAAGGGGTGGAGAGTGAAGGCGTTGCAGCGCCACCACGGGCGGCGGCGGTCTGATTCTGATGATTCATCCGCCATGTTAACTGTGATTTCTGAATAGTTAACCAACTGGAATCAGGGAGATATATACAGTGACGAAAAGATTCGTATAATCCTTCCATTGAAAGGGACAAGAAATGGGATTTGAAGAGCGCGAAGAGGCATCAAAACGGAATTGGTCTCTTCGAATACAAATGGGCTGCTGCAACCTGCAAATTTCAATTCAATTGGCTTCTTTCTGAACCGCTAGTTTGGGCTGATTAATGGTTTCTTGTCAGATATCTTCAAAGCTGAAAGCTACAGCCTGTGTCGGATTGCATTGCGTATGAAATTGGTACTAAATTGCTGAGTTCAATGCAATGGGTTTCTGTCAATACCATAAATCTGGCCCAGCTTATATACATTGGCAACCGCATTAGAGCATTTCCAATATTCCCTCCATCAAAGATTCTGTACATTTTTTTGTCAACTTTCTCATATCATATTTAACTATTGATAACTTCATTTACGAATGTTAGTGTTATATTAAAATTTAATATTTAGAAATTATGTGAGGTGGAGAGACTAACAATATCTCACATGATATATTAGTGCCTATATACTAATGGGAATTTACGATCAGACGTGTCTTTAGAAAGTTGATTGAAAAGTGTGTAGATTCGGCTGGAACTGAGAGAGTACTAGTACTCTGTATATCTGTTTTCCATATGTTTATATTTTATGTGATATATTTTTAATAAAAATTTGGCAAAATCTTGGGAAAATCCGTCTTTTCATAGGCTGGAATTAGAATTATAAAAATGTAAAGAGTTTTAGTTGCAATATTAAAATTTTACTATGCATTGTGTAGTAGTTATAAGTTTATGACTCGATTAATGCAACCCAAAAAATGTATCTTGATTTCTACAAATTTACAGTTTAAACTTTGGTATTTTCATAACTTATGAAAAGATCGTCTTTCAAGAGATGGACTCTTACAATTTTATTGTTGTAGTATGTAAATGAATGGCAAAATCTTGGGAAACACAGTCTTTCCATATGCTTATGGGAAGACGGAGTTGAATTAGAATTATAGAATAATAATAGGTTTTAGTTGCAATATTAAAATTTTATTATGCAACATGTAGTAGTTATAAGTTTATGACTAGATTAATGCAACCCAAAAATTTTATCTTAATTTATTATAATTTGCAGTTTAAACGTTGGTTTTTCTATAACTTCTTAAAAAGCCGTCTTTCAAGAGACAAACTCGTGAAAGATGGTATTTTTTATTTTTATTATCAATCTAACATCATAATAATGAGTCCATCTCTCAAAAGATGGTCTTTCCATAATCTATGGAAAGACCAAGGTTTAAACGGCATATTAGAAGAAATCAAGATAAATTTTTTGGGTTGCATTAATCAGATCATGACCTTATAACTATTGCACGTTGCATAGTAAAATTTTAATATTGCAACTAAAATATTTTGCCCATAATAATGCTTTAGTATGTTTATAAATAAAATAAAAAAGTTATTCCCTCAGTTTTGTTATGTTTGGCACAATAGTTTTAGCTGTTATTCTCTCTGTAAATTAAAATGTGTGGAGATAATTGAGTAAAGAGACTCAAAAGTTTAAAAATTAGAGTCTGTCTCTTGAAAGACAGTCTTTCCATAAGGCATGGAAAGACCAAAATTTAAACTGCAAATTAGAAGACATGAAGATAAAAAATTTTGGGTTGTATTAATCGGGTCATAAAATTTATGACTACTGCACGTTGCATAATAAATTTTTAATATTGCAACTAAAATCTTTAAGAAAATCTCATGTGAGACCGTCTCACCATAGCATATGGTGAGACGAGGGACCAAGATGCAATTTCTAGTAAATTGAGTTGAAAACGCGGGTCAAAGAACCGGGTTATAACAACTAGATTTGGGTTGCAATCGGGTCTTCCTCCAATTTGTAAAGGAAACCCCTAAAATCACGCATTGAAACCTCCAAACGACTGCTGCAATTCACCCTTTAAACTGCAACCACGATCCTGCAATTAGGTTCCATCAATTCAAATTCAGACCGTGTTTGAAGTATTTGTTCATATTCAAACAAAACGGCTGCTGCAATTTGAGTGTGATTCTTCTATGTCGTGGTTAATGCAGCGGTCGGCGCCGGCGTTAGCACGGCC
>JAULKJ010000010.1:9461405-9479915 GCA_032355405.1 Rubia balearica | reverse complement strand
AGGTTGAAGAAGTACTCTCTCCTCCATTAACACCAATTTCCATGTCTAACTTGAAGCCAGCAACTGTAGTTACTGAATTTGTCTCCAATCTTGGCCGATGAGAGGTGAGATATCGATATGATTCTTGGATTTTACGTAGTGACTTGGGTTTTGCGTGATTGACTCGTCTTTAGCTATCTCCGCCTACTCCATGGTTGCCTTTTATTCGCCACCTGTGATCACGGAAATGGGATAAAGTGCATAAACTATGGAGCATGCAAAATGCAGCAAAAAAGAGCTTATTTTGTGTCTGAAAGTGCATAGTTTGAGGTGGAGCTGAACTGTGCAATTAATAAAGAGGCGGTGGACATATACTACATGCACTTGATGTTGAATTGGGGGGAGATTCTGCCCTGGTGTGTACATGTGTAATTGTTTACAGTTGGCGTTTGATCCGATTTCTTGATATTGAGAGACTACTTTTCACAATTTTGACTTTGTGCTGTATCATACTGCTGAATGTAGTGAAAGCTGAGTGTAGTTTAGATATATGTTACCAAGTTTGGAGGATTTATAACTCCGAAAATGGAATGGTTGTTTCAGGTTTGCAAAAATAAAGATGAAATCTCATGAATTAGTGTTTGGAGAATACTGTTCGTCCTCTCTTTTCTAGTTGTTTGGAATACGATCCAACCTATTATCTCCAACGAAACTTTAATTTACCATAATTGTCAAGTAGTGAAATCAACTACTTCCGTCCCATTTCAACCATTCCCTTTTGCCTTTTAACAGTTGATTTGAAAAAATGTTTGATCCTTAATATCATTAACCATAATTAAAACTTGATGTTATGAAAATACATGTTATAATGAATCTAGCAATGTATCACATAATAGTATTTAAACTTATATAGCAATTTAATTTTATGGTTAAAATTAGAAAATTTTGATTAAATTAATGGTTAAATTGCAGTTTGAAATGGGAGCATCAAATTGGTGGAAAATGACTTCGACAGGGAAGGTCAAGGTAATAAAGATTAAAGGCCAAGGAAAGGGAGAAACGTGGTAGAAGAGAGTGATATGGAGATAATAGGAGGAGCGTGTTTCAAATTCGTGGTTCCGATATCCCGTTTTCCTCAGAAATCAGCTGCATTTAGACTTTCTTCTTATCCAATTTTTTCATCGTCATCCACCGGAAAAGGGCATTTCTTCACCACCACCGTCCGCCGGCGAGCATTTCCGGACGATGATACTTCTTCATCTTCTTCCGGTCAGTGTTCTTTCTTAAGTTGGAAATTAACCGCTAATTATTGGACTTTGATGATTCTGTGGTGCTTTTTATAGAAGTTGTTGAGGCGACTGCCGACCTCGGTCCTTGCCTCGCTGTGAAGGTCAGATTTCCATTTAATCCACCGACTTGCTACTCGCTGCATTTTGGCATCTAATCCGTTTATTATTGTTTTGT
This sequence comes from Rubia balearica, assembly GCA_032355405.1. Classification (NCBI taxonomy): domain Eukaryota; kingdom Viridiplantae; phylum Streptophyta; class Magnoliopsida; order Gentianales; family Rubiaceae; genus Rubia; species Rubia balearica. Next base: position 9,478,472 of record JAULKJ010000010.1, on the reverse strand, counting down.
TGTTCAGGAAATGGCTGCGGAATTCTCCCCCGTTTTGAAAGGAACCTCTTTGTTTCTCGTGGGTGAGTTTTGGTTTATACTGAAGAATTATTATAATGTCTTCTGCGGTTCTGATCATTAGTATTATTACTTGAACAAATGAAGGGATGAACTGTTCCATCAAGTCCAATCTGGGCCAACTTCTCGCTGATTCATTGCGCTACTATTACTTCGACTGGTACCTCTGCAACTTTTCGCTCATTCATTTTTCAGCATTATCGTTTTGCTGAACTGGTTTTCCTCTGTAGCGATAGTCTGGTTCAAGAAGCAGCTGGTGGGGATTCTTCACTGATTAACACTGATGAGGATCAGTTTCGCGAAGCCGAGGTGAATTTGCTAAACTATCCATCTTCTCACACAATTTAGTTTTCTTGCGGTCAATCATATGATTATGGATGGAAATGACTTCAGACTGAGGTGCTGAAGCAGCTGTCATCTATGGGTCGCCTTGTTGTTTCTGCTGGAAATGGCGCTGTTCGTAATGCAACCAACTTGTAACAACCTTCTTTGTGTTTTGAGAGTCTCCTCTGATCATCCTGCTTCCACTTTTCATCATACTTTCTTCCTCACTGAATCTTTATATAGGGCTCTTTTAAGATACGGGATTTCAGTATGGATAGATGCTCCCTTAGAGATGGTCGCCACAGAAGTTTTGGACCAACTTCCGGCATCAGCTGGATCTTACTCAGAGGTACTTACAATGTTGCATTTTAGATTGAAAGAATACTAGTTTTTGGGCTGATGTAATATGCTATTGATCGCTGCAGGTCTTGGCTCAAGTAACCAGAGATTATGAAAAGAGTCAAAGTGGATATGCTGCAGCAGATTCAACAATTTCTCTCCAAGGTAACTAGTAACTAAACATGTGTCGTGCATCTTGCTCAATTCACTGGCTACAATATCTAATTCCTGCGACAGGATTAGCATCTAAACTAGGTTACGAGGATGTTGGTGAGGTCACAGTCGAAGATGTGGCATTGAAGGTAATTTTTGTCTTATCAAGAAATGAGCAAGCTCGAGCTTTTGATCTGCTTCTGACATGTACAAGGACGATAAATGCAGGTTTTGGGGGAACTTGAGAAACTAACGAGAGTGAAGAAGATGATGGAGGAAGCTGCGAGACCATTTTAATCTGCTGGATTACTAGTTAATATCTGGCCGTTTTAATCAGTTTGTACTGCTGTTCTTGGTCATCCTTTACTCAAGTTGTATACTGATTCTTGTATTGTAAAACACACAAGATATGTGATCCAATGTGGTCTTTGTGTTGAGGACAACAATAATTCTAAATGAAGGAAGAATGTTTATAAGCAAATGCAGATTTTCTTTCAGGCCATCATCGCACAAACATTAACCTCGTAGTATCATTTGGTTGACGATGCATTTCAATACACAATGCACATTCATCGTATCCAAAGGTAGTTGGTAAAAATCGCCCTTAAATTGATCTACCAACCCATTTTAATCCGGCCCATTTGAGTCGGGTCGGGTCAATGTCTTATTCGGGTAAAAAATCAATCCATTTTGACCCAATTATAATTTACCTTGTTTTTTTTTAAAAAAAAAAATTATTTGAGTAAAGTGCCAAAATAACTTTGACTTTAGTCTGAAAGTGCTAATATAACCATGTAAAATGAGAAAGTGTCAGAATAACCCTAACTTTATTAAGTATGTGCCAATATAACCCTGAGATGCGTTGACTTTGACAGTCAACGAGAAATTTGATCGGAAATTGAGGAAATGACCGTTTTTTCCCTAGATTAAAAAAAGAAAAGAAGAAAAAAATGGAAAAGACAAATCTAACCTCCACTTTTCTTCCTTCTTCATTCTTCTTCGATTTTTGCAGACTTCTCCATCCGTTCTTCGGCTTTTCTTCAGCCATCGCTTCTCCATCGCCTACCGCCGACGTTACTCCTCCTGCTGTTCTCGGTGTTCTTCAGCCACCGATTCTCCTTCGCATAACACCGACGTCAACTATCGGCGTCAACTACCGGCGTCAACTAACCACCACTTCTCCGCTTGTTCTCCCGATGTCATTCTTCTCTGGTTGTTCTCCCGACGCTGCTCCATCCACTTCTTCGGTTCTCCCGCCGCCGCTCCTGGATTTGCTTAGCCCCAAATAAGCTCGTGCAGGTACACCCAGAAACCCTAATTTTGTTGGACGAAGGTGATTTAGGGATTTTGATGCTGGCTGGGATGTGCATAGAATGGGCTGGGGGGTGATTTTGCAGGATTAGGTGGCGAGGGATGGTAGTTGGGCGGTTCTAGGGTGGTAGCTGCAATGGAGATTTGTTTTTTGGGTGGATTTGGTGAAGTATCTTCGACGAAGGTTGTGGGGGACGGTGGTGGGGAGGGTTTGGCCGGTGGCGAGTGGTGGTGGTGGGGGGAGGGTGGTGGATGGTGGTGGCTGACGGTGGGAGAAGGCGGCCGGTGGTGGTGATGCCAGAAGTGGTGGTAGTTGGCGGCACAGGTGGTGGTGTGGCTGGGCGGCGGTGGTGGGGGAAGGGTGGCTGATGGTAGTGGCTGACGGCGGGAGAAGGCGGCCGGTGGTGGTGGTGGTGCCAGAAGTGGTGGTGGCTGGTGGCACGGGTGGTGGCGGTGGGTGGGAGGCGGTAAGATGGTGGCGGGGTGGTGGCTGGGCGGCGGTAAGGTGGGCAGAAGAGGGTAAAAATGGAATTTCATTTCAACAGAAATGCCCGGGGGCATATTAGTCTTTTTACATCTGGTCAACTATCGGAAATATTAGTCATTGCCGGAATCTGACCGGAAGGTTAGATTGGCACAATTCATCATAAAGGTAGGGTTAGATTGGCACTTTCTGGGTTTACAGGGTTATATTGGCACTTTCTGCGTAAAGGTAGGGTTATAAAAGCATTTAACCCAAATGAAAAACGTCAACAAAAGAAAAAAATACAAAAAAAAAAATCAACCAATGTCACCCTAAACTACCAACAACAACTTGTATCACATAAAAATCACCGAGAAAATGAAAAACATCGACATGAGAGGGAAAAAAATATATCAACCCATATAGCCAAAAAAACTACAAAAAATTGACTCATGTCAATTAAAACTCATCCAAAAAATGAAAAATATCAACATGAGAAAAAATAAAAACATCCACAAAAAAACTACGGTACCTCAAGAGTATAAATTATTTACTCACAAAAGTCATTAAATATTAACATTTGTTTTTGAAAAAACTACAAATATCAACCTGTATCACCAAAAAGATACAAGCATCAACTCCTAATACCTGAAACTCATTCGAAAAATGAAAAACATTAGCATTAGAAAAATAACACTACAAACATCAACTCCTATTACCAAAACCTCAGCCGGAAAATAAAAAATATCAATATGAGAAAATTCAAAAAAAATACAAATATCAATCTGTATCACCCAAAAAAACTATAAAACATCGACTCATGTCAATTAAAGCTCACTTGAATATTGAAAAACATCAATATAAGAGAAAAAGCTACAAACTGCAACAAAAACTGCAGTACCTCAAGAATAAAAAATTCTTCAAAAAAAAGAAGGACCTAATTGAATTTAAACCTTGGTTGTAACCTCAATACCTAGAGTAATAACCACTGCACCAAAAACTCTTATTGAACATACACTCAGTCAAAAATATTAAATCTCAAAAAGTACATCCAGAACATAAATTATTCAAAATAATAGTCACGGTGAGATTCGAACCTCATACCTCTAATCTGAACACCAAGAGTACTAACCACTACACCAGAGAAAATTTATTGATCAGTCACCCAGTCAAAAAATAATAAACATAATAATTTCTTTGAATAAAGTAAAAAACAAAATTGAACCTCACCTCTCACTAGCAGAAGCTTAATCATCGTCGTTGTCGTTGTCCGCCGTCCACCGACCTCCGTCGTGAAAATGTCGCATCGTCCCCAACAGCCAAGCGTGAATCACACGCGGTCAATCATTTCGGCAAACCCTAGATTGGTCGTGATTGTAATTCAGCCGTCGCCTCCGACAGGCTCCTCCTTCAAAGCCTCCCTGAGCTCGTTAGTCGTAGCCGTCTCTATCGTTGCCTCTGCAAGCTCGTCGATCCCAGTCGCCTCCTTTATCACCTCCGTCGTCACCTCCACGAGAACGTTGATTGCAGCGTCTCCTCAGATGCGACAGAGAAACGTCCATCAACCGAGGTCGCATCGAAATCGGTCAATCGTACAGCGGCGCCTCCTTGTATGCCTCTCATCAATGGGAGCTTTGCAGAGCAGCGCCTCTCGCAGCTGAAGAAGAATTTTTTGTGCTAAAGCCCTAGCTCTGCCGAGGTTTAGTCGCAACCGGCGAGATCCGGTTGTTCAGGCGGCTGTTCCGATGGATGCGGCGGAAATTCGGCCAAATTCCTGAGGAAATCTGGCAATAACAGTTAATCAGAGGCAGTTTCCGGCAGCTCTGATCGGAGGAGGAGGGAAAAATGAAAAATTTGTGATATATAGCAGTTTGATCGTTACACAGTAGGTCCCTAAAATTTTCAGCATATTTTTTTAAAATCCATCCCAAATGAAATTTCTTATAATTGCATAATAATCCTAGACCTAAAGTTTAGATTGTTCAAAACAAAACTTTGTGATATATATATATAATAGAACATTTATTAAGTCAAATGTATAATTCATATTATAATACTACTAATAACAACGACAAAGTCATGCTTTTCAATTTTGGCCATGTCGCTGCCTTTATCACTACATTTAGGCCCTATCCAGTTGGGTTTATTTTCATCACATTTCAACATCAATGAACTAAATTCAAAACTAATAAATGAAATTCAACATCAATAAACTAAATTCAACACAAATAAACTAAATTCAGCACCAACAAACTCAGCATTGAAAGAAAAAATTAATAGATAAATATTTATTTGGTTTCTCGACAAGCACTGGCTGAGTAATAAATATAAAAATAGAATATGTTACGAGTACAACATCATTTTGAGAGTCATTCTTTTCATTTTCTGAAAAAATAAACTACCAAAAAATTCATTTCAGCACCAATAAACTTAATTCAACACAAATAAATTAAATTCAGTATCAATAAGCTAAAGTCAGCACTAATAAACTAAATTCAGTACCAAATAATCTCAACTGAATAAGGTCTTAGTATTTATGTACTACCATGATTTTTATTTTAAATATAATTTACATTTATATTATTTTTGTTTAAATAAAGAGTAAATAATTGTGTTATCATATTTTCGTTTATAATCCGTGCATCGCACGGGAGTTATCTAGTATAATATTATCTGCCCTATTAACTCTTTTACTGCTGCTCCTGCGCCAAGAACAATTTCCCAGACGCATTTCTCACAAAATCTGGGACCAGGATAAGTCCTTGTTGCGGTTGGGCATATTAGCCAGCAAATTGGGCCACCTTCCTTTTTATGCCAAGGTCCAACTTCTTTTGGGCAGCAGTCATAGGCTTTGTTTGTTATAATTGCGCTTATAAGCAAAACAGGCTTATTTTTAAAGCGGAGAGAGACCAGCTTCTGATTTCCTCCTAAACATAGTTTCTGCTTTCAAAAAACTATTTTTTCACTTTATCAAACACCAAAAATTGTTTTGCTTATAAGCACAGCAGCTAAAAAGCTCTGCCAAACAGAGCCATATTTGGGTCAATTATCATCCAACTCCCAGCAGCAGTATTCTGGTGATTTATCCCCGGTTTTCAGCAACATGTCACTTCAACAGCCTTCAGATAATTGGTACATGGACACCGGAGTATCCTCTCATCTGACCGTGGACTCAGGTATCCTTCGTACCTATTTTAATTCGAGTACTTTATCACCTATCTATGTTGGAAATGGAAATAATATTCATGTTGCTGGGTGTGAAAAATTATTTCCATTTGAAACATGAATATTATTTCCATTTGAAATTATTTCCATTTGAAACATGAATATTATTCATGTTGCTGGCAATGGAAATAATATGATTTTTAACAATATCAGGGGTGTGTAAAACATTTGAAAAATAATATTATTATCTATGTTGGCAATGGAAATTATTTCCATTTGAAAAATAATATTCACCTATCTACTATTTGAAAAATGTTTTACACACCCCTGATATTGTTAAAAATCTTATCTTTGTTTGCCAATTTACAATTGATAACAATGTTAGTGTGGAATTTGACCCTGTTGGTTTTTCTGTAAAGGATCTCACCTCGGGGACAATCAAAACGAGATGTAATAGTCGTGGGGATTTGCACCCAGTCACTAGACAGCCAGTCATTGCATTTGTCACTTCCCAATGACCACCCTGGCATGCTCGACTCGGTCACCCAGGTGACCATGTCTCGGATATTCTTAGATGTCGAGATTCTATTTTTAATAAAGTCAATTGTTTGGCCCATTGCTCTTCTTGCCAGCTTGCTAAACACAAGAGTCTTCCATTTTCACATTCTCACTCTGTTACTTTTCAACCGTTTGATATTATTCATAGTGATATTTGGACATCTTCAATTTCTAGCACTAGTGGTTTTAAATATTATTTATTATTTTTGGATGATTTTTCCAATTTTATTTGGATATTTCCTCTCAAAAACAAGTCGGATGCATACTCCAAATTGGAATTATTTCATGTCATGGTCAAAACGCAATTTCATACTAATATCAAAACTTTTCAATGTGATAATGGTGGTGAGTTTGAAAATCAGTATTTTCGCAGATTCTATGAGATATTCGGCATGTTAATCCATATTTCCTGTCCTCACACATCCCCTCAAAATGCAAAGTCGGGCGAGCACTTCGCACTATCAATGACACTACTCGTATTCTACTCACACATACCTCCCTACCGCCTCGTTTTTGGGTTGAAGCACTTCATATGGCCACATATCTCCACAATATATTACCTTCCAAATCTATAAACAACAATACGCCAACCTATATCTTATACCACTGACACTCCCACATACTCCCATCTCTGGATTTTTTGTTGCCTGTGCTATCCAAACACCTCTGCCACCACTCCTCATAAATTAGCTCCTCGTGCTATTCCATGTCACTACCTCAGCCCCTCTTCTTCAGATCATAGAGGCTCTCTTTGCTTGGTTCTCGGCTCACACCAAGTTATCACTTCCCGACACGTCGTGTTTGACAAAATGACATTTCCCTTCACTAACCAGCATGGGATGAACTCTACATCTAATAATGACATCCATTCCTCGGATTTATCACCTCTCCTTCTTGATATATTCCACCAAATCTCACCACCCCATGATCATTCCACTTCTATCGCTCCAAGGCCGCCTCCGACAATCTCATCATCAACACCCCAGTCCTCCCTCCCCACTACATATTCCAATCCCTTCCGTCACTGAATGACCACTCGTAGTCAGGCTGGTATACATAAACCTAACCCCAAATACAATCTTCTAGCGTCCTCTTCCGTCTCTCCCCTCCCAACCTCCCCCATACATGCCCTGCAAGACCCTAACTAGCAAGCCGCCATGAAAGATGAATTTGGTGCTCTTATTAAAATGGGACTTGGTTCCACTTGGTGCTAATGTTATTCGTTGCATGTGATTGTTTACACATAAGTACAGGTCTAATGGAACGCAGGATAGGTACAAAGCTCGTATGGTTGTTAACGACAAGTCTTAGCAAGTTGGGGTTGATGGTGATGAGACATTCAGTCCTTTGGTCAAACAAGACACAATCCGGCTTATTCTTAGCATTGTTTTATGTCGCTCGTGGCCTATTCACCAGTTTCACGTAAAGAATTCTTTCCTACTTAGTGACTTGCATGAAACTGTATACATGCATCAGCCACCAGGTTTCTACGACAGGTGTCGCCCTGACCATGTATGTCTTCTGCGTAAATCACTTTATGGCTTAAAGCAAGCACATCGGGCATGGTACCACTGCTTTGCAACCTACCTCTCCAGGATTGGGTTCCATGGCAGTCAGAGTGATCACTCACTGTTCATTTACAGCTCACGTGGTGAGACAGCCTACTTGCTCTCATATGTTGACGACATTATTCTCACGGTTTCCTCTACTACTCCATCGCTTGACTACAATGCTTGGAAATGAGTTTGCCATGACAGATCTCGGCCCCTTAAGCTACTTCCTTGGCGTTTCTGTTACCAGAACTCAGTCGGGATTGTTCTTGTCACAACAAAAGTATGTCAGGGATATCATTAATTGTGCCAAGATGTCGTTGTGCAAGCCAGCTACTAAACTTGTTGATACCAAGGCCAAGTTGGCCGCCGGGGTTGGGCTTTCTCTTGTTGATCCTTCGACTTACCGCCGCCTTGCAGGGGCACTTCAGTACCTCACTTTCCTGAGGCCTGATATTGCTTATGATGTCCAGCAGATCTGTCTTTTCATGCATAATCCAAGGGAACCGCACTTTCAGGATCTTAAACGAATCATCTGATACATTCAGGGCACCATTGATCTTGGTCTCCAGCTTCGGCCTTCTTCCTCCTCGACTCTTACAGCATACTCTGACACCGATTGGGCCTGATGGCCTGATACTCGTCGCTCCACTTCAGGGTATTGTGTGTATTTTGGTGACAACCTCATCTCATGGTCTTCTAAGCGACAATCGACTATTTCCAGATCAAGTGATGAGGCTGAGTACAGAGGCGTCGCAAATGCTATGGCTGAAATATGTTGGTTGCGCAACTTACTTTGTGAGTTGCGCCTCCCTCCAGCGAGCAACCATTTTGTACTGCAACAACATCTCTGCCTAGTATCTCTCGTGCAATGCGGTATAACAACAGCGTACCAAGCACGTAGAGATTGATCTCCACTTTGTCCGCGAAAAGGTAGCTCTCGACCAAGTTCACATTCTTCATGTCCCGTCGGCTCATCAATATGCCGATATCTTCACTAAGGGTCTTCCATCTCCCCTATTCTTGGATTTCCGGTCTAGTCCTTGCATCCGCGGAGCTCTTGCTTCGACTACGGGGGCGTGTTAGTTAGTGAACTAGTACGACACAGTCAAAGATTTAGAAGATTTCTACAATCTGGTCAAGATTATATGGTTAGGATAAAAATCACATTGTACTTTGTATATTTCATCTATAAATACCCATGAATAGAGAGGGGACAGATGGGGACTCAAGTACTCAATTCTATTCCTACCAAATAACACCTGGGAGGTTAGCCAAGAGCAGAGAAATGGTGAGAAATATGGCAGAATGGCAGGTGCAAATGGGGAAGAAGAAATTTTAAGTCAGGAGTATGTATGGAGTGCTGAAGCCGGGAAGTGAAATTGTGACCTGGAGGAAAATGGCGAAACAAAGTAAACTTCTTCAGTGGAAATGGGGAAACAGGTAACGATGATGCTTCTGTAAATCCTCAAATTCCTGTTCCAAGTGAATCTCTTTACAGGTCTGAAGATTATAACTATCAAGACTATATTAAGAGAGTTGTGAAAATGTACAACTTATATAACCCCACAAACTATATTGTGAGGTTCGAGTGTTCGCAACTTTCGTCGTGCTCCAAGACATGTAACAACGTAATTGGCATTGCTCTATTCTTGAACCAACAAATGATAGCACATCAGCAAGAAAATATGAGCGAAAACACGAGATGAAAACATAGTTGGATAACCAGTTTCAATCTCCCGACAAATTGTATACAAAGTTGTGGTAAAACTGTGATGCTACAAGTACACTCAACAAATTTACAAATAGATGATTCTTCATCTTGTTTATCCAAGGCTGTCATTTAGTGAATCAATATACAGTTTACAGCCTAAGCTTTTAACTGACTACCCATAAATTCAGTCTCCTACAGCAGAAATCTATTCAATCTAAGGCAGAGAAATTAGTAGTCTAAAGCACATTTTCAATACAACATACCCGAAAGCCTTCATCTCCGAAGAGTTGGACTCACTTTAAAGCTAAAAGTCTCCACAGAAGCCTTCATCCCCGCAAGAGCATATACCATCCTTGAAATGATGGAAATGTTCCGTATCCCTGAGAGATATCTCTCGCCGGACAACCTGGGAAACATATTTCAATGTGCTATGACAGTTTCTACACGTATAAAGATTCTTCGTAACCAAAATGGGCATTCCGGGGGAAGTGTTTATCAGTGCAAATGCAAGAGCCAATTTCTCACTATGTCCACAGATAACATCAGCTTTTGCACTTTCTTCATTCTTTGAATCACTTAGAGGATCATGAACACCTTCTGCCTTCATTTTTTCGTAGAATCCTTGAAGAACAGCATTCATTTCCTTCATTAAAGGGTGGAAATTATCGCCAGTTAAAAAGGCATGGACTTGTCCCTTGACTTCAACCCAACTGCATCCAGGATCAACAGTTACCCCTCTTTCTCCCATCATCTTCTGCATTTTTGCGACCTCGTCCCACTTACCACACTCAGAGTAGAAATTGCACAAGAGGATATAATACTCTACGAACTCTTTATCCATTTCATATATATGTCTAGCTGCAATTTCCCCTTCATCAACTCTCCGGTAAATCCTACAAGAATTCAGCAAGGCTCCCCAGATCGCAGCATCAGGTTTCATAGGCATTTTATATATGAACTCGAGAGCATCATCAACCTTTCCCGCCCGGCCTAATAAATCCACTACGCACGCATAATGTTTCAGATTTGGAACTATGTCATTTACATCTTTCATACTTTCGAAATAATTCAAGCCTTCAGTCACCATTCCTGATCTACTACAGGCACATAATAGAGATAGAAATGTAATTTCATCGGGCACTACCTCAAACTGCAGCATTTTGTGGAATAGCGCCACGGCCTGGGAGCCCTTCCCCTGCTGAGCATATCCCGTAAGAAGAATATTCCATGCCGTGACATCATGTTTCTGCCTATTAAACTGATTCCATGCATGGAACATTTTACCACATTTCACATACATGTCTAGGATTGCATTTGGTAAAAAACCATCCTGTTCGAGTCCATTCCTCAAGAGGTGGGAATGTATCTCCTTCCCACACATTAATGCTCCAATTCTACCACATGAACTGAGAACAGACACTAAGGTAACATCGTTAGGATTCACGCTAAGTTTCATTTGCCTGAAATGAATCAGTGCCTCAAAGCTTCGGTTGTTAGCTTTTAGCCCAACAATGACTGATGTCCAAGACACCACATCTTTCTCACGCATCTGATGAAAGACTTCCAAAGCTTTTTCAATGCACTTGCATTTGAAATAAAAATCAATGAGAGTATTCGCAACTATAACACATGATAAAAGACCTGTACTCTTTGCAACCTCGTGAAGCCTAATTCCCATATCCAAAAGATCTAAAGAAGCACATGCAGACAAAACACTAGCAATGGTGATCTCATCCGGCACAATGCCATCCATCTCCATCATCTCATAGGTGTCAACAGCCTTCTCAGGCAAGCCATTGCTCTCGTAGCCAGAAATCATCGCTGTCCAAGATATCACATCCTTAAACTCAATCCCATTAAAAACTCTCTCCGCTTCCTCCAACTTCCCAACACTCGAATACATCTGAATCAAAGTATTACCCACAGAAACATCAATCCCAAACTCATTCTTCACAGCCAACCCATGAAGCCCCCTTCCATACCTCTCATCACCAAGAACATCACAAGCAGAGAGCACACTAGTTATAGTCATCAAATCCGGCTCAAAACCAAACTCCCGCATCAAATAAAACATCTCCAACCCCTTCAAATAATCCCCATTCTCAAAATACCCTGAAATCATCGCATTCCATGATATCCTATCTCTCCTAGGCATACTATCAAACACTAACCTCGCATTTTGCAGATCACCACACTTCACATACATAGTGATCACTGCATTGTTAACATCAACATCCACCTCAAATCCAAACCTAACCACATGAGCATGAATCCCCCTCCCCCTCCCCCTACCCAAATTCCCCAACCCCCCACAGGTCCTCAAAACACAAGGGAATGTATACACATCGGGCCGAACCCCAGCCCACAACATCTTGTAATACAAGTCCAGAGCCTCATCGAAGAAGCCATTTTTAGCATACCCACCAATCAAAACATTCCAAGAAAACACATTTCTCTCCTCCATTTTCCCAAACACATACCAAGCATCATTCAAATTCCCCAGCCTCACGAACATGCTCAACAGCGCATTCCCCAGCTTCAAGCTCAGCTGGGACGTGAAATTGAGGACATATTCGTAAATCAAACAGCCTTCTTTGAAAGCTCTTTTCAATTCACAGAGTCTAATCACAGAAATGAAGGTTTCCTCATCCAAACTATTCTGGGAATCCTTCTGCCATAAAGATAGGATCTTTATGGCTTGTTCCAGCTGGTTCTCGAGACATAGCTGGGTGAGATGGGAATTGGAGTAGCGGGATGGGGTGTTGTGGGCCCTTTTGAGGGGGAATCTGTGGGATTTTTTGGTAGAATTTGAGAATGCTAGATTCTTGGTCGTTTGGAAGTTGGAATTATGGGTTTTTTGGAGGTCGGAATGGAGGGATATTGAAGGGGTTTTAGCAGAGAGCGCCATTGGAAGAGGGAGTGTAAGAAACAGAGCATTGTTGGTGAAGGCGGGGTTTTAGGGGAGGTTTAACCAGTGGCTAAGAACAGGACAGAGGATGTTTTTTACGGATAATGTCCTGAGATTGTGAAGTAATTTTGAATTTGTTTAGCCAATACGGCGTCGTATCAACTACTCTGAGTGTGATTTCACTAATTAAGGAATGTTATATAATTCAGGTGCTTTGGCTCTCTTGTAAAACTGAAATAAATATTAAGAAAAGTGTATTTTTAACCCTATATTTTGTCGAAAACGCAGATATAATCATGTAAATCTGAAAGTGTAAATCTAACTCTAACTTTCATTGACTAGAATGTCAACGGACCAATTTGGCCTGAAATTTGCAAAAAGACAATCATACCCCTGCTAAAAAAAGGACAAATCTACCCTCTCCCTTTCTTGAATATTGTTTTCTCCCATCTCCATCTTCAATCTCTTTCAATCTTATCCATCTCAAATTCTCAAATTGGTCGTTGAGGGGTTAAGGCGTAGAGTGGGCTAGGGTAGAGCGTGGCGGGGCTAGGGTTGAGGGTGGAGCATGGCAGGGGAGAAGTGGTGACAGGGGGAGAGGTGGAGCACAACGGAGAAGTGTGGCGGGGCTAGTGCGGCAGAGAAATAACATTATAGAAAGAGACATAACGCTCAGATTCAAGTTGCTCTCCAACCTCAAGGTATGTTGAAAACCCATAACCATGTTCGTATAAATATTTATCTCAATGTTCATCTTGTTTTCATGTTTGATGGGAAACCTTTTCAATTCTAATTTTTGTTTTGGGGTTTTTGAAGGTCTCAACAACTTTTGTTGAAATCCCGGGAAAGATTGGGTTTGAAGAAATTCTGAGAATTCTGGGAAGATTTCAGTTCCGTCGCCGGGGATTCTCATTTTGATTTTGATTAGTGGGATGTGAAAAAAAAATTGGAATCCCGATTTGAGCTGTGTGTAGTTATAATATGTTCATTTGACAAGGTTAGCGCAGCGGAAAGGTGTGGCGAGGGAGAGGTTATGGTAGGGGAATGGTGGAGTGCGGAGCTGGGTTTCTAGTGGCAGAGGGATCGAGTGGCGAGGCTAGGGTTTCTGGACGGAGTGGCGGCAGCGGAGCAGCGGCAGGTGGTGGTTATGGGTGTGTTTGAAGAAGAAGAAGAAATATATGGATAGAATTGTCTTACATTTTTGGTATTGAGTCCTGGGGTAATTTTGTCTTTTGATATTTGGTCAATCGTTGGCTTCATTGAGTCATGAGCAAAACGGGTATAGCTGCACATTTTTACAAAAGGTAATAGTTAGTTTTGCACTTTCAGATACAAGGTTATCTCTGCACTTTCAAAATTTAATAGGGTTATTTGTGCATTTCCCATAAATATTCCCTACGTATCTAGGGGTGTGCATCGGGTCAATTTTCAAATATTTCGGTTTGTTCGGTTCAGCTTAAATGGGTTGACCTTTTACAAACCCAAAACCAAGAACTGAACTATATGCCTAAGTAGCCGCGTGAGTTTACCCAACTAGTTTATAACCAGAATTTGACCATGTTATTAATTGCTTCAACCCGCGAATTTTTCATCTTTTTGTGATAAAATTCCACTTGAGTCTCTGGTTTTTCCATAGTTTATTAAAAAATCATCTTTCAAGAGACAGATTATATCAAGTTATATGTTATGGATTCATCATAATATAAGTTTTAAATTATTGTTTTATAAAAAAATTATACACATAAATAAGGATATTAATATATAGTTGAACATTGATTCAGTTGATTTTCAAAAGTCAACTTATCTCAATTCATGTGGGACGGAGGAAATTTGTTTATTGTATTTGATAATATGGTCAAAATTTCATTTATAAATTACTGTCAAAAGAAATTTAAATTTTGTGACATAATTAAGCATTGAGTTTATATCTCTAAACATAGGGTAGAGAAAAATAGAAAATGATGAATGATTCTCAAGTGTGGTATTTTATCTCCTCATTATCTCGTGGTATTAAAGTTGATAGGGTATTTCCTGTCACAGATATTTCCATTTACTCAGTAAAAGATGAACAAAATAGTAGTTACAAAATCAAATGAAACTCGTTTATTAATCGGTACATAACGCACAAGCAACTAATTAAGACCATCTAAGAACGAAACAACAATTGAATTACAAAGTTTACATCAACTCAAGACATGGATTTCCTCCATCCCGGCGGCTTCCCTTTAACAAGCCGAGTCTTCATATTTACAGGCGTCCTTCGCATAAACCCATTATGATCAACATCCGCATAATCACCTTCACCATACTTACTCCCCCTGCTCAAAGAAGGCAGCCCAATCTTCCTCCAGCTGAAAATCCCCTTCTTCTTCTCCAGCAGCCTCTCAATCTGCCCCTGCATGTTCATGCACTGGCTCTGCAGCCTCGCAACCTCCTCCTTCAGCCTCTTCATCTCCGTCTGCTGCGCGATCATCTCGCGCTTCGATAGGCACCGCACCTGAGCCTCGGGCCCAATCATCATGGGGCTCGAGCTCCGTGCGACACTGAAAGATCCACTCCAGTCCATCTGCTGGTTAATCTTCGCCTGCTCGGAGAAAAGTACTTGGATCACTGCTCTTACTGGCAACCGCTCGTTTGAGGCTGCGTGGAATGAGGCCTCCGGTGACAGCTTCCGGCTGTCGATTAGCCGGCACAGGCTCTTCCTCTCTTGCTTTGATAGTCCTGGGTGCGCCTACGAGATACGCAGGATATTCTGTAATACTTTATGTAACACAAAGTATATACGTATTCTTGACGAGTATAAGTAAACTCAAGGAAAGTAAGTGGTAGTACACTCTAACTAACTATTGAAAGTGTTACATGGAAAGATTTGCTTATTTTGATTTAGGAAGAAATCAACTTCTATTTTACCCTTAAAGCAGTGTGTGTACTCTGACAATTAGAAATTTAGTAAATACCGAAAGCTTTTAGTTTATAAGCAAATCATCGTATAAACCCTGTCATTTAGTAAATTCACTAATGACTTGGAGATGTTAGGCGCTCTTGACAGATATTTGATAAGTGAACTAAAAGATACATTGACAAGCTATTAAGAAAAGAGTTACTTCCTCCGTTTTCGCCTGTTTCAAAGAAATGTTCATATTTCTTTATTTAAACTGAAATTTATTAATGAAATTTGACCAACACATTGCAATCCCTATTTTCTCCATCACATCAATATGAATGAATGTCTGTATAAAAAGAAAATATGATTCATAAATGATCATAATTCAGAGACGCCTTAGAATTGCTCGGAGGTAAAATAGGAGACGTGTGATGATTTTTGGTCGGATTGATTCTCAATTATTTAACCGGGACCCCAGGAGAAATAAGAGAAGGTGCGCCTGTGAATGGTGACTACATCTTTTCACAAGCTTCAAATGTGGACAATTTACACCGTAGAAAAGCCTTGCCTTTTACCAAGATTTCCAAGCAGAAACTATACCTCGAGAATCTGGATATGGTGACATTTCAAGGACTAAGAGAAATTCTAAGAGGATACATAAATGGCAAATTGGAAAGCAACATAAACACAACTGTAACCCAAAAGAAAATTTGTTGTTTTTGCAAGTTAGAAATGTGTTGATAAAATTGAGTGAGAAGCGTAAAAAGTTCAATGACTAGTTGAAAATGAATCATTTTTTACCGTAAAAGAAAATGTGTTAATCTTAGAAAAACAGGAGTATAGAAAATGTGTTAAACTTAAGAAAACCATGGAATAATAAGATTCTAAATACTTTGAACTACATGTAACACATAAAACCATATCGCGGATACTCCTTCCGTCCTAAATCAAATTGTACAAAATCTTTTCACGCTCATCAAGAAACTTATTTAACTACGTATAATACCGACAAATAAAAAGTTACTTTTGAAAAAACTACTTGTTATGACGAATCCAACAATATCACATACGATAATATTATTGCTTGTATACATACTCAAATATGCCGTCAAAATTTAATAGAGAATAGTGTCAAACTGTAAGTGTGCAGTTTGAGACGGGATGGAGGGAGTATAGTGTTTTAGTGTCGTGCTTTTCAAACCCCTTTCACCCTACTTAGCCCTATTCACATATGGAGGTATTTTAGTGATGGATTTTATAGAAATTGGACAATCATGTTCGGTCATATACATACTGACAAACTCATGTACTATTTTAAATATGATTTTCTCAGCTATGATCGGTATTGGATAAAAATTCTAAAGGTATTTTTACTAATGATAGTATGATATTGGTCATAAGTTTTATGTGAACCTGGAGTTGCTAATTCTAGTCTGCGCTATCGAAGTTACGAAAATAGAGTAATATGAGGACGTGGGATATAGTCAACCTTACCTTAAGATAAGTGTCAATGGCTCTATACAATCCATCGTCCGTTGACCGAGCATGAGCCGGGAGAGCTCCGGCAAGAGCCATGAACTGAGCCATCTCCAGGTTCGAATCCACGGCGGCTTCAGCCAGATAAGAGTCGACAAGCTTAGC
>JAULKJ010000010.1:9436853-9451659 GCA_032355405.1 Rubia balearica | reverse complement strand
GGGGAGACCAGCTTCCGCTTTTTCCCAAAAAATAGTTTCTGCTTCTTAAATAAGCCATTTTAAACACTTTACTGAACACTAAAGGGTGTTTAACACCACCACCAATTAGGAACTCTCTCAATCTTACAAACCTAACTTCACTCGAATCCTAGCCGCTTAATATTGTTCAACACCCCCGATCTACTTTCCACCGCTTCTCTCGTTGACCCACTTTCACCCTCTCAAGTTTCGTAATGCAAAAACAAGATCTGAGGCCCCGCGGTCGGTTGCTACCATGGCAGCCATCTGGAGGCCGTGGTGAAGATCTCTGGCGGAAGCCAAAGGTGGCAAATTGCGACAAGTCGGAGACGATATTCGCTTTAGCGGCCGGATCTAGGAATTGCGACGAAAGGACAAAAGGCTGAGCCGCAGTTGAGTCCTTAGATTCTCGGGATGGGGTCACGCCCAACGGAAGTCAAAGACAGACGGAGACGAAGCTAAAATGTGCAAGTCAGAGCCGGGAGGAAATCTGGTCGGACAGAGCTGCTGGGTAAAAGTTGTAATAATAAATTCCAATGGAACAGTAATTCATGCTAGGATGATTGTGGTAAAAAAAACTTGCTTGGATATCAATATAAGTCGCGTTGAACACGCTTTCCTTAAAGAGTAATTCGACCTTATTACAGCGTTGGGTTACATGAATTTCCTTCGAGGATAAAACAATAGAGAAATCCTCCTGTTCTATGGTTGAATCAGGAGAATACTTTTGAATATCTGTGTTTTTTGTTGTTACACATGTATGAGAAATTCTGAGAATTTCACTTGTGTTTTCGTTTATTGTGTTTTCTGTGTTCTTGTATATCATAACACTGCATGCGAATGGATGTATTTATAGGAAACAAATGTCGTGAAAAGACACAACACTTCATTATTCTACACTAAACCATGTAGCTACCAGAATAATTATGAACAAATTCTGAAATGACACAACATTTCCTCATGAAATAACACATTCTTTCCTCATTTTACGATAAGTCATGATAGTCATCATTAATACAATCAATCCTTATCCTATCAACTGTAAACTAGCCGATAGTTTATATAAGTGTGCACTCCACACCACCAAACTTGTTTTAACGTCTCGAGTTCACAACTACTCAAATCCAAGTATACTTAAATAGCTTGTGTTTCGTAAAATACCAACAAGAGCTGCTAGTCACAACGACATAGATATAGTTATATGGATGATAGTGTCAGCCTGAGGTGGTTTTGATTTTTTTCTTTTTTAAAGTTTTTATCTTCTTGATTTTATCTTCTGATTTTTCTTTTTTAAAATCATTGTTCAGTTTCATTTTAAAGGTTTTTCTTGTTATAATGTAGCAAAATGGTGGATTTTAAAAATTGAGTCTTGCTTTTGTTATGAGGTTTAGACCCGAAAATCACTGTCAACTTAGGATTTCCGGTGATCTTTGATCTGGTAAAACTATTTGGCTTCCTATCTACTCTTCAAGTGCGTTTAGAAGAAATGCGAATCAAAGTCATTTCAATACTGACTTTTGTCGATTCCTTCCGAGATATAGTAAATTTATAGATTTTGACTGGTGTGGATAGTTTATCCTACATTGATTGGTTTGTTTCGATTGTCCAACTTGGTATGAGTTAGAGATTTTTGAATGCACAAATTAACCAATCAAAGTTTATACTGTTGACATATCTTTTGAACTAGCATGCAACCTGTGATAAAGAAATGTTAAGTCTATTGCTTGCTGTTGTGATTGTTTTGAGTTGGGATGCTGGCTTGAAACTGTATTCCTTTAGGTATATTTTAATCGTGTTTGCTTAATGGTTTCACAGTAGAGGAAAACCTCTTCATCATATGATCCACCTTTTATTTTGAAACTTTTATGTTCGCTACTCTTGTGTAATTGGATTATCCCGTATCAAGTTGTATAAAACATTTTGGCCATTCAAATTATAATAAGGTTGAATATATTTTGTCACTTAATTTAAGAATTTTTTTTGTAAATTTCCAACTAATCTACTTGTGTGGTCTTTCGTTTTTCTACCCATAGTATTTAATACATGTACATCTATCTCTCACTATTAGAATAAGTCAAATATATGAATAGAGTTTGATGAGTAGACTAGAATTGGATTAGTACTATTATTCCTTATACTTTTTGTATTCTATTTATTTTGAGCAGTAATACATTGATTATTAGGGGATGGTATCAGAGCAAGTTCTGACCCTAAATCCTAAACCCTAAAATTTTAATTTTTTTGTCCAATTCCCTCTCTCTCTCTCTTTTTCGGTCGACCAACCACTTGTATCCGGTGAACTTTCGATCAGGTTTCGAAAACTTCAGACCAACTTTCGACCATCCTCCACAGCGTCTCTCCCACCATTATTTCTGGTTTGCTCTCAGGTCTTGAGACCTGTCCTTTTTTCATCGTCGACCTTCTCTTCCAGGCAGCAGCGTTCATTTCCCGGTGTTCTCCTTTCCAGCATTCATCTCCCGATCTCTCATCCCGGAGATCATCTCTCAGTGTTCTCTAGAAGAAGGTCATTCCCGATTTCTATTGGTCGCAGTTGTTAGCCTGGGTTCTTCAATTTTCCTGTTGTATTTCTCCAGCAACGGTGAGTCTCTAGCCGTTCATTGTCTTTGTGCAACGTTCCCGTCAATTTTTGGCGGTCTCCATCTTTAGCTTCTAAGGCGCCTCGGCCCGATGTCCAATCCAAGCACACAATTTGGTGCGTGAGATCCACACGCTTTCAGCCACACCCGCGAGACGCCCACGTTTCCCCTGTCCTGTCCCGCCTTTGCGCGTGTGACACCCATGCGCCAGCAGTACTTGTCCAGCGCCTTGCGCGCCCACTTTAGCTCCACTATAATCATCCTCCCTTGCCACTTATCACTTTGGAGTATGGCTCTTTTTGTGGTATCTCAGAATTTAGGCATTATGGCTTCAAGTGGATTGTAGACTTTGGCACTACAAAACACACGGTATCATCCTCGATGCAGTTGACCACGTGACACCTTATGATGGTTCTCACCGCATCGTTGTTGGTAATGGTTCTCAACTCTCTAGTACTCATATTGGTGATTCTCGTATTTCTAAGTCCCTATCTCTTTATGATGTGCTTATTATGTCTGATATCACTAAAAAATTGCTTTCGATTAGCAAATTAACTCGAGATTTAAACTTTGTTATCTATTTTAATGATCGCTCATTTATTATTCGCATAAAATCTCGGGTGAAACTTTGGGTCACGGTTATATTGAAAATGAGTTTTATGTTTTAGGCTATGGTGCATCTGTTTTATTGTCTATTGTGGAATCAAATAAGTCGCATGTCTTTTGAAACCTAGCATGCTAGACTTGGTCATGTTCCGCATTCTGTCATTTCTGGTTTTTGTGCTTCTGGATCCTTATTTGTCTCATCGGTTTTGCCCAAATCTATTCTTTGTGATGCGTGTGAAATGGCCACAGGGAAGCATTTATCTTTTAATTCAAATGAGAAACGCGTTACTAGGGTACTTGATCTAGTTCATTGTGATTTATGGGGTTCGTCTCCTATTTCATCTGCTGATGGTTTCTACTATTATGCTATTTTCCTTATTGATCATTCCTGACTCTCATGGTTACCCACTGCGCCGCAAATATGATTTTTGGATAATTATCGGCAGTTTGGATTTTGTGGAGAACCAGTTCTCTTCCACCATTAAGGTGTTTCGGAGTGACGAGATGATTGACATCGTAAATGATCGGTTATGCTTCACTTTCAGACAAAGGGCATTCACATCAGATTGCTTCCCCGTATACTCCTAAACAGAGCGGTCTTTTTGAGCGCAAACACCACCACATAGCTGAGATAGGCTTGTTTATGTTATACCACTCTCATGTCCCTCTCTTCCATTGGCCTCACACATTTGCTGCAGTTGCTTATACCATAAATCGGTTGCCCGCTCATGTTCTTGGCGGACGATCACCAAATGAAGTTATTAATGGTCAGGTTCCCATATACACAAACTTCCATGTATTTGGTTGTCATGTGTACCCTTATCTTCGTCCATATGCAGCTCACAAACTTGTTGGTCGCAGTTTTCCCTTATCTTTCTTGGGTACAGCTCCCAGTACAAGGGACATCGATGTTTGAATCCTGCATCTGGAAAGATGTATGTCACCAGACATGGTGGTTTTAACGAAATTTACTTGCCTCATGCTGATGGTTCTACTTCAATATCTCCGTTCTATCTGGATGTCTCTACTTTTTTGGATCTCTCTGATGCATCAGCTGATAATCCTGTTTCTTCCACGGTGGCATCTCATCCTGCTTGGCTTGTCACTTTGGTTTCCAGCCCTCCTTGCCCATTGATGCTATCGTTCTCACTGACTATGGCACCCTGTTCTGTCTGCTCTGCTGATTCAAACCATCCAGTGGCTGCTCCGATGCATCCTTCTCTACCTATTTCGCCATTGACCAGCTCACCTGGTCTATTTAGTATGATCAATAATACATTGATCATTACGGGAAATCACTCTTTCACTCACTTACAAGGATTTTTTCTCAGTTAAAGTTATCGACTTTTTGACCATATATTTGAATATATATACATGAGCAATGATATTATCGTATGAGATTGATGCATCTGGAACTCGCCTTGGGATTACACCATGAGTTCCTTGGCCTAATCCTGTAAGAAAGATCCCTCGTAGTATCTCGAGGGAAAAACTCTCCGATGATAAAGTTAGAATCTTTCTTTGTGTATAATGAATAGTGAATGAATCATGAATATAATTGTTTACCTCTATCTTATTCATACACAACGGTCGTATCTAGGTAGGGTTATAGTTTTGTTTTTCTATGGAACAATTATTAGGTTTTCCATTATGATGGACTGCCCCAATGTGTATAACCGAAAGGCCAAGCACACCTGGCCATCACATTATCTGCCGGGTGCATCCTATTCTTGTCCAGCGCTATAAGGTGCACTATCAGAGATATTGTTAAATTCATCGGTACACATATTTTTTTTAATATCAAATTTTTACATGTCATTATTGTTCGTAATTAAATATAAGTATTTACAATTAAACTTATTTATTGTATATTGCGAAAAAGATTTCTATTAAGAGAATATAATATAATATCTCCACATTATTTTTGTGTTATCAACTAAGCGATATTCTGGAGCCATAAAAAGTGGCATTAGATCATGCTGCATGAGTCACGATGCGCTAAAATAAAAATACAGGAGTGCAAACTTTCTTCTGCTTGTACTCTCCCTCCTGTCCTCTAATATTGACTACGTATCTTTCTTTTTTAAATAAGTTTTTTTTATATTGACTTATTTTCATATTTGGCATGTATTATTTCATTAACTTATTTTACCTTTTGTACTTTTCAATGCAATCCTTATCATTTATTTCACTCTTTGTTAAAAAAAAGGTAAAATCTTGGAAAAAAATCGTCTTTCTATAGGCTTATGGAAAGACGGGGTTTAATTGAAATAATAACAGGTAAAAGGTTTTAACTGCAATATTAAAATTTTATTGTGCAACGTGTAGTAGTTATAAAGTTTATAACCCGATTCATGCAACCCAGAAATTTTATTTTGATTTGTTCTAATTTACACTTTAAACCTTGGTCTTTCCATGGTTTATGGAAAGACCGTTTTTCAAGAGACGCACTCATTTTTAAATTACCCATGTTTCATAATTTGCATACATACATAAATAAAAATACTGTTAATACTTAAAAAATGATGCAGTTAACTTTAAAAGGTGCAATTATCAATTTTTACTTAGACGGAGAGTATAATATTTTGGATTTTAAACAGACTCATAACATGATCCCATGAGGCCATTATGCAGACAGTTGCGACAAGTTTAAAAGGCACTTCTTAATTAGTTGAAGCGGATGGGTCTATTAAGATTTGTCAAGGTGTGAGATTTACGACATAAATTTCAAAATTATTTCCTAATTATTTCAATCAGGAGTCATACGATCGATGGCAAACATATGTCGCATTTTCCATTTTTAAAGGGTCACCATAAAAACATCCCTGACTAAATAGTGTTATCAATAACGGTTTGTGACAATTACAGTAAACATGGATTAGCATTGAAACCAAATATTGAGTTATCTTGTAATTAGGATTCTTTTCAATTTTACTACATTTTAACTTGATTTAATTCAATATATATAGATTATAGATTTAATGAAATATAGATTATTTAAAATTTATTATTTCTGACTTTGTTTACTTTAAATTTAGATCTTATTATCTCCATTTCAGTTCAGTTCATCGAAAATTTAATTTGGTGAAATTTAGCTATATTTAGTCATTTTATTACTATTTTTCAACACATTTATTTTTGGTTCAGTTCAGTCAAATCAATTCAGACCAGATCTGATCAAATTAAATTAAATCAGAGATCACATCAGATTATCTCTACAGAACAAAGTCTTAGTTCAGTTATAAGAAATTCAATTAGATTCATTTTATCTTAGTTTAGTAAAAAAAAAGCACAATGTACTTTTCTATTGCTAGCTAAATTAGAGTACACTTAGGGTCTAGTTGATATAGTTATATTTATAAGCAAAACTGGTAGCAGAGGGAGAGGGAGATAACTTATGCTCCCCCGCCCAATATTTTTTCTACTTTCAAAATAAACTGTTTTTAACAGTTTACTAAACACTAAAAAATATTTTGTTTATAAGCAAAACAGCTTATAAGATTTGCCAAACAAAGCCTCTGTGGGCTCTGTTTGTTGTGGGTTTACAAGGTATTATATTTTCAAATATAAGGATTTTAGCATTTAACAAAATTCAATATAGTAAAATTTAAGCACAAAGTTATATTTTAGACTAAAGATGAAACTGTTTTTATAATTAATGTAATTATTGAGGTGACTTGATGTTTTTATTTATATTTATTTTAATGAGCATATAATTTTAATTTTTTTAAAAAAATCTTAAAATATAAAATAATTGTAATTTAACTCTAAAATCAAACAACTCTCCTTTTGTTTTGAGAAGAAACAACACTCATTTAACGAGCGTATCAAATCAAATTGCCTAACAGCCAGACCAATTATGAAAGACCTCAATTCTATAACTTTTGAGGTAACATTATAATTATTTATATTTCAAAAGGCTTTTAAAGTTATGAAAATTTCGTTGCAATAAATGAAAATAAACATTAAATTACCCTATTAATTAAAGTAATTATAAAAATACCTCGTCTAATGGTTAGGCGATCTAAAACAAGATCTTGTTATGTAAAATTATATACTACTTATTATAATTATACTGTGATTACTATATACTTCATATGTTATTCTAAATTTGACACACTTTCCATCACAATTTTTTTCTAAAATTGTTACATTTTCATTATGACAAAAATAATTATTACATCCACTCATTAATCTTTACATCTTTTCACACATTTCAACTTGCATCTCAACCACTCATTAATCTCAATATATTTCCTACTAAATTATATTCACAAATTTCAACTTGTATGAAAAAATAACATATAAATTTGGTATGCTAGATTTTAAAAAAAATCAGAATGATGAAATATTATAATGCACATTTACTGTACTAATATAAAAATTTTAAGAGCGTTTCAGGTAAGATCACTTAACACTTAGACCAATCAGTAACAAATCCCATTTTCATAACTTTTAATATCATATTATAACTATTTACTTAAATTTAAGATATATTTTAAGAAATATTTTAAAATTTATAAAATTTTATTGCATTAAATGAAAATAAACATCATACACTTCATCAGTTACATTAATTATAAAATAATTCCATCAAATGATTAGACATTTTAAAATACTACTTCCTCTGTTTCATCTATATTTGCACACTTTTTGGTCAACTTTCTCAGGAAATATTTGACCACCGATAATTTTTGTTACTTATACTAATAATATCTTAAATTTTGATATTTAAAAACTACATGATACAGGAAATTTAATGATACTGAGAAAGTTGATAAAAAACTGTGCAAATATAGGTGGGACAGAGGGAGTATAAGATTTGTGAAGAATTTCTGACAATAAAAAGAAAATTGAAGACCGAAAAAATCGACAAAAACAAAGTGGTGAATTTGAAAATGGAAACTATAACAGCAAAGCATGTTGTACATGCCCACATTCTCTCTCTCTCCTCCCTTTCTCGTTTCTCCTCTGAGTCTGTCACACGCTCAACGGTTCTGTGCGTGTGCGACAATCTGCGTCAGCAAACTTTACAGACAGGACACTGTCTTCTTCAAAAACCCATTCAAAATTCATCTCTACACAAACAGAAAGAGACGTTACACTACTCCTCCAACTCCGCAACGACGTCGCTTTCCCTCCCTCTGCGGCGCAACGGCCACTTTTCTTCCCCCGCCGGAGATGGCATTTCCCCCGCCGTCTCCTGCCACGTCGTTTGCTCCAATCTCCACTTCAGCAACTGCTAGGGTTTGTCGCCGCCTCCGATCCGCTCCTCCCGTTTCAATCTGAGAGAAAGAGAGAGGGGAGAGAGTTTCTGTTCTGCTTGGTGATGGGGTGGTTTGGTGGTGGTGGCAAGGGCGGGATGGAGAAGGTGCGGCGGGTGGTTAGGACGGTTTATTTTATGGTGGTGATGGTGGCGTCGCTGCTGGTGCAATCGGCGGCGGTGCTGGTGGTGATTGCTGACCTGGCGGCTCCATGTATATTGGTTCAGAGCTTCACGTGTGTGAGGTGCTACAGCTTCAGAGAGCACTTAAGGAGATACAGTTTCAGGAGTTCGTTGGTGGATATTCCTCTTGTTTCGATTCTCAGATCCCTCGTTATCTTTTGTAATTCTCAAACTCTGCCTATTTCAATTTGCTCCGTATTTCTTCTCTACCATGTTTTACATTCTTGAAGAGAGAGATGTTGTTTGATTGTGCTTTTGTGTGCTATTGTTGTTTGATTTTGTTTTTGTGTGTAATTAGGTGTGTATGTAGTTTGTGATGGACCTGCTCTTTCACATGGACCATATCTAGGGACAGTTAGTCTGTGTTCCATGGCTTCAGTTCTTTTGTTGTCCGTAAAGGCTTGCTTGTTTACTCTTAACTCGGAGTTTGAGGCTGAAGCCTCATCGTACAACACGACAAAGCGGCACAAGCTGCATTTGAAGAGATCGTGGGGTATGCCTGTCTTGTTTCTCTCGTCTGTGGTATTCGCTCTTGGCCATATTGTAATTGCTTACAGGACTAGTTGCAGAGCAAGGCGGAAGCTTCTGTTCCACCGTGCTGATACAGAAGCTGTAAGTTACGAAAGAATGTTGATTACTTGCTACATGTTTGGCATGTACTTGCTGCAGAATGAGTATTGATCGTTTTCTTGATTGACAGGCTCTTTCTTGCAAAGCGGTTTTCTCGAGCTATCATAAAGTTCCCCGGTCTCCTACCCCTTGTGCTGCTGGGAGAACGCTGAGATGTGGCACTGAAATGAAGAGAAAGTCGGGAGCTTTATCGCGGAATGATGCTGAAGTTCCGGCCAGATTGCTTGCTGATGTTGATAGCTTGTTCATGTCTTGCCATGGAATAATCCTCCATTACAAGCTTAGCATGTCTGGTTCACCCACGCGTGCATTATCCTCCATGACCTTTCTCGACAGACCGACTTTACAACTACAAGTTCCGTATAACGATCAATATCATCTACGCAGGAGCTTCAGTAATCAATTCAGTGCCTCTATTCATACTCCACTGTTGGATGGCTCTCCTACATCTCCTGTGCTATCTGAAGATATGCCCGTTCTAAGTCTTCACGACTCTGTTGATGACGACGATGTTAGTAAATTGGGGTCCCCTGTGTTGGAAGAAGATTTAGAGGCAAATGGACAGTTTGGGATTGTGCTAGTACATGGTTTTGGTGGGGGAATTTTTTCATGGAGAAATGTTATGGATGTGTTATCTCGACAGCTCGGTTGTCCTGTGGCTGCTTTTGACAGGCCTGGTTGGGGTTTGACATCAAGGCCCAGGCGCAAAGACTGGGATGAAAATCAGTTGCCTAATCCTTACCAACTTGATAATCAGGTAGTGTCTTATTCTTTTTCGGGACCACACTTGGTATGCCAATCTGTTAAATTCTTCCCTGGCCACGTCCTCTTTTGGCGAGTTGGGGTGGGGAGTGGGTTGAGAATATTTTGAACCCCCTGGAATATGTTTAGTAGGATACTAGGATGAAATCTGAATGTGATTTAAATAATGCTTGACATGATTTCTTGTTTCAGGTTGACTTGCTTCTTTCTTTCTGTGATGAGATGAGGTTTTCTTCAGTTGTACTTGTTGGTCACGACGATGGAGGTCTGCTTGCATTAAAAGCTGCACAACGAATCCGTTCATTAGGAGATTCCACTAATGTTAGTAGCCTTTATAGTTATACCTTGAACTACGCTACTGATTTAACTTCTTTTTACTCATAAGAAATACTTATTGTCGCTCTTTTGTGTGAACTTTTCGGTGTAACATCTTGTGTCAGTCTCAGCTCAGATATTCATTTTATGGTAGAAATTGATAATGCGATATATAGAAAGTCATATTGCAAAAATGTATGGTTCATATATGATGAGTGTGTTCGCATGACAATCTACACAGCATTTATTATTTATATAGTTTAGGAAATTGGGAGTGCTGTATTTTAATCTTAGGTTTGAATTTGTTATTGTTGTTACCCCTTTATCAGGAAAATGGAAGCATGGATATCCATACTTTTAAAAAAACAATATAGTATGGTATTTTAATAACACTTGTGAGTATCCAATTGTAAATGAATGTTGTTTACAAGAACTTGGTTCATATATGAGTGTAGTTTGCATGATCTTCGACCTGCTCTTTGCTAACTTACATGCTTAATATTGGTTTGGAGTATCTGATTAAGGTCTTCTTTGTATAGGTTGATATCAAAGGTGTTGTACTGCTAGGTGTTAGTTTGTCAAGAGAGGTGGTTCCTGGGTTTGCTAGAATACTACTACGGACTTCCCTCGGGAAAAAGCATATGGTCCAACCTCTACTGCGAGCTGAGATTACTCAAGTAGTGAACCGTCGTGCATGGTATAATGCTACAAAATTAACCACCGAAGTCCTTAGCCTATACAAGGTACATATATATATATATTCTCTTAAACTCCAGGTGATTGATATGTATTAGTTTAGTTGTTATTTGTTAAAAGTTGGCTTATCTGTGCACCTCATTCAAACCTTTTTGTGGATCATCTTTTTTTTATGGAGCTGTACTTCCTTGCTAGTTTTGCAAGTCTACTGGTTGTTTTCCGTGTTTCCAGTTGTAAAGTACTCCTCTGGTGACTATACAGATTAATATTCCCTATAGCCTAATAGCATTGTTGATCTTTTGTTGAATCAGGCCCCGTTATGCGTGGAAGGTTGGGATGAAGCTCTTCATGAGATAGGAAAACTGTCGTACGAAACAGTCTTATCACCACAAATTGCAGAATCTCTGCTTAAATCTGTTGAGGATTTGCCAGTTTTGGTAATTGCAGGTGCTGAGGATTCCCTTGTCCCTCTAAAATCTGTCCAGACCATGGCTTCTAAACTTGTAAATTCTGTAAGTTCTCTCCCCTACGAAGATTCAGTATATTTTACTTGTTTTGTTTTGTTGGCTGTGCCCGTTTCCATGTTCCGCTCTCTAATAGAGGATGTAAAATTCGAACCTTGCAGAGACTAGTGGCAATATCTGGCTGTGGCCATCTTCCTCACGAGGAGTGCCCCAAGGCACTGCTTGCTGCGATATCACCGTTCATCAGTAGAGTCATACGGAATCCAGATTTGCATAGCTAAATAGGATGCTCTGTAAAGAATTTTGATGTGCAAATAGTTAGTGCTTTGGCTTTTGCTTTCTTTTAATTCTTGCTGGATAGGAAGAGATTAAAGTGATCTCTCCTTCTGGGCATTTCTCTTCTAATATTAGGCTGCAGCGACGCTATTTGTTTTGGCCTGAGAGTTATTCCGAGTATGTGTAGAGTTCTCTTACATTTTTTAATCCATATTTCATGTCTGATATTTTCGTGCCAAATGAAAGTGTACATCAATCCACTGGGATTGTCCATCAGATTCTTCAACGGGTGGCCAAGAACTATGATCAATTAATATCATGTGTAACTTACGTATCACCAAGAAGTCGGAACATTTTATTTTATATTATTTTTTAAACTCTAGATATATAAATCACTATGATCTGATTCTCCTCCCATAAACATTGTTTTTACCTGTGTAGAGCTGGAAGTTTATATACTCCCTTCCTTCTAAACTAAGTTGCAAACTTTCTATTTTTGTCTGTCATATCATAAGTTGCACGCTTTTCAGATTTGACGATATTACAAGAATTTTTATCCATAAAAGGACATTACTACTCTTATTATCTCGGGATTTAGGTGGTCTAAATTTAAACCCTCCTTATTTCTCCACCACATGTTTCTCTCCACCTAGGGGTGGAAAAATTGACTTGTAACCCACGGGTCAAGCGAGTTGTCTATTGTTAAATTCGGGTGAGTATGAGTAAAATGGGTAATGCATAGTTAAAAAATATGGGTTTGGCGGGTTGGGTTTATGGGTTGATCGCGGGTTTACCTATATGGATTGGTATATATACCATATGAGCCAATATATGGGTTGAAACCTGCGGGTTTACCCATATGAGCTGATATATAAACTATATGGGTCAATATATGAGTTGAAGCCCGCAGGTTTTACCAATATATGTTGGTACATAAACCCATATGAGTTGAAACCCGTTGGTTTATCCATTTTGACCCATGAGTTAAATGATTTTTAACTTGCGGGTTTCAACCCGACCCGTTTTGACCCGACCCATTTTGGACCCATTATAAAATGGGTTGAAATGGGTCACACCCATATGTTTTATATACCCAACCCATATTTGACTCGCCCGTTTTTCATCCCTATCTTCACCGTAGCCTACCCTCTTTAGAATCTTCTCCCCCAAAAGCTACTTTGCCAAATCAAACTACCGCTTCCTCGATGTGCCTCCGGTTTGAACTCAGACTCCATGTTCGAGCTCGACGAGTCAAATGTTTAGAGAACCGGTCGGTTGGCGTCGCTTGATTGTTGCAGATCTGCAGTTGGCTCGTGCTCGAGGATAGTGTCCGCGAAGGCTAAGCACCATGGGGGTGTGGTCGGCGGTACGGCGACGTCGCTGCCGGTGAATGTGTCGAATTGGTAGAAGATACTGAATGACGAGTATTGGGAGAACCGAAGGATGGGAGCCAACGATGATTTCGAGGGCGACGATGAGGTAGACAGTGGCAGGACTGGATTCTGGCCGCACGAGTTCCTGGCGAAGGAGTTGAGATGTTGCTTTTCTGGTAGTAAGCGGTGGTTTGATGGTGGTGCTGTATTTGATATTTTTAACCCAAAATCATCACAATTATGTACGCTGAACACTAACTAGTTACCAATTCATGCCTCCGACGACTGGTGATCTACAAGTCTCTTCGTGTGTCGGGTAGACAACTCTTTGATGTTAAGTTAACTCAAGAGTTCATGTATAAGAACGATGAGAAAAGAACGAACATAATATACACATACCAAGGTATTTATTGATGAGTAAGCCTATGTAATCTCTTAATACAACTAGAGTTTAGATGTATACTCCCTACATGATTATTCATCTTCTCATAATATAATTGGTATTGTCATACATCCATAAATGTAGCCTTCGCCTTCCAGAGTGTTCTGCAGATGAGTTTCTGCCCATCATAACATCAAGACTTGTACCATGAGTTTCGTTCAAAGTATCATCACCTACCCCTGAGATACCTGAAGGTCAAGATTCTCCGACAACCTTTGGTTTCTCTACTAACTTAAGTAACGCATTCTGAGACGTGCACATACTTATTAATGTGAGACATGTCTCCTTAATGCATGTCTCCTTAGTGCGTGCTTCAGGAGGAAGAGAGAGAAAATTCCTTACACTGGCATGTTCTCGCCGAATTTTTGAGATAATCATCACTGCACTTTAATTTAGTATCTGCTCTGATTTCATCGTTATTATCTTTCCTTTTCTTTATTTCTTCCTCATTCTGCAGGTTTCAACACTTTACGACTTTCCGCCTCCTCAAAATTCTATGCAACTTTTCCTTCATATTCCCAAATACTTCATCAAACCCTAACTCCATTATCTTGCGAAACCATTGATAGTCTTCTAGTTAGGCGCCATATTACTTATGGTTTGAACTTTTTTTTACCATGCTCCCATTGCTTAGTTTTATTATGATATTAATTTTTGTCAACTCCATCCCAACTTTATCCTTTTTATCTTCTCATTCATGGTGATGTGTTGAGCCCACCCTTCCGCCTTTTTAATATGTGTATACTCACTGATCTAGTCATGGTCTCAAGAAGAAGGATCAGTTGAAGACCATCAAGCCTGAAGAGCCATGTACATTAATTTACCTTCTACTTCTGAGTCGAGAAGGGGAAAAACATCCTTATTGTCGTCTCTACATCCACCAACAGTTGGAAAGATAACTTCTTAACCTTCGACATGGTAGTTTATCCCTGTCCGAAATGTAATGAGTTTGATAAAAGAGAGGATAAACACTGCGTGTTCTATGCTCCTAATAACTTAATCCTCATTGTAATCCCATCTGAAATCTTGACGAGGAAAAACCAGACGGATTTGAAACAGCCTAGCTGTTAGAGTAAATTACGTTTCTGATTAGACTTGATTGATTTGATTTGATTGATTCTAGATAGACATGCTGACTAGGCTAGAGTTCTACTAGCACTAGTTTACTTCATTTGTACTCT
>JAULKJ010000010.1:9422995-9436753 GCA_032355405.1 Rubia balearica | reverse complement strand
CTATATAACCCTCCCACTCTGGTGGTTTAATTTAAAAAAATAATTTATAAGGTTAAAAAAATGCTTTAGAATATCGTATAAGATTTTACTAATGTAAAATCCATACTCCCTCCGTTTCGAGCAAATTACAGGGCAATCATTGCACATCGTTCGAGAAAGATGTTTAACCGTTAATATGTTTAACTATGCATAATAACGGCAAATAAAAATTTACTCTCTACAAACTACTTGTTATGACGAATTCAACAATATCACATACGATTATATTATTTTTCATATATCTATTCAAATATGCGGATAAATTTTGATAGAGAATAGTGTCATAAAATAAGTGGGTAATTTAAGTTGGGACAGAGGGAGTATTAACGTTGACTTTAGAATTTGAAAGGAAAACAATATTTATATGATTTTTAATGAAATTAAAACAATTGCATAGGACTTTTCTGGGCTGAAATCATCTCCAAAAAACCTAGCCGCCGCAGCTTCTTCTTCTTCAATATATGTTTTTCATCTTCCCATTAGGGGAGATGGAGAACAACTGTTTATTTTAATTTATGTTTCTATTATTCAATAAGTGTGAGATTTGTCTCCACAGATTAGTTTTGTTCTTCGACCTGATCGATTAGATCTTTGTGTTCATGATGATAGCTCGATTTAGTTGTTAACGTTAATGTATTATTCTCGATCTGCTTTACAGATCTTGTGTTCATAATTTCGTTTGTCCTTTTGCTTTTGGGTTTCCCTTAATTTGGATACGTCACATTTGTGTTTTTCAAGGTGTTTACAGTTTGGACAACATAGATCGTGGTTGGATCAAGTGATGTTACAGTTGTAGAAGATCTCTGTTTGACGCAGTGATATTGATGCTTGATACGCTCCTCTTTGCCAAGTGGTCATGTTTTTCGCAGGAAGCAAGTTAATATCCCCGAGGGCGATGTTACAGTTTTTTATTGGATCTCTGATCTGTAATAGTACAGACGACCAGTTTGGTTGACATGTAATTTATATATCCTTGCAATATGTTAGTTATTGCTAGAGCCTAGTTAGAGTGGATGTCAATTCCACTCATTGTAATCGCCGCTGGGCGTTTTATCCCAGCACCTTGGAATGAATGATTTTTTCCAAAAAAAAGAGAAGTTTTCAAGACTGTTAAAAAACAATTGCAGGTAAAGTATGTGGTTATTATGTAACAATCACAACAGAAATGGAATTGCAGAAGAACCAAAAATAAGAAAATAAATAGTTCTATAAATATTTTAACAAGTATATATATATATATATGTAAGTAAGATAACATAAAAAGTACTCTCTCCGTCCCAACTATATTTGCACTGCAATCATTATCACGCTGTTCAAGAAACATGTTTGACCGTTAATATCTTTATCTACGTATAATAACGGCAAATAAAAAGTTGATAATTAGAAACTACTTGTTACGACGAACTGAACAATATCATATACGGTAATATTATTGTTCATAAATCTATTCAAATATGCAGTCAGTATTTGATAAAGAATAGTGTCAAAAAGTAAAAGTGCAAATAGAGATGAGACAAAAGAAATATCATATAGGCATGTGTTATAGAATGATTGCTCGGTTTAAAAGAAACTAGATGCAACTCACTGCACTTTGTGCAGTTAAGGCCGGATGATTCAGTATTATTTGCTCAATTAAGTGATAAGCAAAAGTAAAGTCAGGTTAGCCAGATTCATGACTCTTCTTTAGGGAAACAACCATGCACCTAGCAATTCCATCAGCGCTTGAAATATATAAGCTCCATGTCTTAATGCACGAATTAGAAGTGTTAACCATATGCTCCACCCGACTATTATGCATACCAAACACATAACAAAAACTGATTGTGAATATTAGTTGCATATCCAAGTTCATTGTGAATATTATGAATGCCCTTGACAACATTGATCTGTTGATACCTTGGTTAGCACAAATACATAACAAAAACTGATGGTGACTCTATAGCCTAATACGTCTCTAGAGCCCATCTGATTACATTTTGTTACTGAGAAAAGCTGTTTGTCCTTGAGACTCATGTCATTTCTCTTTAGCTCTTCAAATGCTGACAGGGTCTCACAATCAAAGCCTCCTGCAAACTGCACCATTTCTTGTACTGAGCGAGATTGGGGAAAATAAGCAGTGGTCTATAAAGCCAGGAAACCCAAGTCTGAAATACTAAGCCGTTTTAAGGACAAATATTTAAGAATAATATTTGCGACATAAAATAAAAGGACAAAATGAGTAGTAGCAATCTACTTCAACCATTGACATATCAACAATGCTTGTTAAACAATCCCCCGCAACCTAATTTAAATGAAAAATAAGGAAAATTATGATTACATTCATGACAATATGTGAGATGAATTTTGTATGATTTTGTATGTTTCGCAGCATTCTCGTACCGCTCTGAAGCCCTGGCGTATTTACCATCTGTAATCAGCGAATTGCTGCCTTCTTTTGCCCAACCACTTTAATCTTTTCTTCAGTGTTCCCATAATTCCCTGTCCTGTAGATTTGACCTACACAAATATATTATGTACTGCACCGATTATGGTGATTAATGACTGACAATCATACAGGAACCCTCTACACTCACCTAGACAAAGGACATCAATTTCACTTCATAATGCGGCGTGGATAGTCCAAGTGACTCATAAATGTTTGCAAAGTCATATCATAACCACATCTTGAATTCAAACACTTTCAGACACAAACACTTTAAACACACATCGTTTGTCCGACCAAATTCAGACTTTTCTCGCAAACACAAAATGTTGCAAAATTTAGCTACGATAAGTCGTTGCATTACCTCGGAAGAGAAGCCAAGGCAAAAACAGAATGGAAAATACAAACTTGACGACATTTCAAGATCAAGATACCTTTTCGGATTTAACCCCAATCTGCACATGAACAACTTTTTCTGCCGCATTGTATGACCCTTTACAGTTTTCTTCAATTAAGAGGAATATTAAGACATATCTATGTCACATTTGCAGTCTAGCCACACAGGATTTCCCCACCTAAGTTTTCTATCTAACCCAAGGAACCTGTATGAATAATTTCCTACAAGATTACTATTATCTGGGCAACAAAAAATAAGTAAACCTTGAGCCTTATCTTTGACCTACCAACCTTGAACTACTCCTAAATATAAAGGTATCTGAGAAAAGTAAGATCAAAGACACAAACCTCTTTGAATCTTAGTCTAGAGAACAAATGTCTTGTAAACTACCATGCCTTGATATCTTCGCGAGGAATTCCTCTGTCAGGAGCAATCAGATCATTTGCAGCCTGTAAACGTTTAAGATTATAGATTAGAGCATGCAGTACAATCCCTAAAGCCTGAGCAAAAACTTGAAACTCTCAAGGCTCATTCTTAAGGAAAATTAGAAGGTTCAATTGGTCTTAGCCTGAATACAAAGCAAAGGAATGCGGACGTTCTTTATGGAATTGGAGCTGCTAGAATTTGAGTAATAATCATCCACCAACTTGAATCCAAAAGAAACTGCATGGATTCAACCAGAGCTTGAATGGATATATCATGTGGTAATGCAGTATCAAAATCTAATACATTAAGGAAAATTCACCTCAGGTCAGGCCATCATCAAATTCCCGGCCAGATTTGGCGTTGGCAACTACTGGAATATTGAAATGACCACCCATATCCTCAAACAACAAAGCGTTCCTATAACAACCATAGATGTATAACTGAACTCGAAACAGGGGAATAACCAAATCCCAAACTAACAGGGAAAAAAAATTCTTATGCTCATGGGTAATCTAATGCTGATGAACTTACTTAGTCATGAACTTACTTCTTGAAAATTTTTGCAGAGCGAATTTGCAAGAACCCTGTCATAAACATTGTTGAAGCCCTTGTGAAAATATTCATCAGCAATGACCAAATTGAATGGATTGCATAAGGACACGGCACCAGAAAGGATACAGGCATTGGATTCCTGAAGCAATAGAAGGTAAAGTTTTGATCCTTACTGCTGAGGAGAATGGAAATGCTTGATAATGTAACTCTCAAACAAGAAACTTATCTCTATGAAGTAATCAGTGTGAAAGCTGAAAAATATTGAGCAAAATATTGAGCAAGTATAAAACAACCATATGGCAGGAGGCAAGATAATTAAATTCAAATACTTATAATCATTACTGAATTCACGTACAAACCTAGCAGATGTCAAGTTCAATAGCAATAGCTGCGGAAATCGTGTGTCGAGGTATAACTGCAGGCTCTCAGGAGCAGATGGATCAGGGCAGTTGACAGAGAAGCACACATATCAGAAAGACATATTGTTCGTCGGAAAATACTAAAGAAAGTGGAACAAAAATACAAAGTCTTCTAAGGTCAGGTGCGCGAAATTAGTCGAAGAACTGGAACACAAATATGCAACCTCAGCTGAGCAAACCAAAACCTTTCAATTTTGTCATATACTCCCTCCGTCCCACTCTAAATTGCTTATTTACTTTTTGAGGGTCAAATTTTACAAACTTTAACCCTAAATATATATTAATATATAAATAATAAATATATCATGTGAGATATTGTTAGATTTGTCTTAACATCTATTTTCTAAATATTAATTTTTTATGCGACATTATTATATGTAACTAGAGATATTTACGGTCAAACATGCTCATTGAAGACCGTGAAAAAGTAAATAAGCAATTTAAAGTGGGACGGAGGGAGTATATATTTTTATATATTAGTGGTTACTCCATTAAAAATTTTTTGGATTCGTCACTACCCCCATCAATGGTCATCCTTATCCCCCACTTTTACTCCAGTCGCACCCCTTTCTTACTGGTCCTTACATAGTCTAAAAATATCTCCCTATGTCCCAACTCAAATTGCACAACAATCATTATCACATTGTTCAAGAAACATATTTTACCGTTATTATTTTTAACTAACGGAAAATAAAAAGTTGATATTTAGAAACTACTTGTTACAATGAATCCAATAATATTACATACGATAGTATTATTACTCATATACCTATTTAAATATGAGAACAAACTTTAATAGAGAATAATGTACAAAAAACAAGTGTGCAATTTGAGATAGGACGGAGGGAGTGCTCCCTTTCCCAGGGAAACCTGCAGTGAGAGAAAAACTTTATTTTTTATTTTCAGAGGTGTGAATTTTAAATTTTCCCCTGTTGTCTTCCTTCAACCCCCACCCACCGACACTTACCTTCAACACAACTAATATTGAGCCACACGATCCAACACCAAAAGTCCACCACCCTTCTTTAACTCTCTCTGTATCGAAGGCAACGAGCAACAACCCAGTGAGCTCAATGGCGGCGGTCCTAACGATTCCTCGAGCGATACCGTATTGGATCCCGTCCCGACACAGAGGCTGAAATCCTCAATTTAGAAGACGTGGGCTTGGAAGATCAGAGGAGAGGGGAGGCAGTGGAGTGTTCTAGCTTCGGTGAGGCGGTGGAGTGTTTTGGGCCCCACTGCCACTGCAGGGTTTCAGGGGTTAGGAAAGCAATTAGAAGCTATGGGGCTCGAGATCGAAGGAGAGGGGAGGCATTGGTCTTTGCAGATAACACATCTCATCATCTTGAAACATGGTTGAGTATGGTAGAGAATTAGAAATGAATTGAGTTTTGGAAATGGGTTGGACCAAAATGTGATTTATTTTTTTTATATTTTAAG
Source organism: Rubia balearica (assembly GCA_032355405.1). Lineage (NCBI taxonomy): Eukaryota > Viridiplantae > Streptophyta > Magnoliopsida > Gentianales > Rubiaceae > Rubia > Rubia balearica. The sequence goes on along the minus strand of JAULKJ010000010.1, from coordinate 9,431,058 downwards.
GGTAGTTATGTCTTACAAGAGGTTGACTATTTCTAAAAATGAAAAATGTTTGAATCAGAAGCAACTTCTTTTCAAACTATATTGTAACCTAATTTTTTTTATCTTTCTTTCTACAACTTCTTTTTGAACAATATTGTAACCTAAAAAAGAATTTTATCTTTCTTTAATCCATCTCGAATAAGGCCTTGTCCAGTTCAGCAGAAACAAATGTGAGCTGAGTTGAGCTGAATTTATTGGAGTTGAGAATAGTTGAGAAGAGTTGATTAGAGCTGAGAAGAGATGAGTTGATTGGAGTTGAGTTGAACTGAAACTGAACTAAATTGAAATACATTTCAATGAACTGAAATGAACCAAAACGAACTCAACTAAATAAAAAAGAAATGAACCGAATCTAATTAAAGTTAACTGAGGCAAAATGAACAAAAATGAATTAAATTGATTGAATCATACTGAACAGAACTGATATAACTGAACTGGACCGAATCAAACTAAATTGAACTGAATCAAATTTAACTAAACTAAATCAAAATGAACCAAACTGCATCAAAATGAACCTAACTGAACGAAGTTGAAGTGAAATGAATCACACTACTTAGTCTAACAGAGCATAACTGAATTAAAGTGAACTGAACCGAATTAAATTGTATCGAACTGATTCAACCTGAACTTAACAAAATATAATTAAAAGAAGATAACGGTTAAATTATATGACATATTAATAATTAATTATGATATAAACAATAGTGCATGTGAATTAAATAATCTATTTAAAAATTTAATATATGATGTAAATTTATGATGTAACTATAGAATTTGAACTCTGGCGTTATTGAGTTTGAAATGAAATAATATATTTTTTTATAATTGAAAATATTTCACAAATATAATAAAAACAATTATTATTAATATGACGTTTATGTGATATATATTATAATTATCATTAAATGTTTGTAGGTAATAACGGACGCGAAACTAGCAATTTAGGGTTGGAGAACAGAGTTTTTAAAACCAAACAACCCCAAATAAATCATATCACTCATACCACAAGCGTATAATAATTTGACATGTTGTTACAACATACACCCTCGACGTTGGTAGTATGAATGTAAACGAATACATTACTGGTACTACTGCGCCCAATATGTATATTTTTATACTACTGTAAATATTAATGTTCATTTGAGTTATGTATTTCATGTTATTTATATGTATTGAACTGATTAAACTACATATTGAGTAATAGGCATGCAGTTAAGTCATTTTGAGAAATTTAGAATCAATGAGCCAAAGTGAAATTTGATATTATAAACTTCCATAATTTAGAACATTGATTAATAATTTTGATAGAATTTATAAAAATGATAATTATCTATTTTTTATTTCCCTTGTAATTTTTACCGTATTTAATCCTAGTAAAATTCATGATTAAAATTTTAACACCCAAGTGAAATTTAATTAAATAATTTTAAAATTAAGATTTTAAAATTTCATGGTATTTAACAATTTGTTAATGATTAATAATATAATATATTAATTGTATGTTAAATTAAACATTTAACATCTATAGTATGTATTCTTTCCATAGTCACAATAATTATAATAATTCATACATATATGAATAACGTTTACTATAAGTTTCATATTCAAAATAGATGAAAGAATTTTCTAAATTTAAAATATTTGAATGAAATTGAAAGTAGACGATATAAAATTATTAGAGTTGAATTAATTAGAACTGAGAAGAGCTGAGAAAATGTGAGATGAATTGAGATAAGTTGAGAAGAGTTGAGATTATTGAATTTGAAATAAGTTAAACTGGACAGGGATTGGTAATATTTGGACACAAAAAACTTTCGAACTTTTGTCGGAATGACTTCAAACAAGCTTTGGCCAGGCCATACACATCCATAGCAGTAAAATTGCAAAAGAAATATAGTGAATAACCATTCTTGAGAAAACCTCTTTCCGAAATTCTACCAGTTACAACTTGCCAATCTCAGTAGCAAAGTGCAAAAAGAACTGCATCACGACACCCAATCATAGTACTAGTCATAGTATTAGTTTGACATCCCTAATCATCACCAGCCTTCTTTTCATCCTTAATATCCAAGGCCTCCACCCTTTGGGCCACTTCTGCAGCTCCATCATTCTCCTTCACTTCACCACTCGGACCGTTTGCAACAACTGGATCATCCTCGTTATGATTCGGTGTCTGCCATATCCTAATTGTTCCATCTTCAGAACCAGAGGAGTAAGATTCACCACCAGGAGAGAAGCGAACGCAGTGCACTGGCCCGTGGTGACCCTTGTTGCATGCTATAAAATCATTAGAAATTCATGCATATTAGCCTTTAAACACTAAAACAAATCCAAACTAAGATGGCATGGCAATAAATGAAATATATGCAACTGGCAAGATGAAGTACCGATTTCTGCACCAGTGTGAAAATCAAAGACATGAACCCACAGGTCTTCACCTCCAGCAACAAACTTGTTACCATATTTTGGTTCCAACGAAGCTGATTCCATAATGCATGGCATTTCATAGCTCTTTACCAGCCCAAAGCTGTACCAAACGTAAACATGTTCCAGATCATAAGCATAATCTAAATTAATACTTCCAAGCAATGGTGCTGTTTCAACGATGCAAATTTAAAACATTGCAAAAGAAGATAACTGTTCCAGAAAAGCAAAAGAAAAGGTTGACATACTGATTTGCATCCCAGAACTTGATACTTTTACCATCAGCTGTAGTTATATAACGACCATCCTGACTCACTTCAACACTAGTAACAGCTGATTTGGTCTCAAGAGTTTGGACGACATTCCCACTTCGGACATCCCATAAACTGCATTCAGTGTTATGGTCAAAAACTGATACATAAAGAAAGAATACAAAACAGTTATCATCAAAAGTGAAGCCTTAGGCTAGAAGTAGGAATGAGCCACACCAACTTCAATGAAAATAATCAGACAATGATATACACAAGACTGAAGTGTCATTTATTTAAGATTATATCTTTCTAAAAAAATATCATTGTGATGTAAAAAAGCAACTAAATTCCTGATCAATTGGTATGCATTATGTAAGTATAAGTATTATGTAAGTCACTAAGAACATTTGTATTTGAAAAGTTATTGTTTCTGTGGCACTCTGATGCCCATTGAACAAATAAGAAGGGCAAGATTCATTTGGCATACACACCTTACACCACCCACATCAGTGCATGAACTTATTATGGTCTGGTCATCGTGAAGCCATCCAAGAGTTCTAATTGAACCAGAAGACCTGATAACTTCTCTAGGAGGGGCATCTGGTCTGTTTAGATCGAACATACGAATCACTTTTTCGAAACCTCCAGTCAGTAAATAGTGTGTATCCTGTAAAATTAACAGACTTAGATCAGCATCTTCAACAATATAATGGCCATGCATGAATAAAAATCTTAGTGACGGGTTCCAGTAGAAGAGAATCGTGTAATCAAATTATAAACAATAGCTTTCAGACACTACGGTTAGAGAAAAATGCAGGCAAGGTAGCCAGACTAGCCAATTAGATGGGTATCTAACTACAACAAGAAAAAAAGAAGGAAATTGTTCCCGATTAAGGAATGGAGAAACAAATCTTTAAAAAAGACCAGGAGAAAAATATATTTTCTTACTAGTAAGCCCAAACTTCAAAAAAGGCAGTTAGCATCATTGACAAACTCTACTCACCTCAGAAAAAGCACATGCTCGGACTATGTGCTTATGCTCAAATGAGTGCAATTCATCCCCAGATAGTGCATCCCATAATTTCCTGTAACAAGCAATACGGACATGAATGATAAAAGAAATCAGTGCATACAGAAGTTGTCCCCATAATGATTCGACTATGAGCAATGATAAATTTCAGCCTAATAGAACCAAAACTGGATTCCAGGTAATAACCGAGTCTTTACATTAAAAGTTCTTTCAGCTATGACTACGGGTGTTCAAATTAAGAAATCCACCCTGCCCCGCTCTGAACCGACAGGGTGGGGCAGAATTGGCGGGACGGTGCTACCCAGATCTATCCAAATTTGAAACAGAATTTATACACACACACAGCTGTAGGTTTGGTTTGTTCACACATGATTCATTCATATCAACATGTGGTTGCTCTGCAGCAATATTAACCTATTAAAAAAATGATCTTTGATCTGCTACGCATCATTACTCTTGGATTGAACTAGGTGAGTACTAAAAGTTAGGAGCAATTATTAGTAAATAATTGATTAACTGGAGGTGGGTCAAAGAAAAAGTTGGATTATTCGGTTCAGTTTTGACCACAAATTACTAGGGCTTTGCCATTCAATTCTGTTGCGTGATCTTGGAATAGATGTAATAGCGGGAAAAAAATTCAACGCTGCAACCACGAGGGGGAACAAATCCCTGATCAGGGCAGGTCAGCACCAGAAACCGGTGGGGTGGGGTGGGATGACTGGTTCTCCTACCACCCCTAGCTATGATATTAAATATTGTGGCAAAAAGACCTAAATTTTGATTTGAGGCAATTAACTAAACATTACGTCATTAAAGCATATCTTCTTGCGATTTACTACCCGACAAACGAAAAAGGGAAAAGACGATACTCACGCACTGAAATCAGCAGATGCAGAGGCAGCACGTAGAGCGGGTTTATCTAGAGAGCAACTCCAAACAGCACCTTTATGCCCTTGAAAGGTTCCAATCCAATCCCCTGTCTCTCCATTTCTCAGCATTGGATTTGAATCTGACAAACGAGTACAATGATCACAACAATATTAAGTCCAGTAAAAACTCTCAAATGAAATGACCTTGAACCAGATAAAGATAGCCTAGCTCACAACAAAACTTCCCACCTACATTACTCGTAGTCATATCTAATACGACAAACAAACTCTTAGAGAGTGCTCAAAATTTTTAGCATTAGTGTCGTTCAAACTTATATCAGAATTAGTTTGTTCTCAAACATTGGATAATGGGACATCGTCCCCAAAGCACACATTTGGCATCTCTTAATACCTCTTGGCCCACTAATAATCAATTAAGAAAAAACTTGACATACACGGAACTCAAATGAACAAGCATTGTTGTTTTAATGTTCAATCAACCAGTAAGACATTAATCACTGAAAAGCTGAATTCACATTCAAAAATTTCACAATTCATACAGATGAGAGTGAACCAGCTCATATTAGCAATCATAGTTTTAACCAGTCAAAAATTTAGAAGCCAATTTAGATTCACAAACCACTATATCATTTACCTACAGTAAAATTTACACAGAATAATAAGCATTTAGCACCATATAAATTTTTTACCCTTGCTGGCACTGATAAGGAAGAACCCATCTGGGGTGATAGGGCTGTAAAACAAATCTACAACAGGGCGAGAATGGCCATGGCAAACCAGGGGAGCTGAGGCCTTCTTCTTCTCCATTCTTTCGCAAGATTGATCACAACAAATTACACAAAAAACACTAATTTTCCCCTAATCACGAGGATCACCAATTCAGTATTATCAATAAAATCAATCACCCGAGTTCTCGATCCCAAAGCAAGAACTCAAGAAAACAGCGAACAATCAATCGGACCCGAGAACACCCACAATTGCCTCCACCCGAAATCACGTCAAAATGAAAATTAAAAAACCCTAACTGGATCCAAACCCTGATGGCAATGGGAAGAAATTGATGGAACGAAAGGAGATCACAAAACTTATTCTGGGAAAGAGGCAAAAAATCAAAATGAAAACATTTTACTCTAAAATTCACACTACATAACTAAGATGTATGTAGGGCTAGGCGCAGGGAACTGAATGGTCATCTTCCTCATTTTATACTGTCCGTATTGTCTACACAGGCCTTGTAATTTTACCATATTATGGATTTTTCATTGGAGAATACTAATTTTAGTCATTTAAGATGGGCTAGATCCTATATTTAGCCCCCCATTTATCATTTTTTAATTTTTTCTTTTTAGATGGAGTATGAAAAATTGGTAGTTCTATTTTGCAAATTTTATAGAATTAATCTTTGGGAAGAGTTCAATACACACCCTTATTTGTACTCCATTTTATACACCAAATCTCAACCATCTATTTAACATAATCTAATGGTTGAGATTAATTTATTAAAAATAGATTTAATTAATGGGGGAGATTATGTTTGATGGAAGGTTGAGATTTAGTGTACAAAAGAGTGTACAAATAAGAGTGTGTATTGAGCCCTTCCCTTAATCTTTTATGCTACCTTTTCTTTTCTTTTCAAAAGTGAGAGGTATTTGAGGTACCAAGAATATAGAAGTCATTTTGTTATTATACTTTTTTACGTGGATGAACGCATACTCATTTATTGGACAACAACCAATTGAATGATTAAGATATAATCAGGTAATGAACATATTACATGTGGAAAGAGAGTTTAGGTGGATGAGCGCATACTCATTGATTAGACAGTGAGCAATTGAAACGATTAACTTATAATCAGGTAATAAACATATCACAGGTGCAAAGCGAGTCGTCATCAACACTAATCGGTATGTGAGTTATTTATAGATGAAAATTTATCAGGTGAAATCTAACCGTGTATTTGTCATGTAAAGAAAAAAATTTAAATTGTAAGAAAATCACATTTCAAAAGTAGAATATCAAAGTAAAGCAAAAAATCTCCTAACCAGTAGATCCTAGTCACCATTGGGAGGCCCCCCGCCAAACTCTTGGCCAATCTAACACTTATTCCACTCAGTTTTTAGTCACTCAGGTATACTTTCAATGCTCTCAAATTCAAAACGGTCCAACGCTCCTTCGTCGGTAAGGCTCCATAGCTCACTCGTCACCTCTCTTGTATTTCGCTAAAGCTCAAAAAGCTCAGTCAAGAGCTTCGACCTCGCACCACCACAATAACTTCATGGTGGCCACGACAGAGATCTCAGACAAAAAACTTAAGGTCAACGACGATGGACTGTATGGACGAAGGGACTGAGCCCTTGTTCTGAACGGATATGGGGTTTGACGGTATCTCAACGAATCTGGGATGGTCGTGCAGTCAACAGGTACATGCGGGGGTTTAGCGCTCCCTCGACGACAACTTGATATGGAATGGTCATGTATTGAATGTCGAAGGTATCAGATGGCTACATTGAAGGTATTTTTTGGGATAGTTTTGAGTTTAATTTCCTGAGGTTGTTTAGGTTTTTCCCTTTTTATTTTTTTGATTTTCTTCTTCTCTTTCTATTTTATTTTTTATTTTAAAATTTTGTTCTGATTATGTGGGAAATGGTGATTTAAAAAATGGGTCTTACTTTTGTTATGAGTTTTAAATTTAAAAATTTCTGTCAAATTTGATTTTTTCGGTGATCTTTTATCATGTAAAATCGTGTTGGCTTCTATCTACTCTTCAAGTTTGTTAGGAGAAATATGGGTCATGAGTCGTTTTAGTACTGAATTTTGGCAACTACTTCAAAGATAATGTAATTGATTGTAAATTTATGACGGGTTTGGATGGTTAAATAAAAAAACAACATTCTTCATCTTTAGAGTTGTTTCAAATGCAACATCACATCCTTAAAAATGTGCCAGAAATAAAATCAAAATAGACATTTTTGAGAAGTATTTAATAAATCATATCTATTGGATATCCATAGTATATATTAAAGGACATTCACACATTCTTGTCACATGACATTCACACATAATTTTTGCCACATGACATTTACACATAATTTCACAACAAATTTAAAAAATTAATTGAAAATGTAACATCTTTTAAAGTCAATTCCCCTATTTTCAATGAATATCTCATCAACGCTCTTCCAATATTTCAATGTTTCAAGAGATTAATTTTTAATGTATTAAATCCCCCACTTCCTACCTTTTCATAGATCCCTTAATATTCTTCGAGTTTAAATATTATGATCTATTTTTTAGTGAGGATTTGTTTGGCTGTTCCATTTTCTTCGTGTGTCTGGGAGTATATCTTATGCATTAGGTTCATATGTAATTGGTTAATATCTAGATAGTGTGTGAGGAACACCTTTGTACAGTCCTCTAAAATTATTGCTA
>JAULKJ010000010.1:9402468-9414753 GCA_032355405.1 Rubia balearica | reverse complement strand
AGAGAATAAAGAAGAACATAGTTTATGGGGGGTCATATTGTAATTTCATTATTTTTAAAGTTTTTTTAAAAAATTTCAGAGGGGTAAAATCATATTTTCAATCAAATCTGACATTAAACTGCCATAATGAGTAAAATTGCACTTACATCAACTATTTAGGGTTATGTTTGCACTTTCAATTATCAAAATGTTATATTGGCACTTATGTGAAATATGTAGGGTTATAAAAGTACTTTTCTCATTATGTAATTATAAATATTAATAATTTGAGATTTCAATTTACCGTACGTGTCTCTTGAAAAAATGTTAATTGATTTTAATTTATAACAATTGTTGTTTATTTTATTTATTCATTCCTTACCAAATTTTAAAATATACTTAAAAAAGGGGGAAAGTCTCATATTAGACTGATTAATGATCATACTAATCTTGAAAAATCTCGTTTCAATAATTTCTAGAGTCAAATAATAATTATTTATTCATTGTAATACATTTTATAAGTTTTACAAAGTTAAAAAAAAAAAACATCAAATCACCCTATTAATAATATCAATTATAAAATAATCCTCTGAAATAGTTATTTGTTATAAAACAAAAATTTGTGTACAGGTGATGGAATGCGAGTATCAAATACTCAAATTAGGGTTTTGAGTGACTCAAATGATACATTATTCCAAAGTTATTTTAAGTTTAAAAATTAAATTAAATAATTGTAATATTATTGATTACTGGATAAAATATATGGTTAGCTGAGAAGGTCGTTCAAATGTCTTGCGGAGGACAATTTTCAAAATCTTTAAATTCCAGAATCGTCTGTAATCGCACTGATTGGGATGGCGCTATACCAACTTTGTGGTAACTTTTTCGAAATTTTGGTCTCTTAATCACCACATTCTAACCTTTTATCGTGGTAAATTATAATTTTTAACTCCAATGCATTTTACCGATAAAATATTTTATGAAACTGATATCCATTACTTCCTCTGTTTCAGTTAAACTTGCACACATTTTTTTAATTTTAAAATGCACATAATTTTTTATGTCTCAAATAAACATGTTTAATGGTAAATATATGTAGTTACGTCAATAACAACACATAAAAAACATCTCAAATAAATATGTTTAACAGTAAATACACGTAGTTACGTCAATAACAACACATAAAAAATGATATTTAGAAACTAAATGTTACGATAAATCTAACACTCTCTTATACGATGTGGTCAAACTTCGACAATTTTGATTGGAAAAAAAATTGGGCAGATTTGATTGGGACAGGGGAGTATATTAAATTATATACTGATATAGAATATAAATATTTGAAAATTTAAATCTAAAATGTATTGAAAATATATAATGAAATTTATATACAACTTTAAAAATTATGATATATTTTTCAAAATAAAACTTAAATTATAAAAATACTTTAAGGAAAATAAAAATAAAATTTGAGTTCTCAATTATTCTCGAATTCGATGTAAATTTGAAAAGAGTGATGACATAGAGAGTGAAAATTCATGGTGAAACACATAGTGAATAACATGGAACCTAGTAAAAGACTAAATTACCAATCACCTTCCTTAAGAGATGCAACTAATTGTATTTTCATCATCAGTCACAGTGTAATTTCACTATAAATTTTCACTATAAATTAATGAGTTCGTCTTTTGAAAGACGATGTTCCATAAGTTATGGAAAAATCAAGGTTTAAAAACTAAATTAGAGAAAATTTAAAAAAATTATGTTGCATTAATAGGATCACAAGATTATAACAATTGCACATTGCATAATAAGTTTTTAATGTTGCAACTAAAATATTTTACATTTCTATAATTCTAATTCAACTCGTTTTTCCATATGCATATGGAAGGCTATCATTTCCAAAATTTTACCTAAATAAAATGTCTTCAATAAATATTAGCAATAAAATATTGTGAAATTAGAGATGGTCATAAAACATTGATTTTATATTAGGTACATTAAAGATAAAACCTTTACCAATACATCTACGTTAATATAATTTTATCTACTATCTCCTCTCCTAATAATCCACCAATCTAATCAACAGTTATGGATAAAAACGCAAGAAATAAAAATAAATTCCTACACAAATCTTAATCACTTCAAAAAGGGAAGAAAAATACCAAACATGTTAGGTTCCCCCTCCATCTAATTGATAATACTAATAAAATTAATATGTTAAAACGATAATATTTTATTTTATTTAAATCGATTGGCAGCCATGGAGGACTTCATCAAAATATTCCTAAATTTTATTCATCGAGATAACTTCATTAAAGAGTAAAATTTGAGCACACATCCAATCTTTACAATATGGCTTCTAATCATAAATTAATATAAACCATAAATTTATGATAAGAGATGAAAGGTTTTAGATCAAATCACTACTGGAGAAGTGTTGATTGAGGACATGCAATCAAAGGCGGTTCTTGAGAAACCACATTTAATTAGAACTCGAATTAGGTTCTAAACTCGGAACTCCTTCGCAAGTCACGCCTTTTATTTTAAAAACTATTTCAAATCGATTAAAGGCAGTTCTATTGTAAAACAATCTCTAATGGATTGCCTTTGTTGGGCCACAATATAAATAAAAACCCTATGTCCATACCATGTTTTTCCCTCTCCCTCACTCTCGCATCCCTCCCCCAGTTTCCTCCACCTAGAAGCCTCTTGCACCGCATCATCCCCCTTTGTCACACTGAGTCCCCTCCACCACACCAAGTCCCCTTCGCTGGGAGTCGCCTCCACCGCGTAGCCTCGACTACGCCGCGTCACCCTGCCTCACCGTCATCCTCCACCACCGCAATGCACTCCACAACTGCAGCTCTCAAGGTCTGTTTCTTGATTATTATTTTTTGTTGCTTTTTTGTTTCCAAATATGTTTCTTGACCCCGTTTTTTTATGATTTTCCATCCATTTTTAATATTTTTATTTTTGCTTGCTACCGAAAACCTCAAGTTCTGGCCGAAAACCTAAGGTTTCTGCCACCTTTTGTTTAGAACCCCGAATTAGGTTCCGAATTCATAATCGAATCCAGACTCTAATCGAAGGCAGTTTTTGTCGCTTTCTCTAGTCAACGGCAGAGCCAAAATTACTTCTCTGTTCCGATATAATCGCCTTTAATTTCTAATTCTACTAGTGAATCATAATTTTGACAGTCTATAAATATAGTAGGTAGAATAATTTTACATGGTAAAAAAAGTACTCCCTCTGTCCCATTTCAAACTGCAATTTAACTATTCATTTAGTCAACACTTCTTAACTTTAACCCTAAAATTGAATTGGTATATAAGTGTACATACTATTGTTTAATACATTGTTAAATTCGTTATAACATATATTTTTGAAATATCAAATTTTCACAAATTTTAATCATCCTTAATGAAAGATATTAATGATCAAACATTTTTCAACTCCGCTCTCAAAGTCAAAGTGTGTTAAAATGTTACATTATGGTTAAAGTAACAATTGAAAGTGTTGTGTTAATTAATTAACCTCTCACTCCAAATAAAGGATTTTTCCACGTATAAAATTTCTGTTAATTATCTGATTAACTTATGAGTGGCTTCTTTAATTGCAGGCAACTTGTTAAAGAACGGAAACTTCGAAGAAGGCCCCTACATCTTCCCCAACACCAACTGCGGCGTCCTGATCCCCCCAAACATCGAAGACGACCACTCCCCGCTTCCGGGGTGGATCATCGAGTCCTCCAAGGCCGTCAAATACATCGACTCCGACCACTTCGCCGTGTCGGAGGGCGACCGCGCCGTCGAGCTGGTGGCGGGCCGCGAGAGCGCCCTCGCTCAGGAGGTCCGGACCAACCCCGGTTGGTGGTACGACCTCGTATTCACCGTCGGCGACACCGGCAACGCCTGCGAGGGCCCCATGCTCGTCGAGGTCTTCGCCGGCGCTGTCACGCTCCGGGTGCCGTACACCTCCGCCGGCAAGGGCGGCCACATCACGGCGAAGCACCGGTTCAAGGCGGTTGCGAGGAAGACGAGGGTGAGGTTTCTGAGCTCGTATTATAACATGAAGAGTGATACTACGGGGACCTTGTGTGGGCCTGTCATTGATGATGTTAAGCTGTTTAGTGTTCGTGCTCTGCGTACGTGATTTTCGTTTTATTTTATCACGTTACGCAAATTAGTAGAGTTCTGTAATTGTCGATTTACGTTTTTTCAACTTGTTACATCCTAATCGGAGTGCATTTTTTTTATTCAATGGCTAATAAATATATATAATCAGACAAAAAATCTTGTTTTATGATCGCAAGTTTGATGGAAGTTAAAAGAAAAGGAAAAAGTGCATTTATTCCCCCATTTCTTGTGTTTGTGCAGATATACCTCCAATTTTTTAAAATGCATTCATACCCCTGTTGTGGTCTGAAAAATTGGCCAATTTTGATCATTCCCATATTCAATAGAAATGACCATTTGATTTCGATCATTCCCGGATTCGGAGAAAACTGTCATTTCTATTAAATCCGGGAATGATCGAAATTGACCAATTTTTCAGACCACGACAGGGGTACCCATGCACTTTAAAAAAACTTGGGGCATATCTACACAAACACAATAATTGGACGTCATGAATGAATTTATCCCTAAGAAAATGGAATCCATAGTTATAATCTGGATAATCACGTCTACTTTACACTAATAAGGCACACATGGAGGCTAGCTAGCAGTCCTCTTTAGATAATACATGTATTCATCACAGGATGAACTCGACAGAAACTATTTAACTTTCAATTGAAAGAGATAAAAATTGTCCATTCGAGGACATCCTATAAAATTGAAACGATGCAGAGAAGATTAGCATGGATTCTATGCAAGAATTACACGTACAAGTTGAGAAATGAGGAAAGAGACCAAGATTGGAATGAGAAATGAAGAGGGAATAGCAGATGGATGATCTAAGGAGACAAACAATTGTTTGAAACTAATGGGATATTTATCCAAATCCCTCGGTCCATGCGCACTTCCGACCCAGCCCATTTACAAATCTATGTTGTTATGGGCTCCATTTTCTTTTTGCAATTCATCCCCTATACAAGGCCTAGCACTTGTATATACTTACGTATTTTATGGGAATATTCTCCCCGTCCCACCATTTTTAACTCTAAATATGAGCTAATATATTTATAATAATTATAGTATGTGAGATATTGTTATATATTCGTGTTAACATCTATTTTCTAAATATTATTTTTATGTGAAATTGTTATGTGTAATTAGAATTATTGACGGTCAAACATGATCATTGAAAACCGTGAAAAAATAAATATGTCAATAATGGTGGAACGGAAGGATTATCTCTTTTTCATCTTGGGAATCCATACATTATAAGCAGTACACAAAGTGAATATTTTGTCTGGAAATAGGCATAAAAAATGTCCTACCTCTATAAATTAAATCGATGTTTGAGAGTGTCACATTGGTGGTTACAAAATATTTGTTTATTATATAAAATCATGGATCAGCTCTACACAGTATCAATTGGTTTTATGATAGAAGTTCATGATCCTTACGATAGGTATACTTTTTGTACATACAAGTAGGCATGTCAAATGTGTAAATTGGATAAACACATTATCCAAACTTAATCAACCCATTATCCAATGGGTCATTATCCAATTAACTCATTTATAAATGAGTTTTAATGTGTTGGATCGTAATGAGTTAGGTCATTAAATGGATAACCCGTGGATAACCCATGAGATAATTCATATGACCCAATGGGTTAAAATATACTCTAATAAGTCATTATCCAACGGTCATTATGTAATTAACGCAATAAGTTATCATTCAACATTTTCTTCCTCAATTCTCGAGTTAGTCGATTTGGGTTTCAACCATAAATTACTAGAGATAGGTTATGAGTTGGGGTTAGTCATATTTAGAACTTTCAATCTGGGCTATCGGAATGTGTTCCAGGCCCGAGTTGTCAAGTCGGGCCGAGATCGAAAAACGCTTAGTTTCATCTCGGCTCATTGAAAATATCTCGAGTTCGATCAAATCTCTTAAATCTTAGTTCGACTGAAACTAATTTGGATCATTTTGTGTTCGAGTTCGATCGAGTCTATAAAATCTTGACTTGAACTCTTTCCATAATTTTTTTTACATACATAATAATATATTATATTCAATAAAAATATGTCATGTATAAACATTATGTTGGCTCGATAATTTCGATGAAATTAACGAATAGTATTTGTTGAGCTCAATTTTGAATATTATTCTATTTCGGCTCAAGTTCGGTCAAATTGAATTCGACCTCAGGTGGTTTAAAATATTTTAAGCTCGAGCCAAATTCGAACAACTCTAAATTCTAGTTCGGCTGTTTTAAAATATCTTAATTTCGATCTCGGCTCGATTTCGATCTTGTAAAATTTTGGGTCGAACTCGAGTTCGAATGAAATTAATTTGTTTCGAGCTCAAATAGATTAGCGATATAAATGAGTCAGGTTGGAATTGCTTCCATTCTTGGAGTGACGACAAAACCTAATTTCACTACTTCCATTCTTGGAGCCCGTCGGAACGATGGGGAAGGGGGACTTCAGTATTAGCCAGTTTATTTTCTACACCGTCGTGCCTGATGAAAATGGTCAAAGTTCGGGTCTATCATCAGGAGTCTCTCTGTGAAGAAACTGACCATCATTGCTTCGGAGTTGTTTGATCTGCTCACGATGGTTGCTGCTGACAACGGCCTTATGCCCTTCAATAGGGTCTTTGCAAGGATCTCATAAGACAGTGCGGTGCATTTAAGGGCTGATATATCTGTCTGGTACTTGATATTATTATTTTTTTTGCTGTAAACCCGTTGTCTTGGATTTTGTATGTTGGTTATGTGTTAAAGACTACAATTGAACTATCATTAGAAGTTGTTATTGAATTTTCAGGAGGAATTTGTTGATTGTGAACCTGGTGTTTCACTAAAAAAAATGTAAATGAGTCAAGACAAACTCGAAAAACCCTCAATGCAAGTTCAAGCTTGACTTTCAATCGAGTCGATAAATTTTTGGCTCGAACTCGAATTTGAGTGAAATTAATTTTGTTTGATTTCTAATTCAAATCATGATTAAATATATTTATTTTTTAGGTACATGATAAAATATTATAAATAATACAAATATATTAAATATATATTATATTGGCTCGACGATCTTTACGAACAATATTAGTGAGTTCGAGCTCGATTACTATAAAAGTTTGGCTCAAGCTCAGTTAAATCAAATTTGAGTCGAGTTTTGACCGAATTGTTCGCGAGTTTTTCGCAAATAGTTCGGTCCGTTTACACCGCTACCCATGATTTACAACTCGGTTTGTTTACAACCCAACTAAATGACTTTTATCCAACATGTCATTTAGATTTGACCCAATATGTCACTTTGTTTTGACCAAACGGGTCATTTATCAGTTTACCCAATTTACTGAAATTTTAACCCAACTTATAAAAAATCATTGTCATATTAAGAAATTTTCCACGGGTCACTCGTTACCCAACCAAACCCGACCCATCCCAAAATTATCCAACGGGTAACCTATTATCCAACCCGATTCAAACCAACAATTACAGCTCATTCATATCCATTAACCTAGTGAAAATAGTAAATGGATAACAGTTATCCATTGTGTGACCCAACATGTTTGGCGTCCCTACTTAATTTCCTATAATTTACAGTTTAAACAAAGAGTGTATTTCAAAAGATAAACTCTATTTTAATTTCTTCTTCAATGATTGGGGAGAAAACAGTTAGGATTTGTAATTTTGTAGTGGACTGCTATTCTGTATGACCTAATTCTAGCGGCCCCTTGGCCCCTCCAAAGGCTCCAACAAGGTTAAATAAGGTTTTTTTTATATATACAAGAAGTACAATACCAGAGTATATTAGTATGCTCTTTCTATTTTGTTTGCTTAATTAGTTTATTATCATTGACATAATCAAAAGGGATGGGGATCATATACTATAATTAACTTCAAGGTTGAGTTTGTAATTTTGTAAACAAAAGTGCATGTAAAGTATTGGGGATTAATCCTCTTTTATCATGACAAATAAGTAAGTGATGCACACCATACAAAGTAATACAACTGTCTCATTTGTTGCTTAAAGAAATAAACTTTGATAGGTCATGGTTCTTTTTAATTCATACAGTTCACATCAACTAATTTGAATTTAATGAAATTTAATTTAATTTGATTCTATTATTTGTTTATACTTAATTTTATTTTATATCGCTTCAGTTCCATTCTGATCCATTGACATAGTATATGGCCTAAGAGGTTATGAATTGAAATATATTACACTGGAGCATAGAAAAGTACTTATATATCCCTATATAATCCATATAAATGTCAATATAATTTTTAATGATTAAAAATGCAAATATAATCCTAGAAAGTAAGTGAAAGTGCAAACGTACCCATTTCGGTAGATTTAGGCCGAAATTTGGTGAAAAAACTACGTTACCCATCTGAAAATTTTAAAAAATTAAATTCCTATTATACCCCTAAAACCCAATTTGTCTTCATCTTTCTTCTCTTCTTCTTTCCTTCTTTCTTCCTACGCATATTTCCACCACCTACTTCGCCATCTCCGTTGTTAATTGTTGTTGTGTTGCGGTCTACGCAACATTCTTCGTCAACCCCGTCGCCTATTTCCGCAGCCTCCGATGCAAATCTGATGTGTTACCGGAGATGATAGCGGCGTGAACTCGAGAGAATCCCAACTTTTAAGCCTGAGGCTAAGTATATCCGACAATTTTTATGTTTTGGATTTTTTGTTGTGGTGGGCCAAGGCGAGTGGATGGGCTATGGTGGTGGGGAGGCCGAATTGCGTCGATTAGGGCTAAAGGGGTTGGGGTGCCGGGCTGGGGTGGGATCGGGTGGTGGTGGGTTTATTGGTGCAGCAGCTATCCGGTGGTGGCCCAGTGGCGGTGCAACAACAGCGGTGATAAGGTTATAACTATCCACACACTTTCTATTTTTGGGGCAAAGGGCATTTTGTTTATTTTAGATTGTGTCAACGCCGGGAAAATCAAGTCAACGCTGGATTGTCCACTAGAGGGTCATATTGTCACTTTCTCGTTTTGAAGAGTTATATCTACATTTTTAATTTAAAATTAGGGTCATTTTAGCAGACTCTATATTTTACAATGCGTTTCCATAAGTAATTTTATTCTTTTACAACGGATTTTTATTCGTTGTCTTTCTTTTGACTTCACTTTACACTAGGGATGATACCGACCATAAAAAAATTAGTTAGACCCATTCCGGACCCTAAAATTTTAGTTAGACCCAGACCCGTAGGGATTGAAAATCTTAGACCCATATCCAAACCCGATGGGTCCAAAACAGGTCCTAAATTGGTCTAACTTTTTTTATTTTTTTCTTCACTAAATAAAATATGTATCATCTTAAATATAAATAATTCAAGTTTAATGTGGACATGAATTAATTTTTCAAGAAAAAACATATAATAAAAAACATATAATACACATTATTTGATTAATTTAAAATAAAAATACGAAGAAAATATGAAAGTGATTTAGAAATTGAGATAAATATTATACTACCTCCGTCCCAGAGAAAATGACACATTTACTTTTTCCAAGTCAAATTTTACAAATTTGACTCTAATTATTTATTAATATATATAAAATAAAGATATCATGTGAGATATTTTTATATTCATCTTAACATCTATTTTCTAAATATCAAATTTTTATGCAAAATTTTCGTGTGTAGTTAGAGTTATTGTTGGTTAAAACATGATCATTGAAGACCGTGAAAAAATAAATGTGTCATTTTCTCTGAGACAGAGAAAATATATAGCCATTTTCTAAAATTTATGTCCATAGCCGAACCCGATGGATCTAAATTTTATAGAGGTGCAAATAATATGGTGATTGTCCGTCCAAGAGTACATCACATTAAACTTTCGAAACTTATACCAAGATTAGTCCGAAATGTCAACCCCATTTAAGATGACGTTGGGTCTGGATCTTAAAAATTTAGATTGATCGGGTCCGGATTCAGACATGGGTCTAAATTTTATAGTGGTGCAAATAATTAAATGGTGATTGTCCGTCCAATAATACATCACATTAAACTTTCAAAACTTATAATAATATTAGTCCGAAATGTCAACCCCAATTCAGATAAGGTTGGCTCTGAGTCGGGTATGTATCTAAATAATTTAGGCCCATCGAATCTGGATTCGGATACTGTTCTAAATTTTATAGAGGTGCAAATAATCAAATGGTGATTGTCCGTCCAATAATACATCACACTAAGTCACCCCCAATTAAGATGAGGTTGTGATGGCGTATGTCTCTCCTCAGCTTAGAAACACTTTTAAAATCAAAAGGTAAACTGGGTAATACTCGAGTCATGCCCAAACTTATATTTATTCATGAATTACTACTATCTATATTTTTTATTGTAATTAAAATAATTAGTTGGTTTTGATCAAATATTCTTATTCACGTTAAAATTGTTTGATTTATGTATAATTTTCAAAGATAAAACCACAGTGTGAGGGTGATGGTGATTGTATTAAGATGTCTGGGACCTAAATGAATGACGAAAAAATACATATAATTGTAACATAAGTACAAAGATTTGAATTTGAAAAAGAAAAAAAAAACTAAAATGAAATGGAGTAGAGTGGAAAACAAGGAGAATAAAAGTTGGGAGAGAATGAAACTTTCAATATTTTAGGAGAATATTATTAATGAGACTTGCATGAGGAGATGAAAAAATGACTTCATGTTAGATGGAGTGTGGTTAATTGATAATTACATTTTAAATTTTTTCCATAAAGTTGATGTGGAAAACTATGCAAGCAACATATGACAAAAATTATATTTGAATATCATGCGGCAAAAATGGACTCGTTTAATATATATTATAAATACCTAGAAACCTCTCTCCGAACTATTTGCACTTTAATTTAATACTATTTACCTTAATTATTTATTTTATATTTTATAGTATTAAATTTTAATTCAGTTTAATTCATTAGACTAGAAGAACGGGTCTTTAAAAGAACAAAACACAAATTTCTTCACACGCATTCCACGCTGGAGTGGGTCTAAAGATCATCCAAAATATCAAGACACACAGAAAATGAAAATAAATAAAATAATTGGCATCTTATGAACCACGAAAAAAGAGGCATAAATTATTAATTAAACGCCATAATATGTGGATTATGTAGCAGGGTACCACCTTGTGGATTATTTGAGTTGTCATCATTTGTGCAATTGTCACATCATCTTGGATATTTTTTCGTCAATATAATAAAATACAATTTATATCGAGTCCGTATCGTGAAAGACGGTATTTTTATAAGTTATGAAAAAAATCAAGATTTAAACTGCAAATTAGAAAAAATTAAAGTAAAATTTTCTCGTGGCATTAATCGGATCATAAACTTATAACTACTACACATTACATAATAAAATTTTAATATTGCAACCAAAATCTTTTACCTTTTTATAATTCTAATTCAACCCCCTCGTTTGATATGTCTATGGAAATACCGTCTTTCCCAAGATTTTTCCATTTATATCAATAAATTTTTTCTATTACTTCACTCAAATGTCGTTGAGTATATTATGTATAAATTGTAATATTAATATGCCGACATGGTCTCTTTGCTAAAGAAAGCACTCCCTCGTCTGTATACTGATTTTAAAGACAGAATTTTGTAAGGACATATCAAACATGTTATAAAATTAATAAAACATGAATACTTAATAAGATTTTGCTCAGTTGAGATTATTTGGTGTTGAATTTACTTTATTGGTGCTGATTTTTTTAATTAATCGGGTTTATAGGGTTCCCAACCCTTTTCTATTAAAGATCCGTTGTTGCCGAAAATGGCTTACATCAAGCGATGTCAGAAGGTTTACATGAAGTCGTGTCTGAAGGTTTACATTTGAGGCTCTAAGTAGTACAATTCTAAATCAAGGTCTCAAATGGCTAAAACAGAGATACACAAAAGGACTAATGGATGATACACTACTAAGCAAAGGCCAATGTGGGAACGAAGAAGGGCAAATCAAGGATAAGTGGTTATCATTGCGAGCCTTTAGGGTAGTCACATTAGTACGACCCGGGACTACCATCAGGAGCAAATGCATTGAAGTATCAAATAGACGCACACAAGAAGATCCATCCACACCTCTGATTGAACATTTAAGGCAATGAAAACAAAATCAATGAAACTCCCCAACTGAAGGTCCGGTTCATCTCCAT
>JAULKJ010000010.1:9388334-9399484 GCA_032355405.1 Rubia balearica | reverse complement strand
GGAGTATTATTTTTTACTTTCTACACTTAATTTTTGTAAATTTAATTTTATCTGAATTCAAGCACATATACCTATACCTATGACGACAAGACTACTATAGAGAGGGACAAAGTAGTTCTTTGGTCAACATTCCACTCCCCCAGAATTTATGGGTTGCATAAAATCACGGTCCCGCTTCCTAGATTTTGTTGGAAGCACACAAAGTGGCTTTATCTAAACAATAGAAAAACATGCATTATAATATAATTTTTAAAAAATATGCTGATTTTACCTCGTATATTTATTTACAATACTATTTATCACCATGCATGCAGGTAGGGATGATAATACACGAATCTTTACGCTTATACCCTCCGGCCGTAGCAACCATCAGAAGATCCTTATCGGACATACAATTAGGCGACCTCAACATCCCAGCCAAAACAGAGCTCCTCATTCCGATCTTGGCCGTCCACCACGACCCCAATATATGGGGCTCCGATGCAAACGAGTTCAAACCTGCCCGATTCGCGAAAGGCGTGGGCTACGCCTCCACGCACTCGATGGCTTTCATGCCCTTCGGACTGGGATCCCGCCGGTGCATTGGCCAGAAACTCGCCACCTTGCAGGCTAAGCTAGCCATTGCCATGATATTGCAATCTTTCTCCTTTGATCTTTCCACAAATTACCAACATGCCCCAAATGTTCAAATGTTACTATACCCGCAATATGGCGCGCCTATTATTTTTAAGAAATTATAGAGTGGAAAAGGAGTTTTTTTATAAAAATATATATTTTTAAGAGGATGATATCGTGATGTCGTTTATCTAAAAAGGTAATGTGTATTCATTATTGTGTTTTTTATGCTACGTGTTTTGTGTATACTAAACTGCTATCTTGGAAAGCACGTCAATAAATTTAATCAGAACAAAAATAAAAGGTTACTACACACTACGATTAATTGAAGATCAATTTGTGTAACTAAAACAATATTATTTACCAAATGTAAATAGTATGAGATAGATGGAGTACTACTTTGAGCATGACATATAAAATTAATGAATTAATGATACCATTAAGAGAGGACAATTTAAATGACCACCACTACCTGGAAAAAACAAGGTGCTGTTTCACCAATTACAGTTTACCAGTTTTTAAAAAATTGTTGGGAAGTGAACTTTCAGGTAATGATATTTGTCATAATGATTCTTACTAACACTGAAGAAAATGAATAGAGTACAAAGGTAGACTATAGTCCTAATATAATTCTAATCTAGTCAACAAGAATAAAATCTTATCTAATCATCAACTTGACTTATTCTAACACTCCCCCTCAAGCGAAGCGTCGGATGCTCGCTGACGCACAGCTTGGACCTGAATAACTTGAACAGCGGACGAGAGAGCCCTTGGTGAAGTTGTCCGCAATCTAAAGAGAAGTAGGAACACTAGCAACTCGTAGCTTGTCGGAGGCCACTAACTCTCGAACAAAATGATAGTCGATGTCGATGTGCTTCTCCCTCTTATGAGCCACTTGATTCTGAGCCAAAAATACAACGCTACTATTGTCGCATAACAAAAACGGAGAGCCAGACAATGAAATTCGAAGATTACGAAGCAAGTGAGCCAGTCAAACAACCTCTGAAGCGGTATTGGCAAGAACCCAATAGTCAGACTCGGTGTTGGATCGAGAAACAATGGGTTGTTTCTTGACACTCTAGGAAACAAGATTCCTACCAAGAAAAGCAGCATACTCTAGACAACGAGACAAGTCAACATCAGAATACCCTAACACCCCAGGAGAACTGGCAGAACAAAAGGTGAGACCAAAATGGAGTGTACCTCGAACATAACGCAGAGTTCGTGTAACGACAGCAAAATGATCGTCTGTGGGGTCCTGAAGATACTGGCTGACCGTGTTGACCGGGCTCTTTTTGCATTAGGAAAAAATGAAGCAGCGGAGCTCTTCATTATTAGCTCAATATTAAGAGTGGGAGGAATCACCCAAAAATATGGCAAATTTTGTGCACAATGGCCACTCATACTTCTAAGATATTCCCTCTTATTGATGCCACACTTGTGACTTTCCATGTTCCCCCAGCCAGCATGGATCTTCTCTGCTATTGATGATGCTCAATGTGGAGAGCTGAAGGATACAAGCAACCATAGTTGTCCCGAAAAATCTATCCCCATGCACCACCACCTTGCAAGTACGCTCGAGAACATCAGTCTTAGCTTTAGAGCGAAGCGAGTGAGAACTCCTAGACAACTTCTCCCAAGCCACTCGCACCACTTTGCGGCTCTCCTTATAGCCGGATGAAGAGACTTTAGCTGAGCTACTGGAAATTTTGCTGCTACAAAACAAAGCCGACGGAGATTCCACATTCCCCTGCCTTCACTCTCACCGGCAGAGGTCGTGGCGAATACAACAAAATTTCCAGTAGAAATCCGTTTCAGATAATCATTGTCTATTATAGAGACTTTCTATTAAAATATGCAACATTTTCATGACAATTACTTGTCTTTTTAGATTTTGATCTTGCTACCTTCTTCGTAGCAAAGTTGTTCACTTTTGATCACATAAGAGTTTGCCTTTGATAGTAAAAGTTTATGCAGCTTTCAATGACCCCCAAACAACATACTTCACTGCCAATTTCTTCTGCTCGACTAACCATGAAAATAAAGTATCTTAGCAATCCCTTCAACCAATAGGGACACATAGTGACATATTTTCATCATTTCTCGTATGGTAGAAAGTGTTAAAGAACACACATTAAGTTGTCGTAGGAGTGGCCACGAATTTTATCACAACAGACTTATAGCCACTCTTTCCCTTTGAAACGTAAGAAATAATATCAATCACAGCTCTAGCAAAAACTTCAACAACCATGGAACTTGCATAAACATGGCTAACATCTCTAACTAAAAAGTTGGGTTTATACGCATTCCTAATGATTGTACAAATAACTAATGTTATCCCACTTCCCTTTCTTAATACTAGCCCGATGGTCTTTTTTCCTCGAGGAGCTGAGAAATGGAATGAATCAATAAAATTTCCCATAGAAACTGAGAAATCATCAAAATTCCACAGAAAGTTCATGTTAAACTGATTAACATGCAATTTCGCAAAAACTGAATTCAAGATCTAATTTACATTATCCTTACAAACAACGATTTCTATTTGCCACCAGAACCCTTTTGGATCTAATTTCCAACATCTGAATTTACTGAATTCCTATTCACATATGTATGAACCATACCTTTTGCAGTTGCTTCAAATTCCATTTCAAATTGATCCCCTAGCAATTTCTCAATTTCTGATACTTTTACCATCTTTCTGACCTGGTATGCATAATTGTTACTTACTACTTTTTGCATTACCATTGAGTAGCTTTCTCTTTCTTGAACTTGGCTATTTCCCTTACCTCTGGCCTTCTAACAAACCTGATTATCAAGAACTTGACCAATTGTAAAATTTAAAATTGACAACAGCATCCCAAATAACAATATGACAATAAAATATGCCCTTCTTGCACCACTTCAACTGAAATCCCCTTAAAACTTGTAGAACTACCGTCGTCTTTAACCCAAAAATCACCGTCCAGCCATTTCCACACTTCTCTAAGAATGCATATGTATTCTTATCAGTATAGATTCCACTAACATGCAAGAAAGGTTGCCCCAATATTTCCTTAATATCATCAGTTCCTCCTTTAAAAATAGTGATTACTTCATCCCAAGATTTGCAAACTCTCTTAATGTTGTGAATGTTCTTAACATCATGCTCATATCTGCCAAGTGTAACATCTTCGAAAATAGTTACACTCCTAACTTCATAATGAACAGAACTAACACCATCTTCCCACAAAAATTCACACTTCTTCTTCAACTCTTTAGTAGACCAATGATATAATTCCCCTCTATCTTTGAATCATACAATCCACAGCAAAATATCTCACACTATATGAACTTCCGTAAAACTCTTCAATAATGCCAGGGTCGTAGCACTTAATAGGTTAAGTACTTTTGGTGCTTTTATCCTTCCTTTCCATATTTTTAATTCCCATGTTTTCAACCCGAGCCCATTCCTTGTCAAATAACTCACTTAAACTCACTACTCCATTCTCAACTACATAATTCTTAGCACCCACCTTTAAAGCCCCATCATCATTTCCCCAAGAATCAACGACAATCAATTTCTTCTTAAAACTAATGAATTCCAAATCATTAACATATGAAGGCATGCTATCAGACTCCATATTCATCAATGCATCAACATGAATTTCCTCCGTATCAAGAAAGTTGAGATTCACTTTACCTGGAGAAGTTTCATGATTTTTCAGGTTTCGAAAGTTGGAGCCAAAATCTTGAGCCAAAAAATCATCAACAAGAAATGACGTTGCCTCACTTTCTTCTTCCAAGCTTTTGAATGTTCACTTTTGAAGTCACCGTCATCTTGAGCAACCTTTACTAACTTTGATTCCTCGATAGCTTCTGTCTCTCTCTGCATATAGAGCTCGTCGATTTCGTTTTCGGAACCAAATTGATAAATTTTCATATCTAATAACTCTTTCCAAGTAACGGAGCCTTGATAAGACGTGATCGAATTATACCAAGAAATTTCCCTACCTTCCAAATAAGGATGAACTAACTCGAATCTTTGACTCGCCAGAACCAAATTGAGGCTAAACAAAGTATCTATTTCGTTCACCCAGTTCTTTGGATTCTCTCCAGAAAATAATGGTAAGTCCACTGCTTCAGTTGTATCCTCTGTTTGCATATGAAGATCATCAATCTTGTCTACCTGCCTGCTATCTTCCTCCTGCTGAAATTGGAGTAGTTCTTCACCATCGACCCGACATTGCACCAAGGGACCTTGAGAGTCTGTTTCAAAAGTGATTCCTCAGCTTCTAGTAAACGACCGCAACACTTCAATCATCACGTCCATCTTCTCCATCATATCCAACTGTGAAAACTCTGTCATTGTTGGCCAAGAATTGTCCGCCATTTTTCGAGGATAACTTGGCTCTGATTCCAATTGTTACGATCCCAGAAATACAAGAAAATAAAAGGGTAATTTGCAACTCAAAGGAGCTGAGAGTTTAGACAGATGAGAAAGAAAATCAGAATTGTATTGAGATGAGAAAGGTTACTCTCTTGATATGATAACTGCCTCTTACAACAGATGGTTATAAATTACTGCTAATGATATATTTATATGAAGAATTGGAAACTGTTTAGCCAATGATCTAACTAACTTTTCAGACCATCCAGTTAATGCTTCTTTCCTCTGTTAGCCATGCTTCCGCCATCAGCTTTGTACCATCTTTGAACCCTTTTGAAAAGACCATTAGGCCCTTGAGATCGTGGCAACATCTTTCATTGAAACAAGGCCCAAAACAAGGTCAGATCCCAAACCCATAGTTGAGCCCAGTGGAGCCAGAACGAGACGTGGCACTTTCTGAGCCAATCGTCCTGCTCCTTTGCGATGTACCCCACGTCATCACGGCGCACGTTAGCAACACCCCCTTCGTCCAAATAAGGCGGGAAAAACGTCGTTCGTTCAAAACCACTCACTCTTTACCCTCTGTAAATTCCCAATGAAAATTGCCCATTTCCGCAATATCTCCACCAAATTTCCCAACTCCGGCCATTCTCCGATCACTGGAATGACTTCCGGGTCGAACTCTCTCGTGTGGTTCAGGAAGGGGCTCCGGATCCACGACAACCCTGCCCTGGAACACGCGGCCAGAGATTCTAACCACCTCTACCCGGTTTTCGTGATTGACCCGCACTACATGGAGCCCGACCCGACAGCATTCAGCCCGGGATCTCCCCGTGCCGGGTTGAACCGGATCCGGTTCTTACTCGAGAGCCTTGCTGATCTGGATGCAAGTCTCAGGAAGCTGGGTTCTCGGTTAATAGTGCTCAAGGGCGAACCCGGCCAAATTCTGATTCAGTACTTAAAGGAGGTAACTTCAATTAACTTGCTAGTTTATTGGCACAATTTGACTGATGGAACTCGAACTATTTGCAAACATACTTCCTTCCCGGTAGAGTTTCAGTTGCACTTTATTTATCTTGTCAAAATTAGTTAAGTTTGACCATCACGTTAAATCGTGTTTGATTCGTTTTTCATAATATGATTTTTTATCTCAAAACTTTTAGAGTTGTTTAAATGATTAAGCATTATTATTTTTCAATAGTGTATAGTCAAAGTTAGTGGGAGAGATGGAGTAGTTTTTTAGGCTTTAAAATGGTTTCTTTGGTGAAAAAAATCGAAACTTCTCAAAGATGGGAAATTGACATAATGTTTTTTTGTTCTGTTTAGTGGGACATCAAGAAGCTGTGCTTTGAATTTGACACAGATCCATACTATCAGGCTTTGGACAATAGAGTGAAAGTAAGGCTTTTATGTTTACTTAAGAACGTCAATTCCTGTGTTTATGCATTATCTTTGAGGGTTTTTTTGTGTGATTTGAAGACTCTTTGATGTTATGTTGGGCAGAACTATGCTTCTGCAGCTGGTGTGGAGGTATTTTCTCCAGTTAGTCATACACTATTCAATCCTGCTGAGATCATTCAGAAGGTAAACGAATAAATTTTCATTGTTTCGGCATAGGCATTTGCTTACGTGTTTACATGCATGTTTTTCATTGTATCTGATATATACGGCATTGCTTTGTTGGATGTGCAAATTGATTATATCAAAGAATGGAGGGAGACCGCCTTTGAGTTATCAATCATTCATCAAAGTTGCTGGTCAACCCTCCTGGAGTTTGTCTCCCCTTTCAATTTCACTTTCCAATCTTCCTCCTGTTGGAAATATTGGACATGGACTGGTCTATGAGGTACCATCTGTAAATGACCTTGGTTACCATGAAAGTGAAGAGGTAAGCAGTTAAATGTTAAGCATGTTGGAGTTTAGAGTGCTGATGAACTTCTGACTAGAAGTATCATAATGTAGGGTGAAAGGACACCATTCAGAGGTGGCGAGACAGAAGCATTAAGGCGGCTGAAAGAATCCATTGCTGACAAGGTATTGTTCAAAGTAGTCTAATTGCCTTATAGGAGAAATCAGGTTGTTGACTCTCCTAAATTGATTGCTTGGATCATCTGTAATTTTAGGTGATTGTTTTGCAAACATTCATCACTTTTGTGAACTTCATTGACAATATCATCCCCAGCAGTACACTAGTTGTCTTCTCTGTTAAAATGGCATTTCTTTCGCTAAAAAGTTATAAAAACTAACCTGGTTCAGATAGATTTCTGCAAGAAATATTCTGTGTCTGCAAAGAGATCTTGTCCTCAATTACAGTAATGGCACTATTTTTTCTTAGGAGTGGGTGGCAAACTTTGAGAAACCGAAGGGTGATCCATCTGCATTTCTGAAACCAGCTACAACTGTTTTGTCACCCTACTTGAAAGTAAGTGAAAAGAGATGGCTTCTCGTTTGATTTACTTCTGTGAACTAGTCTAATATCTTGTCTGCTCTTGGATTATATTGGAAGTTCGGTTGTCTTTCATCCAGGTATTTCTACCAGTGTATTCAGGAAGTTCAGAGAAATGCCAAAAAGTATACATCTCCACCAGTTTCCTTGCTTGGACAGGTCAGCTTACCAATATTCTGTGTAATTTTCAAGTGTTGCATGACGCCATCAACTGCATTTGGCCGACCTTTGTGTATAATTCTGCAGTTACTTTGGAGGGATTTTTTCTACACAGCTGCATTTGGCACTCCCAATTTTGATAAGATGAGTGGTAATAGAATATGCAAGCAGGTAACTAACTGACCATTGCACTCTGTTGCTATCTGAACCACCCAATAAATGGTTTTTTGATCTGCACTTCAAGCACCAACCAAGGAAAAGGAAATTGCAGTATATATTTATGTCTACACTAATATCAAGAGAGTTAACATAAGTCCTTTTGATTATTAATACAGATTCCATGGGATAAGAATGATGAGCTGATAGCTGCCTGGAGAGATGGCAGGACAGGTTTTCCTTGGATTGACGCCATCATGGTCCAGGTTGAATTTCTAAACTGAATATCACAAATGTGATCTGTTTCAACTGTGATGCTTGAATCTTATCCAACATTTCTTATCATATGTAAGTTGTTTTCAACCTGCCTTACAGCTCCGTAAATGGGGTTGGATGCACCACCTTGCAAGGCATTGTGTCGCATGCTTTCTTACTCGTGGTGATATGGTACTAAACTCTAACCTAAAGTCCAATCACTTTCCCCCTCTTCTTATCTGATGTGGTTTTTGTTACTTGTAGTTCATGCACTGGGAAAAAGGACGTGACGTGTTTGAGCGACTTCTTATTGATTCTGATTGGGCAATCAATAACGGCAACTGGCTGTGGCTATCTTGCTCGTCATTTTTTTACCAGGTAAGGCACTTTAGCATGTATCCATATTGTTGAGCATTGTTCTGCAACTTTGAGGTTTCTGATAAAACTTTAACTTCTGCAGTATCATCGCATATATTCTCCCATCACATTTGGGAAGAAATACGATCCCAATGGAAACTATATACGGCATTTTCTCCCAGTCTTAAAAGGTCTGTTTCCTCGGCACATTCTTTGTTCTATAGCCTTGGTTCATCCAGAATCATGAAATGTACTGTCGTTTCCATATGTGCAGATATGCCTAAGGAGTATATCTATGAGCCCTGGTCTGCTCCTCTAAGCGTCCAGACTAAAGCCAAGTGCATAATTGGAGTAGATTACCCGAAACCAGGTCAGGAGATAGTTTAGCTCACATCTTTGCCTTAACTTTTTTCCCATGTTATTTCTGCTAACCGTACTTCTTACTCGTGTTTGGCAGTGGTTTCCCACAATGCTGCAAGTAAGGAATGTCGTAGAAGACTTGGTGAAGCCTACGAGTTGAATAAGAAGCTGAATGGTGCAGTGAGTGAGGAAGACTTGAACAAGTTGAGAAGGAGAAAGGAAAGCGACGAGATCAAGCAGCCTATATCAAAACGTTTGAAGCAGACATTGATTGGGTGAGGCCAAGAGGGAAGGCATGGTATCAGTGTGTAAAGCTTTTGCATGGACTAAGTAGGGGGAGTTTTGTTGAAGAAAATTGATATTGCAAGCAGTATTATAAGTTGTAACCTCTGCTAACAATATTTATGTATGATATAGTGAATTAGGATCCAACTAGTTATGTAAAGTATGTTTTAGTCATATTTATTATTTGATTATTGTACTTGATTAGTGTACCATTTCACAGTAACCAAAGCTAATAGCTCTGTGTATAATTCGAAAGCAAATTCTGTTAGTGATTTGAAATGGAATTGGGAATTTAAATCTACCCTTGTCATGATGAAACCCAAGTCCTTGTAAGCTGCATTTGTACAACCTGTACTTCCTCTGGTTTCTTAACATTAACTCTTTTTTTTTCTAAAAAAAATTCAAGACATGTTTGACCACCGATAACTTTAATTTCATACAATAACGGACTATAAAATTTTAGTTTTTAGAAATTACATGTTACGGAAAATTCAAAAACACCACACATAACATGTGTTATTGTATGCAATTAAAGTTATTGATGGTCAAACATGCCTTAAAATTTTTTGCAGTCAAATTGAGGCAATGTTAGAAAACCAGAGGGAGGATATCATAAGGAACATTTGTCTCACTCCTCCAATCCAAAAAGGAAACGAGGAAAAAAGGCTTCCATGAAAGTTGGATGATGAGCCAATAATGGGCTAGGTTGGTTCGGGACACTTGCTTTAGCAGGTGGATTCTGGTTGGTGAGTTCGAGTTAAATTTATTGTAAGAATTCTATAATGGAGGATCACTGTATTAAGTCCGAGACCTCTCTTGTTGCCATTAAAGCTTTCATTTCGAATTCAATATGTGGTGCTTTATGTGTAATAATCTTTTCAAAACCATACTTGGTATAATATTGTATTTGTGTCAAAGAGTTTAATATTCATAAAAAATAGAGTTTAATCGAACAAGTACGGAATCCCTATAAATGTTCGTAGAGAGGACAACTAATTTTTTCTTTTTAAAATGCAAGGTTGGTTCCATTTTTTAAATTCATTTCCTATATTTTGCGTAAAATGTCACCGATAAACATGATCTAGCTAAAATTTTGACAAAGATAGTTGTCTATAACTCATGATTCTCTTTGAACAAAAAATTAATGAATGTTGAATTAAAACCCTAAAGGGATAGTGCAATGATATAAACACATGAATGTTGACAATTTGTTCAATAAGCATTTTTTCATCTCTATTTTTAAATTAAAGAGTCCGGCTCTTGAAAAACGGTCTTTCCATAAGTTATGAAAAGACCAAGGTTTAAACTGTAAATTTGAAAAAATCAAAATAAAATTTTCGGGTTGTATTAATCGGGTCATAAACCTATTACTCCTAAATGTTGCATAATAAATTTTTAATATTGCAACTAAAACCTTTCACCTTTCTACAATTCTAATTCAACCTCATCTTTTCATATGCCTATGAAAAGACGGTATTTCCCAAGACTTTGCCTAAATTAAAAAAGGAAAGGATTTTTTTTTTGGTAAATAACGAGCGAACGAGTCAAACCTCAAACCCAGCCCAGTGGCGCAGCCTCCAACCTTTTGGGCCTGCGCGTTCCACACTTCTTTCTCTCTCTTCTTTTTTCCCCACGCTTCTCTCATTACATCTAAAGAGAGAAACTCTCATCGGAATTGTGGGGGGCGACCTGAGATCATAAAGCCACACAAAACACAAACCCTAGAAATCGATACACCCAATCATGTGGAGACGACTTTCCTCCTCCCAGCTTAAAGCTCTCGCAGCCAGTATTCGATCGGCGCCCAAGCCTTTCGCCGCCGCCAACGGTGGCGTCTGCGCTTGCCCCGCGTCGTTGCGTCCGGCCGTTACCGTCTTCTCCGGCCACTTTTCTACTGAATCTGGTACTCTGCTAATACCCGAGCCCTAGGTTTTTACTTTTTTTTCCTGTGATGTGTTTGTATTGGATCTTCTTCCGTTTACGATGTGATTGAGATTGTGCTTTAATAGTCATGAATTGTTTCTAAAAAAAGTTTTAATTTTTTATTTTGCTGTGCGAACAGTGGCTACGAATAAGAGAGTCGAGGATGTAATGCCTATTGCGACTGGTCATGAGCGCGAAGAGCTCGAAGCTGAGCTTCAAGTGAGTTTC
>JAULKJ010000010.1:9283057-9298693 GCA_032355405.1 Rubia balearica | reverse complement strand
AAAAGGATATACACAAAACCAATCAGAAAGAGTATTCCTTTCTTAACCTGATTCTAATTTATCTAATATTCTATTAGGACGGGAAACGGAAAAATTAAAATTTTATGAATACAAGTACTGCAAGGGGACGGATAAAATATAATAACAAAATTATTATAATAAATAAAAATAACAATAACACAATTTAATAAATTAGAAGAATAGTAAAATTAAAAATACTCCCTCTGGTTCAGTAACATTGACTCACTTACTTTTGGCACTTGGATTTAGAAAATATAGAATTAATGGTGGATAATACATTGAAAGAGTAAAAAATAAAATAAGTAAATAAAAATAATTTAGTATTTGCCAAAAAAGAAAGAAGTCAACGTTGAAAAATCATCTAAAAAAGAAAAGTAAATAAACAACACATTGGAATTAGAAAGCTAGAAAATAGAGTGAAGTAGAGTACCACATCACTGGTCAAAGTAAAACTTGAAAAACTGTATTGTACGTTAAAATTGAGAACAGAGAAACATCAAGAAGACAAGCGAAGAAGACGAGCGGGCCGGGAAGAAGAAGCAGGATAGAGTTTTGCAGCGAAGAAGAAGGTGGAGGAGTGATTTTGCAGCAAAGAATAAGTCTCCAATGTCGAGTCAACCCTTCAGCGGTACGGCTGACCGCTTCCGGCATACTATCGGAGATGTTTTCGGGACGTTTCCAAGCCGTCCCCGTGCCAGATTCCGTCCCCGTCACGTCCCCCGTAGGAATCTCCATGCCTGGAGCTGTCCCCGTGCAACATATAAGAGAGCAGTGAGCGAAACCACGCAGGTAGAAATGGAAGCTTTTGTTCCCTGGGTAATATAGCAGCTTGATGATCTGTTGGGGATACCGCGAGAAGACGAAAGACAGGCAGAGATGAATGTCAGAGCGGAGATGGATCTCTTGATAAGACATCAGTTGAATTATCTTTTGAAGCTGCAGAAAATAGTTAAAGTCGACAGAGAACCAGATATAGCTGTATTGGATCCCTGGATTAGGCACCAGTTGAATGACATGTTATTGTCTGCGCAACAAGAACATGATATAGTGCGCCATGTGAAAGCAGAGCTAAACGATCTGTTAGAGCAACAACTGGCACTGGAACTGGCAGGTGGATGGGAGAAAATAGCCGTCTTGGTGAAAGCAAGGCTGCTACGCATACTAGAACCCTTGATAGAGCAACTTTTGGAAATCCTCTTGGGGCAGCTAAAACAAGATGAATGGCAGAAAATGGTGCTGGATGTGAAAGCAGTGCTGGAACCTATACTGAAAATGGTGCTGCTGAACACTGACGATAGAAAGAGAGCTTTAGTTTGGGAGAATATGGTGGATAAGCTTGTAGATGTTAGTTACGAAGCAGTAGATTTGTTGCAGGAACATCGGAACCTGTGCAACACACACGGTGATCTTATGAAAAAGGTTAGACGTTCTTCTCTCTTACGTTGGCTTACTCTTAAATCTTATTCTTGGGTTAGAGTAATTGATGAACCTACCTTCAAAATTAAGGCGATCAATGATAAATTAGCATGCTTAAGGGAACAGGCTACGGAAATTGATCATCTTTACCGTCCTTACACATATCCCAACCATGACAAATTTCCGAGCCTCATGAATAGCCCCGAAATAGATGAGTATTTTAGTTGTTGTCGTAAACTTGAGAAGAAATCTGTGCTTGAGCAATTACTGCATCGAGAGACAAATGCAGTCAAGGTTATCTCCATAGTAGGGCGCGGGGGCAGCGGAAAGACCACTTTAGCTCACTTCGTGTACAAGGATCATGGTGCGGAACAACATTTTGAACTTAGAGCATGGGTGTCTGTGTCGAATTCCTTCGATGAGAAAAGGATAGCCCGCGATATCCTTCTCAGCATGGTAAAGGACGAGCACAAGGTTTTCAATGAGAAAAGGATCCGTCGCAGCATAGAAAAGGATGGGGAGAAAGCGTCAGAGTCAATGTTCAAACTCATAGAAGAATATATCCGTGGGAAGGTTTTTCTGTGTGTATTTGATGATGTTTGGACAGAATACGAATCCTCCAAGTGGAAGCGATTCGCATCCTTGCTCAGGTTGGGTGCTCCCGGGAGTAGAATCTTGGTGACGACGAGGAGTGAAAGAGTTGCACGAATGGTAGGCTCTGAACCAGATTGGACGCATAATCTCAAACCATTGACAAACGAAGAATGGTGGGAACTCTGGAGGGACCATTTGGCATTAAACAAGCGAAACAAGATTTCTAAGAAAATGAAGGAGTTTGGTTCAAAGATTGCAGAAAAGTGCCATGGCTGGTCACTTCTTGCCGTTGCCTTGGGAGATATTCTGCTAAACAAGAACACTGCAGAAGAGTGGGAACATGAGTTAAAGAAGGTGTCGGAAATGGGGGATGAGATGTGGAAAATGGAGGGTGTAGCTCAGAAGCTCTTCCGCCATTTTTATTTGAGTTACTACAAGTTATCTCCTGCCTTAAGACTATGCATCTTGTACTGCGCAGGCTTCGATAAAGGTACTGTCATAATTGTTGATCAACTCATCAGGATGTGGATGGCACAAGGTTATCTGGGAGATCCTTATGATGAAACAGATTATGCAAAGACATTGAAGGGCCTCGAGTACTTTGGTGTTTTGGAGAGCCAATCCTTCTTTCAGGAGTTCACTAGAGTTTAAATTCACAAGAACATGATTACCAGTTGCAAGTTGAATGATACGTTCCATGATTTTGTAAGGTATGTGACTGATGCAGCGCTTGGCCAAGAGAAGTATTTCTCGGTCCAGGAGAAAAGAAGGGAACGGTATTTTCACATTAAGTTGTACGGACAAGTTCCTCAAGACTTAAGTTCGAGACGTTGGAAAGGTGTAAAGGCGTTTGTTCTGTCTTCGTCTCAACTGGATCAAGTCCCGCAGGGGGTGGGAAGTTTGAGTTGTGTCCGGTACTTGGATTTGAGCAACAACCCACTAAAGGAATTGCCCGAAGCAATATGTAATTTGGGCTGTCTGGAGCACTTGGATGTTCATCGATGTTATTTGCTGTTATGCCTTCCTCAGCAGATAGGAAAGCTTAACCAACTGAAACACCTGAGAGTTGATCACACGACAGAGGAGTTGCACAGAAATTTGCCTAAGGGGTTTGAGAAATTGACCTTAATTCGGACTCTGGATGTGTTCAGGGCTGGTGGTAGTTATGCAGATGCAATCAAGAAGTTGAAGAAAATGATTCATCTTGTAGACATTTGCATCACCGTGCATGGGGAAGTGAATTTTTCGGATGCAGGGATGGATATAAAAAAGCATCTAGAAAACTTGGAGTTATGCTTTGTAGGGGAAGGCCGTGATCAAGAAAAGGCAAGTAAGAGCATGAAGGATTTGAAGCCACCTGGAAACTTAAAAATGCTCAAGTTTGAGAGCTATCCGCTCAAGGCACTGCCAAGCTGGATTCTTGAACAATCTCTCATCAAAAGCTTGACAAGGTTGAGCCTGAAATCAGCTTGGAATATCACCTCCTTTCCTGCCTTGTGGAAGCTGTCATCTCTTGAGTTTCTCTGGCTGTACGACATTCCGAATCTGAAGCATATAGGTCGTGAATTCTTCGGGCTTCCGGATAAACCCAAGCTTCCTGAAATTCGGAATCATGAGGAGAAGAAGGCGGAGGAGGCAGTCATTGATTACATTGAAGAGGATGTGGAGATTACTGTTCAGGGACCGTGTGATTTCCCAGGTGCTAAGAAAGGAACATCTTTTCCCAGGTTGAAGACATTGCGAATTGAGTATATGAAGAATTTGGTTGAATGGGAAGATCTGGAAGAAGGAGAGAAAGAAGTGAACGATATCGACGTGATGCCATTCCTGGAGGAGCTAATCATTAATGGTTGCCCAAAACTGACATTGCCGCTTTGCATCCTTGGAGATACACCATGGTTCAAGACAACATATTCACCACACCCCGAGGTATGTATCTCACACTCCTTCCTTTCCACGAGGAATCGTGTTTCTATAACTAAAATCTGAACTCGTCATGTGGAACCTGGGGGGTACTCTTTGTATCTGTCTTTCAGTTGGTATACATCAAACATATGGAATATCACGCCCCCATATAACTTTTTCTGTTGTTCATCAGGAGCATTCCCCCCAGCCAGAAGAGAGAGAAACGGAAAAGGATTCTAACATGAAGTTGATATACTCTGAGCCTGCTTTGCCCACTATTACTGCAACCTTCTTGGAAATGGATTCTTACATGATGTTGAAGAGGTTTGTGCGTGATGCCTACTGCGATTACATCACTGAAGGTTTCGAACACCATTTTGAGGTAGCAATTCCAGAAGGTGTGTTGGGAAACACAGCGGTAATATCGTATCTCTCTCCCAGGGATTTGTGTCTGTGGTTCGAACCTGATGGTCAGGTGTTTCCTGAACAGCTGTGTATATGGAGCAAGTACGTTAATACTTCCTCTCTCTCTCGTTTGATCTAGTTCAGTGCAGTTCAAATCAGCACAAAAATACGGCCTTAATGGTTAAGTTTTATGTTTTTGATTCTGCAATAGTACATGTTCATAATTCTCTGGAACAAATGGAGTACATAAAGGGTGTCACTTAAAACAAAATCGAAAATTTCATAATATTTCCTCCAGTAAGTGTTTATTAAGTTTATCTTCAAAACCGAAGTTGGCATTAAAATGTAAACTGTGTTATTGTTCTGTAGACTTGTTTATGAGCAGATGACAGGAGCAGACAAGAAACGAGTACAGATGGTTAGCAGTGCTCTAATTACGACTGTGGGTAGAAAAGGCGGCCAACTGGATACGAGAGCTGAGGATCTTGTAAACTTCATGACCAATAATAAAGCAAGATTATACCTCGTTCCATACCTGAAGCCGTAAGTTTTTTTCCTATCATTTACACAAATTAAGTAAAACAGTTTCTTCCTGCATTTTGTTCCCCTCATTCTAATTCTGATATTGCCTTTTTCCACCTGTATCAGTGAACACTGGGAGTTGCTTGCAATTGTACCGGAAATTGGAGTAACTTACCGGTTTGATTCGCTGCATAGAGATATCGAAACAGAGCTGACTGATATCTTGAAAGAGTAATATTGTTAACTCTGAATATCAATCATTTCGTTTCCTTTAAAAAATTATATAACTGCATTACTGATCAAGTCTCTTGTTTGTTGAAGGGTGGCGGAAATATATGTGATCAAAAGTCCAAATTCTAATGAATTGCTTGGAAGTAATTGGAGGATCGTAGACATTAAGGTAAGTTTGATATTTTTTAGTTGTGTTTCAGGCATTACTCATTAGGCACTTATGATTCACTTGATCATAGTGTTGATTATTTTTGCAGCACAAAAAGCAAACTGGAAATTGGGAGTGTGGATATTATATTATGATTTGGATGTATAAAATCGCGGTTAACATTCAGAGCCTGGACTTGGAACCGGTAAATCGATGGTTTGAACATATTTTTAATCTTCTTGTGTATTTTACTGATCTTTACGAAATTCTTAGAGCTCACATATACACACTTTCATGCAGCACTTTCCTATTGACGAGTCTCCCTATCAACCCGATGACCTTGAAAGGCTAGCTCAAAAATGGTGTGCATATGTTTTAGGTTTACCCCAATTTTCAGGGGTTTGAAGAACTGGACGCTCATCAGTTGCTGCCATCAAGTTCATTTCCATTGATGATCGCTTGCTTGTGTGTGGGACATGTTTGCTTTGATGAAACGAGATGAATTTTTTATACATGCCCTATTATTCAAACATCACATCAAGAATGTATCACTTCTTTAAGTTGCCGAATACCCTTTCTATGGTGGTTCGTAGTAAACTAAACCGATAGTTATTTATTTGGGACCCTTTGGTTTGCCGTCGATAATGGATTCCGCTGCTGGGCATGTTCTCCTCTCCGGCGAGTGGTTTATCCGTCTCCCTGCCCAATCTGTCTTCGGATGCTGACGCCATCAAAGCCTACTTCACCATCGTTAGGGCTATTTGTCGATGGGTAGCGCCCCTGTGAAGACCACCATGCTCTGCATCTCCTCACCACCGGCGATACGAGAGTAGTTCCTCTACACTACCGGTAGCGAGCTTCCTTCAAGGCCATAAAACAGCGGCGCTCGGCTTCAACCTGTCCTAGCCAACACCGACCCGGTATTAGGTAAATTGGACTACGTACAGTAAGCAGATTTCCTTTTTACAAATGCAATGGCGGAATCAAGACGTTATGTAAGAGGGGCTGAATAAGAGAGGAAAAAAATTTGAACGTTTTATATGATAATATTTAAACGAACAACGCTTACATAATAAAATGAATAAATAATAATTAGATTTTTACAAATACGACAAATCACTGCATCAAAAACTACTTTCTAATACTTGCGTTGCTAGAAGTAGAACCACTAACCGGAGGCAATTGTATCCTATGATGTTGCATACGTTGATAACGTTGCAAAATCGGTTCATTATCGATCCCAACAAAAATCAATTTCTCAATATGCACTGTCATAACAACATTCATCCATTCATCCCTCTGTTACATAAATCAGTCTTGATTCTCTTCAAGGCTGAAAAAATGCGTCCAACAGAAGCAGTTGCAACTGATAGAACAAGTCTAACTCAATAAGACGATATACCAGTAGAAAAGTTGTATGTCTGGTTGTTTGAACCATCTTTTGAGTAAGACTTCCGAAGTCCTTAATAGCCAAAAACTCATGATCAAATGTACATTCTTAATGGAAGTACTAAGTTGTTGATGAAGACGGGAATGATCTTCTACAGAAAAGTCACTTGGATATAGTTCAGCAAGACGAACTAA
The DNA here is from genome assembly GCA_032355405.1 of Rubia balearica. Lineage (NCBI taxonomy): Eukaryota > Viridiplantae > Streptophyta > Magnoliopsida > Gentianales > Rubiaceae > Rubia > Rubia balearica. The sequence continues at coordinate 9,291,867 of JAULKJ010000010.1, read as the reverse complement.
ATTACTCCCTCTGTCCCAACTCAAATTACACAACAATCATTATCACATTGTTCAAGAAACTTCTTTGACCATTAATATGTTTAACTATGTATAATAACGACAAATAAAAAGTTAATATTTAGAAACTACTTGTTACGACGAATACAACCATATCATATATGATAATATTATTGTTTATATATCTATTCAAATATGTGGTCAAAGTTGGACAATGAATAGTGACATAAAGAGAAGTGTGCAATTTAAGTTGGGACAGAGGGATTAGCAATATCAAACTTAGAAAATGAAGCTCTTGAATCAAGAAAAGCCATACAAAATGAATCTCTTGAATAAAGAAAAGCCATACAAGTGAGTAACTCTGTGTTTGCTTCGGAAATCGATTATTCATATCATGAATCATCTTATCAACAACCTAGTATTCAAAAAATAAAAGGTTAGCATTTAGAAATGAAAAATATACAAATTAAATCAAATCAAATCAATTCAAGTATGTAAATCGAAAAAAGTAATACCTAAAGAAAAGTATCAACATTGCTGATATGTCTTGAATACGTATTAGCCGCTTCGACAGGTTGGTACGGGGATCTCGCTGGGCCCAAATCCTTAGGGTTTAACGTGGAGAGGACTATATATATAGTGCCTCGTCCTTTATTGTAACTCTAACCGAGATAGGATTGGTAGAGAGTAGGAAATCTATAATTCTGGCCTTTTTTCTATAGTGGAATCCGATCTTGGTCGGCCTTGGACGTAGCCAATTGGTGAACCACGTAAAATCTCTGTGTTTGTTTTTCGCTTTATTTCCTTCGCTTGTTCTTTCTCGGGTATTCTGCACAACATTAATAATGAACTAAAAACTAGTCCACCACCGGTCCACCGCACATCATTCACATCGGCGCAATTTTGCTTTAATAGTATGTTGAGTAAATTTGCAAAATGGTTCTCCAATAGAACGATAAAATTACGTTTGGATGATTGTATTAAAAAATGTTTGGATATTGAATTGTGATAAATATGTTTTTTTAGTAGATTAATTCATCCTATTATAGCCTTGAATTACATAAACTCCCTTTGAGGTTAAAACAATCAAAAAATTATCTTGTTCTAAGGTTGAAATAAGAGAATGCTTTTTGACTACATGTGTTTTTAGTTGCTATGTATTTCTGAGAAAATTTTGAGATTTTTCCTCGTGTACATGCATACGCATGTATATATTGGAAAGAAGGGTCATGAAATGATAAATCAATTCATCATTATACGACAAGCCATGTGGTTATCAGAACTATAACAAATTCTAAAACGATACAACTTTTCACCTTCTAGGATAAGGCAGGTTAGTCATCATAGTACAATTTTCATTCTTATCCTAAAAAATTTAAACTCGTATATAGTTTATACACATCACTGGACTTGTTGTAATATCCCGAGTTCACAACTAATCCAATACAATTATACTTTAATAGTTTTCTGTTTCGTAAAATCAATAGTCCTTCCTCGTTTAAGTATTACCCTCGACTCGGAAAATCCAACAACCAAACCTAACCAGTGCAAAAATGAAAACATCTTGAAAATTGAATTTTCACCTTAGTGAGTTACCATTCCAAATATTCGAGAACCAGAGTGTCTATAAAGATTGAACTCTTCAAACCCATTCGAACACTTGAAGATAATCCACAAAGAAGTAAAAATACAACTCAAAAGCTAAAACCTGACACTATATAAGTCATATGTTCCTATCCATTAACGAGTGCATACAAAGCTAAACTTGAGTTTATTGAAGTGACTACACTTCACACTTCATATAGGTTAATCCTTTTAATCATACACTTGCAAATGTACTTTGTCAAAATCAACCTAACTTTAATGCAGGTCTAAACATATTACCTTTGGGATATGAAAATCATATGTTCCTGATAAGATATCAAAAATATCATTTATTATATTTTTATTAGTTTAGTATTTTTAAGAGTTTAACACTATACTATTTTTCTCATTGGGTTTTTTTAATGAGGTAGTGTGCTTATATTTAGAATTAATTTTGAAATATTGTAATTTAGGAGTTTTGATTTGATTAGAATTAGATTTGGTAGGTTTAGATAATGTAGATTCATTCAACATTTCATCCAAGATTTGGATTGATTTACTTAGATGAGTATGATCATCACTTAGATTTAAATTAGGTATGGTAATTTGATATGGTTTTAGCTTCGTAAAGATGTCATCATTCTTTTCAGTTTCTAACGGGAATTACCAAATCATGCTCTGTTTCTATTTTTGAGTGGCCGAATTATACCCTATAAATAGGGGAGGTCATCCGCGAAATTTTATACCCTATATCAATAAAAAATTTAGATTTTCGAGTTTATACTCTTTGCTTGCAAGCATTTTCATTGTTTCTTAATCATGTGGGTTAATTAAGTATCAATATCCTTTGTGAACTAATCGTGCGGGTTAGTTAGTGAAGAAAGAACACTTTATTTATGAGTTAATCCCGCAGGCTAGTTAACGAGCAAATTTTTTAGTTGAGAATTAATCCCGAGGGCTAGTTGGTGATCAGTTCATGCAATCAAGTGAGGGTTTGCAGATCCCTTCATTCCCTTCATTCGGTCAGAGATTTAAATTCCGCAATCCAGAGTCTTCGCAAGGAGATTCATATCAGTTTCAATCTCAAACAATAGGCCTTTCACATTTAATTTTATCCCATGTTGTATCATAGCAAAGTTGGGTATTCCATATCAAAGATTTAAATAGCCTTTAAACCCATCCAAATCACCGACTTGTTTACCAAGTCCCTAACTAATTCCTTCGTTAAGTGATCTGCAAGATTATGTTGAGATCTTACAAAATCAACTTAAATCAGTCAATGATTTGTTAACTCATGAATAGGTGCTATGTCTAATTGACTTAGGAGACAATGAAATTTCATATACCGAATTCCATAACTATTCTGCCTCTTTACCAGCAGTTGAGATTTCTGCTAATTACCATATCACCTCTTTTCGAGTAAGGAATGGTTACCTTAACTGAATACTCTCATTTCCTTAACACACATGTACCACAATATTCTAGAATACTATGTTATGATCCATTCAATGGTTAATAAATAATATGAATAATAATAATAAATAATCTCATCATTTCATTTATTTCAAAATAAAATTAACAGTATTGGAGTGACAATATTGAATATTTATCCTCAACCTTTTCGGAAAATACACTGCTATGTATTTCATAAATAAATTCCACCATATTTGTTTGACCGTCTGACAATGCCAAAATCCTTCTGACATTTATTATTATGTTTCTCATATTTCTTATTGTTATGTCTATCAATAAATTTCATGTTTCATTTCCAACAGTACAACTCTATTATAAAACAAGGAAAGCACTATACCTTTGTCGACGAGTATCACCATTTTTACATGCAGTCAACATTTCCCCATTTGTTGCTACGACGGGGTTCTTCTGATGGTTCATCATTTGCTAGTTGAGATGATTCTAAAAGTTGATAGGACCACATAGCGAATAGAAACCCTTTCCTTCTAAAAGATGTGTAATTGGTGCATTGATATCACACCAATGACACACCTCACCAGTGATGAGAGTTACAATATATAGGGTTACAACAAACCAAGTTCTAACAAGAATATGATTCTAAGTCTATAAGGAAATTACCATCTACATCTAATTCTATAAGAAAATTGATTGTCTAAAGTAACTAGCATTTATAACTTTTTCGGAAATGTTTCTATTTCCTTAACATGTTACCATCATTCATATAAACTCCCTGCCATGTTCCAAAAGGAGATAACTTAATGATATGTAGACCTGGAAAACGGGTCTCTTCGGTAGGGTACGGGTGAGACCCAATTGGTTCGGTATAATTTGGAAAATTATTTTGTTTTCGGGTATCGGGTCTTGGTCGAGTGCGTTTCGGTTCGGGTGTCATTCGGTAGTGTTGAAAAATATTCGATCGGTTCGGGTTTGGGCTTGGTTGTTTCAATTTCGATACGGTTCGGTTGTCAATTTTTTGAATCGGGTTCATATCAGATTTGGTTCAGATTATTTCGGTATCATGTACAATTCAATTATACATATTTTTAATCGGGTTCGGATCGGGTTTGGTTTGAATTAGTTCAGTTTCGGTACCTTTCGGGTACATTCTCGTTCGGGTTGGGTTCGGTCGGATTTCGATATATGCATTTCGGGTCTTGTTCAAATAAATATAGCTAATTGTCATTATAATGAAAATAATATATTTTAAACATATTACTTTTGTAAAGATATTTTCAATAAACAATTCTATTATATATGTACATAGTATTATATTTTATGTAGTTATTTTTTTTATGTATACTTTTGATAGTTTAAAATAAAAAATTCTCTTGCAAAACATTGATCCATATTTTTTTTTATCATTGAGCATAAGGAAAGCATCAATCTATGAGTTGAACTCATAATTTTAGAAGTTAAATTTAAGTGGGGGTTGAAATAAGAAAAATTGAAAGCTACGATACACAGAAAAATCCAGACTAAAACCAAATGAAAGTCGAAATGAAAATACAGTGAAGATAAAAGTAGACTGTACATCAAAAGTTTCTACCAGAACCTAATTCAAAATATTGAAACTAATTGTACCACTTATCTTTTTAATTTAAAACCTCTTAATGTAGAAAACAAAACATTGATAATCATTTGCTCCACACATTTTTATGAGTTCACAGTTATAATTTTAGAAATAAAATTTAGTTGGGAGGTCAATAAAATGAACAGCCGAAAGCTATGACAGCCACGCGTTAAAATCCAGACTAAAACTAAATTAAACTTGAATGAAATCACAATGAAGATACATGTAGACTACATATTAGAAGTTTCAACCAAAACCTCGCTCAAAATATTGGTAATCATTTGCTCCACGCGCCTTTTTATTTCTAGACCTCTCGTTGTAGAAAACAAAAATTCTCTCTTCATTTTGTAGACCCAGGTTTTATGCTGCTACATTTCCCTTCTGCTTCCGTGGTTAGTACACTTATATGGGAGTTGCAATGCAGTATTTGTTTCCTTATCGTTTTCTGTTATAGTATGTGTTTACATATGCTTTCTTTGCAGATCATATCTTTCATTTTGGGTGACACCGTGACAAGACGGTCAGCATGATTTTAGTGAATCAGAAAAGAAAATGAGTTCCATGGTATCAATAACATGAGTTCTTCTATCGGACCCATTTACGGAGGCCAAGCACGCAACCTTTTTCATCTTAATTATCCATGAATTTCAATGATCAACACCAGAAAAGGAAAATAAAGCTTTGGATAAAGAGAGAACAGCAGTCATCTATCAGATAAAAACTAGTAGTAGCAGCATTGCAGGTGCAGTGATGTACTGACACTTCCACTTTTAATTTTAAAAATTAATGAACCTACACCAACAATTTACTCTTGAGAAAATTCCTGATCTTTTGCCCTGATTAGGTCATTGACTCACAGTACAAAACTGACTCGAGCAACTAACTACACGAACGCCATCAACCTATTTTAATTGATGGTTTAATCAACCTTTTGCTGCAGCAAATGAGTAAAGACATAATCATTAGCACATGCATTCAGATGGCATCTTCACCCTCATACAATCTTTTAAAAGGGATTCTCACCCACTTGACTTGCTAGAGAAGGAAAAGCACTCAATGCTCAACGGTTGCGAGGGCGTTTACATTTGTTGGTGCATGCAATACATAACATGGTGGAGGGATGACAATGGTGTAGGGCGGGTGCGCATTATGGTCCCTTCATACTCATTCTCACCTAAAATTTTTTATACTCATACCTGTCCCAGCACCCATGGTGGGTACAACATTAAAATCAAACCCCGCCCCATCGGGTATTATAATGTTAATATTAAAATTTTACGTATTTACAGGTAAGATATGTGCATTATGGATAAAATAATAATTTTGTATTAAATTAGTGGATATGTAGCTGGTCTAGGGGGGCGGATGTGAACTAATATCCACACTATCGGTGGCGAATATCATTTCCATATCCATACCCGCTCCACCCCATCAACATTGCCTCCGTGCCGGCCCCATTGGGGCGGATGTGGGGCGGATCACCACCAAAACCCACCCCATTGCCATCCCATTGGAACCAATAAATTTGTTCACGTAAAGTTCAGATTCCATGCATAGATATATAAAGGTAAGGGAAAGATAAAAAACTTACCTGCAAGTCGAACTCAATATCCAGAGGTAATGCAACCTTGCATAATATGTACCTCTGGAAATAGATCAGGAACCGGTCAAGTTTCCTCTTTGATGAGCCTCGATCAAAATAATGCCCACAAGTTTCAAGAAGTACAATGACCATCCTAATGCGAAAACAATCCTCTGGTGGATCCAATACGTCTTGCTATTTGGGTGAAACAAGAAATAACACATCAGAAGCAAATAGATTGTTTTTTTAAAAACTAATAGTACAAGAAGATCAACAGAATGTGGTCAAGCAACAAACTAACGAAAAACGAAGATGTGAAGTTTAAAAGTGCAGCCACGAATGAAGATCAGTTGACAAAGTCGAGGCTGACGGGAATGGGTAGACATATGGAGTGTTACTAGATGCTAAAAATTCAACGAAGCAATCAGGCAAAGGAGCTGACAATTAGGGTCATCTACTCCAGATAATGCATATGCAGATTGCAGTACTCTGGACATACTGCCCAATTTGCGAGCCCATAGATGCAAAGGTTATGTATAAATGCATCTTGACCGTTGATTAAATTTAAGGAATAGTCCATGACAGCAAACAGCAACTATTTTCCACATTTGGAAACATAGCACCTACATGGAACACCAAAGCATATGGTACTACCTAAATTACACACAGACATCTAAGTCAAAGTAAGCAAGTTCAAACTTCAGGAAGATGATAAGGAGTCTGAATCAAAAGAGATAGTTTTCTACACTTCATAACATTTCATATTATTACCTATACTAAGACAGAGATGGGTACCGTGGAGTGGGCAGGTTAGAAATAAAGAAAGGCAAGCAATAAGTACCACAAGCAAAATCGAAGAAATGAAATTATAATGAAATATTCCATGAGTAATCTGAAACTATTAATATAGGGTGAAATAGAGTAGTACAAGATAAAGATACTAATTATTTGGTGCAATTATGCAAACATCAGACACCGCTGCTCATCCAAGCAACATGACCCACTTATCACTCTAAAAGCAGTTGCACATGATTAAGAAATTTAATAAAGACAATGACAGAGAACTTCATACCTCAGCAGTCCTATGACCAAAACTTAATATCAAGCTTAGAGTATCAAAAATAACAGAAGAATCCACAAGTTCGTAATTGTACAACTCTCCCAAGAGTCGCATGTGAGCAACACGCCGTTGCTGCATCCCATAATCATTCAACTCCAATCCAAGCCTTATTTCCTCCAAAACCTAAATGGAATCAAGCATCCAATTATATCAACCTTCAGTAGAATTAACATCCTAGAACTGCCAGCACGCACATTAAACTCTAAGCATAGATGTGAAGAAAATGTAAATGGAAAGGTAAAAGAGTTTATAGCACAAAAAAAACTGTAACAAGGCAAAGTAGCCATTGGTTCATTAAGCAATAAACGGAATGTAAGGCATAACATACACTGCCGGATATTCTAGATAATTTACTACAGGATAATCATGCCCAAAAAGAAAATGGTAGAGGAAATTATTGGCACAGAAGACTTCATGAGGAGAAGTTCAAAATGAGAGCATACAAACTCAAACAGAAACGTATGGATGCATACACTCTCAGAACACCTGGAACCACTTAATGAACAAAAAAAACTAGCAGTTATGCAACTTCACTAATAAGCCGTAGATGAAGTACAAACAAGGTTAACTAAGATTTCCAAAGTTAACTAGGTCATTTAAAAGGTTGATCAAATCAATCACAACCAGCTTATGCCTTCTTGCCATGCTATGGTTTTATAAACCCTTGATGCAGTACAAAGAGTAAATTTGTCCTTTTTTATTAATACCCATGTATATGTATCTTGGAATACATGTAATACCCTACTCTTTTGTTTTAAAGCGCATTAGCACAAACCTCATCAACAACTGCAACAGAAAAGTCATCATGATAGCGACTCAAGCCAGAGGCAAGTGATGCAAGCAAGTGAATCTGACCAAACTTTCCCTTGTGAACCTTCAAAAAACACTTTAACAGGTAGTCCTCACATTCACTCCAAGGTAGTTTCCTGAGCTGTCTCAGTACATGCTCAATAGAAGATTTATCCAGATCTGAGAAAAGCAATTTTCTTATGTACTGCCAATAGCATGGAGAAAAAATTTATTAGAACGGTCAATCATCAATCAAGTAAAGGGGAATATAAATAAGAAGAGGCGATTGCACCTGATGCAGGGGAGGACGGACTTTAGAGACTCGAGCAGATCTTTCTGGTGGCTTACATAAGTAATATGCATTCTCAACCAAGGTGCTATGGCGAGGATCCAAATTTTTGACATTTTTCAAGCGCATCAGTATCTCCAACATGTTAGCCATGCGTAGAGTTGTCTCTGGAGAACGGTAAAGGAAACGGCCACAGGTCTCCAGAAGATTGCAGGCTACATCAATGTTGTGGTGACTAAACTCATCCAAACAAGCCTGACAGCAAATAGGGAAAAATTTTGAGCAATAATTATCAGACAGATAAAATAGGGCAGCGTTCTATTAACACTCTTATTTGTACACCTATTTTAACACCAAATCTCAACCATCCAATCTAACATAATCTCACTCATTCATTAAATCTATT
>JAULKJ010000010.1:9240411-9256515 GCA_032355405.1 Rubia balearica | reverse complement strand
GTTCCTCATACCCTGACCTTGGTTTTCCTTCTCGAGGGTTAGATGACCCTTCATCCCTTGGGTAGGGTTGTTGTGGCACCTGATTGTGCCCGTGATTTCCTTCGTATTGGGGTTGTCCCCCTTGAAGATTCGGTTGATACACACCTTGACCATCTTGATAACCACCATGGGAATTTGATTTCCTGGCTTGATAATATCTCCACCTAAAGTTTGGATTGCCTCTCCACCTGGGATTATAAGTCTTGGAGTACGGGTCATACTTCTTGTCCCTTTTGGAAATCTTGACCACCTTGGTAGCCTCTATTCCCTTGGAAACCTTGGCTTTGTCCCCCTTAATAGCCCATTACCTTAGGTTTTTCGAACTCCACATCTTGGATTTGAGGGAATGCATCAATGGGATGTTCTAACGAACACACCCCCACAAGCCTTGACTTGATGCACCCCCCTTCATTAGCTCCTTCATCATGGAAGCTAAGACTTGAACTTGCTCATCAATTTTGGGTGTTTAAGGATTTGAAGACTCTTTACCCTTGCCCATTCACTTATACCAAATTGTCTAGTACCATTAGCCATGTATTCAAACAATGACATGGCATCTTTAGGGCTCTTGTTGGCAATAGACCCATTACAAGTGGCATTGAACCATCCTCGTGTCTTCAACGGAAAATCCATCGAAGAAATAGTATACAAGGTCTCCTTCCTCTTAGTGGTGGTAGAGGAAACTATCTAGCAATCTCTTGAACCTCTCCCAATACCCATATAAATATTCACCCGAATATTGGGAGATGTTGCTTAGTCCTTTCTTCAAACCTGCCGACTTGGATGAAAGAAAGAATTTCTCAAAGAATTTCAGCTTCATGTCCATCCATGATGTTATACTTCCTTGGGGGAGGTAGTATAACCAATCTTTGGTCACACTTTAAGGAGAATGGAAATGCCCTTAGATTGAAATTATCCTCTAAAACTTGGTTGGCTTTATATTCATGCTCACAAGGTGATACTCGGACAAGTTCTTGTTCGCATCCTCCCCATTTATCCCGTGAAAACATGGTAAACAATGGATCATCTTGGACTTGAGCTCACAAGTGACATTTTCCTGAAAGGGAGGGAAAATGATGCAAAGTGGTTGACTCACTAGGCTAGAAGCCATGAGCTCTTTCAAGGTTCTAGTATTATCCGCCATAGTTGGTGTAACTATTTCGGGTGGTGCTTGGGTACCTTGGTTAGAAAAAGAGCTAGTCTCCTTGCTCTTCAGAGTGTACCTAAAAGATCGAGATCATAGTGCAAGAGTTCTTGTCTATTGGTACAAATATTGACCATAAACCAATAGCTAAAGCAATGCAGCCTTATCAAAAGTAACAATCTCAAAAGCAAGAAAACATCAGTAACAAACAAGTAAAAGCATAAAAAATATAAAGAACTAAACTAATGCTTTAATAATATACGTCTTTCCCCCGGTTACGGCGCCAAAATTTATGAGGTTATCGTCGTGCCTCTCAAAGATAGTATTTATAGGTCCAAATTACGGCTAACTACTAAATAGTAGCTAGTGGTAAAACGAGGTCGTCCACGAGGAAAAGGGTTTTATCGAGTGTTGAATGTAATTGAAAAGGACACGAAGAAGTCACTCTTCGTGTGTGGTAACCAAGTTGGGGGTTTTTGATTTAAGAAAATACTACGACTACTTTAAACAACTAAATCAACCAACAATTAGAGCAAACAATGTAATTATGATCACAACTAGCATGGAAAAATGTAACTAAGATTATAATGAGTCTTGGGTGCAATTGGTTTATATTTCAAATCATCCTTTGATCATCGATTAATTATTCTATTTTTATGCATTAACCACATATTGTGGAGAAATTATCAACACCTTTCGAGTAGAGATATTTCTCGTCTCTCCTCGGTTATAGTTAGAGTGGACGATCAGCGCCACACAATAACCCTTACCCTCAGGTCACCCTAGACGATCGGTGTCATAGACTTCCCTGAGAATAGTAATAAACATTGATATACAAATAACACAATGTCCTACAAGAGAGAAACATTGGGAGAGCACAAATATATCTACTAATAACGACTACTAGGATCAGCCTTCATGTTAATCATTATTATTGAGCCATATTGATAATTAGTCTAACCTATTCAAATTCATCTTAAATCTAAGAAATTTTATCAATAAATAATCATACTTAGTTGTCACACACAATTATAACCTAACATTGACTAAAAATAGTCAAATCAACAAAAAGTCAAAGTCTTATGGGTTTGACCAAAAACTTAGAAAGTAATTAACCCACAATCTTCAACTAGTTGATCATCCTAGTCTAAATCATGCATTAATTCCACAAGAAAGCATAACACATACTTGATAATCAAAGCAAAAAATAGGATAAATCAAGTCTGACAAATTCATACTAGAAATACTTACCAATTGCTCCCTAGAGTATATTTAGCCTGGATAAATAAAACCCATAACAAATGAGCAAGAATCCATGGTAAACATAGAGTAAATGATGAAAAATAAATGCAAACTAAGGTTTTGGGGAGAGTTTTCGAGTGCAGTTATGAAGAGAGAGATGAGAGGCTAAAAAGTGAGGACTAAATGCAGCCCAATTCTGTTTGCTATAGGCCACAGTATATGCCGCGGCCCGTAATGATTTTTGTTGACCCAGTTGACCGTCTGCTTTACTTTGCTACTGCAGCCTGTAATGCTCTTCATCGACCCAGTTGACTACCTGCTTTACTCCGTTGTGTGCCCCAGTATATGTTGCGGCCGACAAACTGCCCAACTTTTAGTATTTATCCTGCTTCTTCAAAATCATCTTACTTCTTCAATGTCTCTTCAAAACTCGAACTCTTCTAACCCGAACACTTCAATATGATCTAAAACACTTCATAAATTAAAGAATTAGGATATAAAACTTATGACTTCATCCTAACCCCTTAATTGATAAAATGTTAATTTCTTTTCAATTAAATCCCTAATCTATCCTAACCCCAAAAATTATGGATTTTACATTCTATCGATCTTTTCCAACTCCAGTCCCGCAGGACAGGGTGCCTAATTAGCAACATAAATATGTCCTGGCAAAATATTGTCAGTCGGGAGCAAATCCTTTACCACCTTTGTCAGAGTAGTCATATTTAGCTCTCAACTTCATCATGCTAAGGTTCACACTCAATACATTATATTTTGATCTCTCATATAAAGAGGTTTCCTTGTCATTGTACATAGCTTGTAGGACCTCTTATCTACCCCAGTCTCGAGCTACATCCTTGGTTAAATCATCCAACCGCTCGTCAACCACAACATCATCACTTACATCCAACCTTCAGTGTGCCAAATCCACTTTTATATGATTATTCAAAACCCCTATGTATCAAATTTTCACACAAACGACATATACCCAAATAAAAAACATTGTTCTAGAAATTTGTACATAGAACATGCATAGAGGAGATGTTATCCATCCTTGCATTGTTAGGAGGCATGTCAATGAAATATTTAAATAGTTGAACATACATACTTATACAAGGTTCTTAGGTAAGACGAAATAATACTAGTACAGTTCATTAATCATTACTGACCGTAGATATAACGCGATAAGGTTCAACATAGATTCAATTATGAATGTTATAGACACAAAACAAGGTTTAATAACCAATATATATATATGTATGTCATAACAATATTATTGATTGAACAATATCCAAAAAAAACTTCCACCACACTTTACACACATTAATACCATTCATTTAGAGAAGAGCAAATGTTCAATACCTCCAATAAATGTTTAACCAACAAACCATCGTCAACAAGACCCAACACCTTCTCCACCCTTCACAATTTTGAGGAACTGTATAGAAATATAATTGATAAAACATTTTAACGATACAATCCACTCAAAATACAAAGGTATTGGCACCAAGAGAGACATCGAGAAAAAGACAAGAATGGTGCTACATTGGAGTAGGGTGGATGGAAGGGGGAGGGCGCATTTTCAAATTGCGCCCTCAGGGTTATATATATATATATATTTTGATTTGCAATGCTTTGTTATGCAGAGATTGGAAAAGAAAAAGGAAAATAAAGAGGGCGCATTATGGATATGCGCCCTCAAGGTGAATTTTTTATTGATTTCAGATGTTTTGTTTTCAGATGTTTTTTATTTTTTTCCGATGTTTTGTTATTTGCGTGTAATCCACGTGTGGCAAAATGAAAAACTTTAATGTTTTGTTACGCAAAACTTTAATTGTTGATATTTTAAAATTATTTACATATGATATTAATTTTTAAAATATCTGTATAATATATCTGTTTTTTAATTATTTACATATGATATTAATTTTTAATTAATTATTTACGTATAATATTACTACTTAATTTATTACTATTTATATTATATAATTTTAAAATGAAAGTATTTATATAAAAATAATTTAACTATTGTAAAACAATATAACTTATAATATTATAATTATTTGTATAAAAATATTATAATATTATTTTTGTGTGATGCGTAATCCACGTGTGGTTTTACGCCCTCAAGTTGGTATACCATATTTAAAAGAAAATGGAAATGAAACCCACTTGAGGACGCATTCTTAAAATGCGCCCTCCCTCTTCTTTTCCACCTTTAAATCAAAAACCTACCAAGCATCCATCCTCATCCAACCCACCCCTTCCAAGCAAGGACTCGAGAGAATCATATGGCACTCAAACGGCTGGCGGCATTTTAACCGTTTTTAATTCAAATGGTAATTTGATCTTAACCATCGTTAACTAATGTCAACTTTATATTAAAATGGTGGATTTGGGTTCAAATTTTCTAATGCCGCACAATATAACCGTTAATAACTTTACCTACACCAGTGGGTATCAACAGTGCTCATATATTTTACGGAAGACTTATTTCTTAGCAGCAATTTTCATTACTAAAAGTGTGCTAGTGCCGAAAAAATATAGAAGTATCTAGCAGAGGAATAATAATCACTGCCAGAAAAAAGTTTTAAAAAATGACAAAATCTTGGAAAACACCGTCTTTTCATAAGGTAATAATAATCACTGCCAGAAAAAAGTTTTAAAAAATGACAAAATCTTGGGAAACACCGTCTTTCCATAACCTTATTAAAATACGGAGTTTAATTAAAATTATAAAAGGTAAAAGGTGTTAGTTGCAATATTAAAATTATATCATACAACGTGTAGTAGTCGTAAAGTTTATAACCCGATTAATGCGACCCGAAAATTTTATCTTAATTTCTTCTCATTTACACTTTAAACCTTGGTCTTTCCATAACTTTGGAAAGATCGTCTTTCAATAGACGGACTCTAAATTAAAATATTAAATTAAATTAATATTAAAGTCTTGTTTGAATGAGTAAAACTAATCTGATTTGAACTAAACTGAACTAAATATTAGGTGGCCCCAGCCTTGATTTTAGTGAACTAATACGCAGATAACGGTAAAGAAGAGAGCCGAACAGATGTGGCAATACGTGTGTACATAATATTTTAATGACTATTTATGGAATGGATATATAAAAATAAGAAAAGGAAAGAAAGTGGGCCATGAATATTCTAAGGGGGAAAAAAAGACCATTCTTCTCCTCCTTATTTGTATGATCATCTTTCACGGATCGCTCTAGCTTTGTAGTACCCCACTCTCTGTTCATGAATCCCCGTCTCTTTCTCACCTTCTCTCTTTAACTCCCTTTCTCATCAGATCCGATCCCCAATCGCAACTCATATTCTCAATCGTCATCCCCAATCTCAACTCAAGTAAGCTGCTACAGATTCTCCATTCTTGTCTGAATGTTTCTTTGTTGTTTATTGCTGTTTAATGATTTAAATGAGTTTGTAATTGAGTTTGTAATTGAGTTTATAATTGTGTTTGTAATTGCAGGTATGGATCCACCGTTGGTTCATGGGACCCTGCATGCCACCATCTATGAGGTCGATCAGCTCCACAGTCACGGCGGCGGTGGGATTTTCTCCAAGGTATGGTTTGTGGAATTTAAGGATCCATTCTGTTTTCCTGTTTTTATGCGTTGAGCTTTTAGTGTTCATGATTCGTGATTGGAATTTGATGCACTCTGTGATTGTATCTGTTTTATTATGGAGCTTACAAGCAAGCCTCTTGCTACTTCATACGAATAAATGATTTTAGCTTTATCAGTGCTAGTCATCTGTGTTTGTGTGTTTTTGGCTGATCTGATCGCTGTAGCCTTCGAGTTTTTCTAATCTATAATGCTCTGGTCATACTAACACTTGTTAATTTGCTTAGAAGTTTCAAATAGCGGATCCACACGAACAGTTCTCAACTTGATTTTCTAATATATACTTATATAGCTGAGTATTTGATCCAGTTTTGCAAATTAATTTTTCTATTTTTCTTGAGTTTGATTTAAGCTTATTGGAAAATTTTAAAATGATAAATGATCATAAGATTGTTTTAAAAGAGCTTATACATTTACTCAAATGACAAATTAAAAGTTTTACGCTTGGATGACTAATTTTTAAAAGTTTACATTGGGGAAACTCTCCGTGTGGAGATTTTACATTGCTCTTGAAAGCCTTTATTTGAGCGAGCACTCTAGACATTTTTTTCGTGACTTTATAGTATGCCTTAAATTGTTATTCAAGGCTGCAATCTCTTGTTTTTGTTTTGGAGCATGAATCTTAATGTTTCACTGTTTTTGCTTTCCATCTGCTTGCCTTTTTCCTGTCTTCTTATGCATGACCATCTTTGTGCAGTTGAAAGCAAACATTGAGGAAACTGTTGGTTTTGGCAAAGGGACTCCCAAAATTTATGCCACCATTGATCTGGAAAAGGCAAGAGTTGGGAGGACTAGAATGATCGAAAATGAACCTAACAACCCTAGGTGGTATGAGTCTTTTCATATTTACTGTGCCCACGAAGCTCAAAATGTCATATTCACTGTTAAAGATGACAATCCGATTGGTGCCACCTTAATCGGTAGAGCTTATATACCGGTTGAGGAGCTTTTAGATGGAGAAGAATTGGATAGGTGGGTGGAGCTACTGGACGAAGATAAACAACCTATTCAAGCTGGTTCCAAAATCCATGTGAAGTTGCAGTACTTTGAAGTGACTAGAGATCGTAGCTGGGCTCGTGGGATAAGAAGCAGCAAGTTTCCTGGGGTTCCTTATACGTTTTTCTCACAGAGAACCGGTTGCCGTGTTTCTTTGTATCAAGATGCTCATGTGCCTGATAATTTTGTTCCTAAAATCGCTCTTGCTGGTGGAAAATACTACGAACCTCACAGATGCTGGGAAGATATCTTTGATGCCATTACTAACGCAAAGCACATGATTTACATTACTGGGTGGTCTGTGTACACTGAAATTACCTTGATAAGGGATTCAAGGAGGCAGAAGCCTGGAGGTGATGTTACGCTTGGTGAGCTACTGAAAAAGAAGGCTAGTGAAGGTGTTAAGGTACTCATGCTTGTTTGGGACGACAGAACCTCTGTGGATTTGCTGAAGAAGGATGGCTTAATGGCTACTCATGATGAAGAAACTGCAAATTTCTTCGAAGGCACAGATGTACGCTGTGTGTTGTGCCCTCGTAATCCTGATGATGGCGGGAGCATTGTGCAGGACTTGCAAATCTCAACCATGTTCACTCATCATCAGAAGATTGTGTTGGTAGATAGTCCTATGCCAAATGGGGACACAGATAAAAGGAGAATTGTGAGTTTTGTGGGTGGTCTTGATCTATGTGATGGGAGATACGATACCCAGTTTCATTCACTCTTCAGGACATTGGATACTGCACATCATGATGATTTCCATCAACCTAACTTCACTGGTGGCAGTATTACCATGGGTGGACCTAGGGAGCCATGGCACGATATTCATTCCCGTCTTGAAGGTCCAATTGCTTGGGATGTTTTATTTAACTTTGAGCAGAGATGGAAAAAGCAAGGTGGGACAAATGTGCTTGTTAACTTGAGAGAGCTCGATGACATCATCATTCCCCCATCTCCAGTAATGCTCCCTGATGACCCTGAGTCATGGCATGTTCAGCTATTTCGATCCATTGATGGCGGAGCTGCTTTTGGCTTCCCTGACACTCCCGAGGAGGCAGCTAAAGCAGGTCTTGTCAGCGGTAAGGATAACATAATCGACAGAAGCATCCAAGATGCATATATAAATGCTATTCGCCGAGCAAAAAATTTCATCTACATTGAAAACCAGTACTTCCTTGGAAGCTGTTATGCTTGGAAGGCAGTTGATGGCATCAAGGTTGAAGACATTGGTGCTCTGCACCTGATTCCAAAGGAGCTTTCTCTGAAGATTTGTAGCAAGATTGAAGCCGGGGAAAGGTTCACTGTGTACATTGTTGTCCCGATGTGGCCGGAAGGTATTCCCGAGAGTGGATCGGTTCAGGCAATCTTGGACTGGCAAAGGAGGACAATGGATATGATGTATAAAGATATTGTCAAGGCTCTGAGGAACAAGGGCTTAGAGGAGGATCCTAGGAATTATTTGACATTCTTCTGCCTCGGCAATCGGGAGGTCAAGAGGAGTGGTGAGTATGAGCCTTCAGAAACCCCGGAACCTGATACAGACTACATCAGGGCACAGGAAGCACGTCGTTTCATGATCTATGTTCATACAAAGATGATGATTGGTAAACAACGTCTTCTATTTATTCTCAGTTTCTATGAATTCATTTATCTTGTGTGTTTTTTCCTCATTGTGATCAATATGTTTTCGTGGCAGTGGACGATGAATATATCATAGTTGGATCTGCGAACATCAACCAGAGGTCCATGGACGGCGCCAGAGATTCTGAAATCGCAATGGGAGCCTACCAGCCTCATCATCTGTCAGCCAGGTCCCCGGCCAGGGGTCAAGTCCACGGCTTCCGTATGTCCTTATGGTACGAACATCTTGGAATGCTGGACGACAAGTTCCTCCACCCGGAAAGCGAGGAATGCATAATGAAGGTCAACAACATGGCTGAAAAATACTGGGATCTGTATTCGAGCGAGAGTCTCGAGAGGGACCTTCCGGGGCACTTGCTCCGGTACCCTATTGGAGTTGCCAGCGACGGAGATGTCACGGAGCTTCCAGGAATGGAGTTCTTCCCCGACACGAAGGCCCGCATTCTTGGTACCAAATCTGACTACCTTCCTCCTATCCTCACCACCTAGAGGAGATATTGCTAGACCTGCATTTGTCTGTGTTTTACTACAGTACTAATGTGTTTACGGGATGATAAGTTTTTTACAGTTGTGGTTATAGTATTTACTTGAAGTGACTTTCTGTTTTGAATGCTTTGGCGATTTGGCCTGTGGCCAAATTGAGACCTTGTGTAATCTTAAAAGTTTTCTGAATAAGAGTAATATCCTGACGTGTTTGTTGTTTCCAGTTTCTCTTTGAATAAGAGTATGCCTCGTGTATAGATGCGGTTTCACCTGATACAATTTTTTCCTTCAATTCCCAGAAAGAAACCATTTCAGCGGCTCACAAGCCTCTGTAAAATTGTTTCTTGTAGTGGTAATTTTTGAAAGTTTAGAACCTCTCTTTGCCCAAGTTAAATCTCTCCCAATTAATCATCCGAAGGGAGAAATCTTTTGGATGACATTCTTTCAACATTTTACCGTTGGAGCATAACGTAGCAAAACTCATTTTCTGTTCTGAATTCAACTATGTTCTCCAAGCTTTTTAATGGAATTCAAGTGAAGATCGAGTTTTTACAAGTGCCATATGTGGGGAGAATGGTGAAGCATCAGGCAGGAATTTGAACCGAGGAATAGATGATTCAAGCAAATGAAGGATTTGATTTCAGTATGCCTGAGAAATAGTCATTGGATCATACTATATGGTACAAATTGGGAGATGATACCTCAACTAGCATATGCACTTTTCAGTTTTTTTTAAAGATTACATTCAACCAACCAAATTACATATTGACATCCTAATGTAGGACATAATTAGGAGATATCACCATTGATTATATTTAGCTTAGTGGAATCTTAAACTCCATCCATCGAATAGCTAGGAACGCCCTTCTGAGAACACCCAAACGCTGCTCCACCAACAAACCGCTGCCACCGAAACTGGAACCATCACAATTTCACCATCATCGACCACCTGCAAGTTGGGAAACCACAGTGGGGGACCACCGACACGGTCTCATGACGCTGGTAATCCCCGTCAAGAAATTGCTTTAATATTTACAAATCTTGATAGGGGTGTGTATTGAATTCTTGACCCCTCAACTATAGTGTGTGGATAACCACATAATTCATCAAGAATGTCCTTAAAACTAGTATAATATTCCTGAACAAATTGATCATCTTGACGAACTCCGTATAAACGATCAACGAGATAAAGGCGACGAGTACGAGAATTATTATGATATTTAGTGGCTAACGCATCCCATACCTGAGCAGCAATGACCATACCATCAACTTCTGACATTGCAGAAGGTGTCAAAGAGCGGTTTGGACTAGCTGAGCTGTTTGAATCCAAGCATCAAGAGTTGTAGCATGCTCAGAAGCCTTGTCATCGGGCTTATTGGAAGCAGAGCTCGCAGGTGCAGAAGGGCACGGAAATGAACCATCAACATAACCAATCAATTTGACAGTTCTTAAAACAGAGGTAACCTGAGTACGCCAATGAGAGTAGTTGGTACCGTCAAACTTAATGGAGATGCAGTTGATCAACGAAGAAAGCGTAATGGTCACCATCAGGAACAGATCCAAACACAAAAAGGAAAATCAAATCGTACCAAACACACAACAAACTTGTGAATGGCAATGGACGATTGATCTAAGTTTTGTGAGTGTAATATGAAGTAGCAACAAACAACAGCGGACAGAGGAAGCGCCGACGGACAGATCGGCGGCGCGTGAAGAGCATGCAGCAGCGCATGATCAGTGATGGGAGGCGTGAAGATCATGAGGCAGCGCATGATCGACGACAGGCGGCGAGTTAGACGGCGCATGGAGTAGTGGCGTTGGATCTCCGATCAGCAATCACCACACCTGGGAGCAACGGTGGTGATCAGAAAGACGAGGCGGGTGGGCGGCGGTCTGAGATCGGAAAAAGCTGGGAGAAATTTTGAAATTTTTGGGAAGAGCCAGAGAATATTTAGAAAAACCCGACTGATGCCATGGTAGAATGTAAAACCCCCAAATAATTGTGGCTATGTGTATTCATATATATAGTGAGTAAAAATGGTATACAAGGTAGAATCAAATATGGAAAATTATTTATACAAAACCAATTAGAAAGGATATTTCTTTCTTAACATGAGTCTAATTCATTTAACATTCTATTAATAACCACTAAATCAGGCCCAATTCACTTGTACTTTTCAACCTTATTATTCTATTATTTTAGAATCTAAAATACAATTTGGGAGTATGTGTTTCGTAGGAAGCAACAAATATAGTCATTAGTTCTGGTAATTTTAATACGAGATAAATAGTGACGAAGGGAGAGTTTTATGAACTAAAAAGTGAGATGAATCAATGAATAAAATTGTAAGTTAAAATGTTAAATTCTTTTCATATATGTCAATTGAGTTTTAAAGGGAACAAATATTAATTTAACCAGTTTAATGTTTATTTTAAATAAATCTAAAATTGAATTGATGCGTGATGAACTCAAATTATTCCAATTCTTCTATGTTCCGCACTTGGCAATTGATGCGTGTCAAATCATGATCATGATAACTGAACCTTACTTCATAATGTTGCTCATTCAAAACAAACCCCTTTGGAGAAAGAAACTCTGATGATATAGTCAAATTCAAAATGTTTAATATGAGAATTGAGATTTGAATGAATAGAGCAAAAGAATACCCAATCATGTTAGGATGGATATTTAATTTCCTTGTATGAACAATTGTTATGCCATAATAGCTATACATTTGATGTTTCGTAACTGATGGAGAAAATCTCATACGAGTATGTTCGGTTTAGAAAATCATCCGCAGGATGATTGGGTTTCGGCCCAAAAGTGGAGTAGTGGGAGTTTCAATTCTACCCTTATAAATAGCTAACGAGAGAGCCGAATGTTTGAACTTCTGTGAGGACCATCACTTCTCTCATATGGGAGTGCTCGAAGGATGTGTGTCATGGATGCTCTTTGCTCTTCCTTTCTCAAGAGAGTTCTAGATCACGTGAATTGTTTTTGGTGCATTTCTGTGCTAGTGGAGGTTCCCCGTGTCATGACCTCGAAATGGTGAAAGAGTCCAAAAATGGTGCACATGTGGATCCAAGCTTCCCAAGCTCTATGTTGTTGGGAAATTCTGTAAGGGTCTTACCGCCTTCTTGATTGACTATATTTGAGTCTTTGGAGTACTTTTTTGGGCATTAATAATTACGACGAACTAAAAAATCCATTGAACAGATAAATAATTTTTCCCGTAATAATGGCTTTCATTTTGTTAGCAACGATAGACCAATTATAAAAAAATATTTTTATGATTTTTAAGGTCGGAACATAATTACTTATATGTTAAGACTCATTTTAAAAAGTTTTCATAATTATAGATTGCTCATTGCAATAAATAAAAATAAATATCAAATGACCTAGTATTAGTATTATTAATTATTAAAATACCCCGTTTAACGATTATTCGGTATAAAATAAAACTGTGTATTTTTTAATATTATATTTAATTCCATTCACTATAAATTCAAGTGAAAAATTAAAGGTGCTAGTCGAACGTGAATGAGTATTCACTCAGTTTATCTATATTTGACATCACAATTTATGATATTTAGATTCAGTTGATTGAAACGAGTGACAGTTAGATGTTGAATGTATAAACTAAAAAATAGAATGATTGAAAAAATAGAATGATTGAAAATAATTTTAAAAATTTGCCTACATTAAAAAAGTATGTAAATAAATAACAAAAAGTGGAAAGCTTGTTAAATACAAGAAAACAGAGAAGTAGTATAAAACAACAGAATACCAACGGAAGAGACTTGATTTGGGGAAATTCCAGTTCCATCTAGGTCCTGGGCTCCCGCTATTAAAGGCTGAAGACCAAATATAGTTACTATATATATATAATATATATATATATAATCTATATCTATATATATTCTCAATCACCACTCTCCAGAAATCTGTGAGAAGTCCATGGGAGTATTCCATTCTTTCTACTTCTTCCTCCACAACTCCAATTTCCTTTTCTTTTTGCAACCTTTCCATTTCCCCTCCTCCCTGCATTTCAGCTTCCCGTTTCAGGCCATACAACCCAAGCCAATCTCCATGTCCTCCGCCGTAGCCCACAGCCTCGTCTTCGCCACCGCAATGGCCGTCTCCGCCGGCACCCTAATCCTCTTCGATCTCTGGTGGTTGAAGCAGTTACAGATCGGGCCCGATTCCCGCCAACAAACGCGCCATCTCAGACCCTGCTTAGCCAAAGGTAATAAATACTCGATCAATGGGGATTGTTTGTTCTCGATCGGAATTTCCGCATCTGATAGTTTGTTTTTAACAGGGGGGGAGAGATTGGGTGACAAGAAGAAGAAGAAGAAACGGGTGCAGTTCGCGGCGGACGTTAAGGAGCCGAGGGGGAACGGGGAGAAGTACCGGAGGGATCGCCGGAAGTCGGCGGCCGGAGTTGCGAGCGCGTCGTCATGCGGAATGCCGGCGAATCGGATGGCACTTTACACCGGGATGATGAGGGATCGGTTGCAGCGGACGCAATTTTCGTATTAGCGATATGGCAGCGGTGAAATTGTGGCTCAGACTGTTAGAGCTGTCGAGAAATTAATCGGTTTGTTCGTATTAGGTGGCGGGTGGGGGCGAAATTTCGGTGTTTCTCCACCCTAAAAAATTCATGAAATCCCAATAATGATTTCACCCAAAAATTAATCTTCTTTATTTTTGGGCTTAATATTGGCTATGATTGTTTGGTGTGCGGTGTTTTCTCAGTTTCATATAATGATATGCACACCAAAAAAGTAAAATCTAAATCTAAATACAGGGTAAGAATTCTTAAATGCAGGTAAACTAATTGAAAATTTACAATATTACCCTTAATTAGTTTGAATTTTAGTTAAATTTTGATTATTTAATTTCAGTTCTCATCAACCATCATTATTCAAGATTAACCCACAATAAAAATTATAATTATACAAACACCTTAAGAATTAGATTATCTTAAGAATCCTGTTGAAGAAAGAAACTTGATGAAGTTTTTAGACTCCATGGATGATTATTTGACCCAAGAGTACAACTACCACATTTTTAATTGCGAAAATAGCAATCTCCTGGATTGGAGATTATGGATGATTATTTGACCCAGGAGTACAACCACCACATTTTTAATTGCGAAAAATAAGAATCTCCTGGATTGGAGATTCAATTTACTATCCTACGTGGCAATTGAAGTTCACTCTGATGAATCCCGCATTGGAGATGCTCTTAAATACTTAGCTTTTGATGTTAAAAAGTTAGACACCAACATTGATTGTTTTTTTTATGATGAGTCCTGTGTTGGAATGCAGCATTACCATGAACTCTATTTGTTGCTTACCGGTTGGGGCGACGCCTAGGTTTGCGGGCAATAGCAGCCGAGGATGAAGAGGCGATGGTCTGAAGAAATGATGAATAGAATAAACTTAAGAAATGTACAATACAAAACTATTGAAGAAACAGGTCTGAAGAAATGTTTATTATATTCAAACAATATAATTTATTTATTATACTGCAAAAAACAGGTTTGAAGAAATGTTGCTACGATAGCAGCCGAAGATTGTACATATTTTGCTTCATGGAAGACATGTTTTTGAATTAAAGGTGAATAAAATTATGAGGTAGTTGATAAAGTTTATTGAGATTATAATTAAAAGGTGAATAAAATTATGAGGTAGTTGATAAAGTTTATTGAGATTAAAAGGAATATTTTAAGAATTCAAATTTTTTTAGGACTAAAATTAAATAGTTGAAAATATTTTCTAAATGAAGGTCCAAAACTCCTAAATACAAATAATAGGGATAATATAGTAAATTTTTCATTAAATTTACGTGCATTTAGAAATTTTTAACCTGCATTTAGATTTGTCCAAAGTAAAAATACATTAGATAGGGAAATCATTATAACTGGATTTTCACTGTAAATATTATTACTCTAATGATTTTGTTTTGATTTTTGTGAATCAAAATTAGAAAAATTAAACTTTTGGGAAAATCTCTTATCTTGATCATATAAAAAAAATAAGAGTTAAGCGCTAAAATGACCCAGACTCTAAGCTGAAAGTGTCAATATAACTTTGCAATCTCAGAAAATATCAATCTAACCTTTGACTCCGCAAACTTTTTAGTCAAATTTCTGATCGTCGGATTTTATGGAAAAGACCTTTAAATTTAAAAATTAATTAAAAAATAAAACCCCTCATAAGTCAGATGATTTTGCCATTCGTTTTCTTTCTTCCCTCAACCACCACACCACCATCCCACCACCACCCAATTTCTCCGTCGCCAATAAATCTCATCCCTCCGGTCGAGCTCCAGCTATAACCCCACCTCCCCTGCCTACGCCACCACCATTTTCGCCGTTGGTGAAGCAGCACATGAACTGGGAAAGGGCAAGTCGGAGAAGAAGAGAACCATCGGAAAATAAGCTCCTCTGCCGCCACAAATTCCTCATCTCCATTATCAGCTCCTGCCACCGTTTCCTCCGCCACCAGCGCCGTCACCTCCTCCACCGCCACCATTAGTCTTCCATCACTCTTCCCTTTCAAGAAATCCAGAAGAAAGAAGACCGGAAGATTTGGTCAACAACACAATACCTCTAGACAAAATACGTGATTTCCATCGAATTCCTTTAGACAAATATGCTCCAAAGCTACCATCAACCGCTTCAAATCACCTAATTCAATCACTAATCAGTTGGTGAGAGGCGTTCTTCCTCTGTCACCAAATCCCCTTATGCAAGATTTGGACAACCCTAGTTCCCAAATTTCCCCAATTAGATATTCCGCCATTTTCTTTCCTAAGATTCAATCTTTACTGAAAAATCCTTATCTTTGTTCGCGCCGGAGAGATGAATTTCCAAAGGCGGCGACGAGACTGTGGCATTGTGTCGAAAA
>JAULKJ010000010.1:9174464-9187275 GCA_032355405.1 Rubia balearica | reverse complement strand
GATTCTTGTCTTTCTAAGTCTTTTCCTATTTATGATGTACTTATTGTACCTGATCTCACTGAAAATTTTCTTTCAATTAGAAAATTGACTCGGGATTTAAATGTTGTTGTCTGCCTTGGTGATCGTTTATTTATTATTGGTATAAACTAACTAGGGAAACCTTGGGTCACAGTCATATTGAGGTTGGTCTTTATGTCTTAGACTATGGTGCATCTGTTTTACTGTGTACTATGGAGTCAAATAAGTCGTGTGCGTCTTTTGAAATCTGTCATGCTAGACTTGGTCATGTTCTGCATTTCTTTATTTCCGGTTTGCGTGCTTCTGGATCCTTAATTGTCTCATAGTCTTGCCTAAACCCACCATTTGTGAAGCCCGTGAAAAGGATAAAGGGAAACATTTATCTTTTCATACAAATGATAAAGGTGCTGCTAGGGTACTTGATCTGGTTCATTCGATCCGATCCCGTAAATTTTAAAAATGTTAGACCCATAACCAAATTTGATGAGCTAAATGAAGGTTTTGGGTTCAAAATGGATCCAAAACGGGCTCTAAATGGATCTAATATTATAATTTTTTCACTAAATAAAATATATAATGCACCTGAATTAATTCTTCAGCAAAAAATACAAAGCAAAGTCTTGGAAAAGACCATCTTTCCACAGCCATATGGAAAGACGGGGTTGAATTGGAATTATAGAAAGGTAGAAAGTTTTAGTTACAATATTTAAAAAATTACTATGCAACATGTATGAGTGATAAGTTTATGACCCGATTAATACAACCCAAAAAAATTATTTTGATTTCTTCAAATTTACAGTTTAAAACTTGGTATTTCCATAACTTATGGAAAGACCGTCTTTCAAGAGACGAACTCAAAATACAATACACACTATGACACTATTTTTTAATTATAAATAAAAAATACAAAGAAAATATGAAAGTAATTTAAATTAGGATAAAATCATATATAGTTAGGGTTATATGGGTTTATGGGTTGGGTTTGAATTGGATCTGGGTCTTAATATTTTAGACTAGACCCAGACACATTTTTTAAAATCTAGACTCAGATCCAGACCTGGATCCGATGGATCTACTTTTTGGATCCATACCCGACCCAATGAACCCAATCCCATGAATCTGATCTAGTACAAAATCCATTCTCATCCCTAGTTTTACTCCTTAAGAATTATCTTAATGCATTCTCTTAATTGATGATTAAATAGTCTATCTGACTTTCGCTGCATTACATGCTTGATGCACTGTTTCAATTGCTGTGCATGAAGATCCTTTGTCCGCCTGTGTCATTTATCTCTCTTGATATACTCTTGCATCAAAAACAATTGAGCGAATACTCCATATTTTGAGATAGGTTGATAAAACCTCTTCATTTAAATTCTTGTTTAACTTAATTTTGATGGGTCTAAAATGGTTCTGCTAGTTAGCGCTGGGTAACATATATACATATATATGGTCTTTGTTTGAATTATGCTGAAATGTTTTCTAGGTGTTGGAGCAATTTTCTTCATGATGTATTTTGGTTGAAATTGGCCACGGCTGGTTATTTGATTTTCATGCGGTCCTGTTATTTTTATTGTCGACTGTTTTAGAAAGAGCTTGTTTAAGTATAAGGTGGTGTCGGAAAGCATACGCGTTCTGTTGCTGAAGTTTCAAATCCCACTCTATATTGTTGCAGTTTCAAAAATTACTCACAATTCCTCTTCTAATTCAAGACCTCAGAGAATTGATTTACTTGATGAAATGCAAAGCTGATGATAACCTTTGCTCCTTCGTAGGGTTTGGTATTTTTATATTTACTCTGAATCCAGGTTTGATATATTTACTCTGATGCTAAGTTTTTAATCTTTCATAGGGTTTGATTTTTGTAGCCTCATCATTTTGTACAGTATTTGTTTAATAAATCACTACAAAAAAATTTCCCAGTTGTGATGCTTTTTTTTGAAGCATCCGTGATACAAAGGTGTCGCTAAAATTATTAGTGACGCCTTGTTAAGTGCATATATTCAGCGTGTCACTAAAATTTTGTGACGCGTTGAAGTATCATTATATTTTTTGTGACGCTTTAAGATGTAGTTCAATTTAGAAGTGTCACTAAAGTTGTGACATTGATTGATATAGCAATTCGGTTTAGTAACATGTGCACATGTCACAAAATATTTAGTGACACCCGAACGTGGAGCAAATATTGTGACATTTCCTTGTCACAAAAATGCGTCACTACTGGACTTTTTTTTGTAGTGAATGTAACTTCTGAGTTGATTTTGCTTCTGTTTGTTTGCCCTGAAAACTTCCTGGAAAATTAGGTTCTGTGAACTACCGAGTGCAGAAACGATATCGTTCTTGCATTCGGTAGATTTTATTAAAAAAAATCTTGTGATGTAGCTTGCGACGGCGCACACTAGTGTTGTCGATAATAATTAAATAAATTCATCCACCAATGTCATTGCCGATGTCGCACAGTCTTCGGTAGGTATTAGTTTTTACCTCGGTTATTTTAAAACCGAGATAAAAAAATACTTTTTGCCTTTGTTTCAAAACGAGGTAAAAATATAAGTTTTACTCTGACCACATTTTCCTCGGTTTTTAAGGCAAAAAGTCCTCCAGAACCGAGGTAAAAAGTCTTGCTTCTTGTAGTGCTCATCATTATACAGCATCTCCGACATTGACACAAAGGACCATACCTTCTCCATATATCTCTCCAAAGCATTCATCGTTAAATCTCCTCCTATTACATACAAAATCAAGGTCGATTCCCAATATTTCATTTCTAGTTCAACATCCTCCAATTCGATTTCTACTTCAACTTCCCCATTCACTATTTTAGGAGCTACAAAATTCATCTATAATCCATATGCGTGTACCCGATTCCCACTAATAACATCAATCCATAGCTTCTTCTTAGATTCAGCTGTATCATTAGTTAAATCAATACAATTTATCTCATGTGATTCTAGGTCATCCTTTTTTGTATGTTGTTCATCCTCATCGTTCACTTATTCCCCCCATCTGTGTTGCCTCTTCCTCCCTTTTAGTGTTTCTCCATTTCACCGTCGGCAGATTCACCTTCTTCCGTGGCTGGCCCCGTCCCTTATCCATTCTCCGATCACACCTTCAGTGCATGGTTTATCACCCACTCCGAAGAGAGAATTTTTTTGTAACATTAATAATTATATTTCACACATGTTATAGATCAATACTTCTGTAATGGGTTTTTGAGTTTGAACATAACTTTAATCCATCTAATCTTACAATGAGAAGGCTTAGAGTAAGTTGGAGATTCATATAACCACTTATAAATGCAACCAAAAACCTAGAATGCGAATCTAAAAACCTATTACAGAAAACATAATCAACTACAGAATAAGGAGTACCTGGGAATTGTGCAACAAGCGATGAAGTGGACGAGACAAGGGGGTTTAACTATAAAAGTAGAGTAGCATACACAATCTTTTAAATAAGCAAGAGAATAACGAATTCGCGTGATGTGAAAAACCTTGAGAAGAGGCAGCTTGACCTCCAAAGCTAACAAAGGCATGGATTATGGTTCAGGTGGTGGCGAAGCACCCCACGTCTCATCGCACCGCCATATTATATCCTTTACCTCAATGTTACATGTGACGAATTTCCTTTTGGTATTTCTAGCGGCCCTGGATGCACAAATTTGAAAAGTCTTTCCAAAACTCATGCAGCTGCAGCAGGGTTTGAAAAAGGAATTGATCGTGATTTTGAAAATATCCTTTCTATAGCTCCTATTAATTGAGATAACAACTTAAGTGGACACCCTTAATTACGCTTGATTTTACATTAATATATTTGGTTATGCATTGCCGCCAATCAAGTTTAGGAAAGTGGAAAAAATTTACACCACTAAAGAAGTTTAAAGGGTAAATTTTTTAATGGATACTGAAAAGGTAAATAACCCTTGATAAAATGGGGTTTCAGTTATTTTGATCGGGTAACTCACTGGAGATATCGAATAGCTGAAACACGGGGAAGATTCATAGGAAGGGTTACTTGTTGAAAGAAGTTGAAATAGAGAGAGATGAGGGGTTAAAGGGTGGTTTTACAGGGCTCGAGTAGCAAGGAAAGGAGAAGGTAATAAAAATCAAATCGAATGAGGAGATCGACTGCACACCTAAAGGAAAAGCTACAATGAGACAAGCTTTAGCTATAAATACGCCAAAAAGGTGGGAAAGGAGAGTAAAAACTTGGATTGGAGAATTAAGAAGGAGGATGGTTTTGAAGGGAAAATTTGGAGATCGCTCTTTGAACCTGAGCAAATGGGTGTTCATTATTACAAGCTAGTGGATGTTGAAGGAACCCTAATGGGGGAGATCACAATCGATGAAGTGGTGGAGAGTGAAAAACAATTGAATTTGACAGTGATGTCCTTGTCGTTAGGATACAATCCTCCTTTTAAAAGTGATGGAAGTTTTTTTTCCCCCAGTATGTAGGGAAATGAAGTGTCATAGATCTAGTTGCTGGATTTGGGTATTTTTATAGTAAACTTCCTGAGCAAAACGTTTTGTGATGAAATGGTTGAAAAGGAAATTGTTTTCTTTGATAGTAAACCTGTGATAATTCAGCCCTGGTCAATTTTTTTTGATATGGATGAACCAGAAGTGGTGCATGTTTGTGTTTAAATGCCAGGATTGCCTGTAGTATACTAGGAGCCTAAGTTGATTAGTACGATTATAAGCCCCTTGGTAAACCAATTTTTCTGGATAAATCTATTCTGGTTTAGCATAGGTTGACATATGCTAGGGTTTAGATGGAAATTAAATTAGGGGAAAGCTTACCTGATAAGATTATGTACTTGAATGAAAACAAAGCAAATATGCATCAGGATTTGAAATATGAATGGAGACCTGAGACATGTGTCAGATGTGGCATGATTGGGGATAATGAATGGTTCTACGGAAGAAAAGGTATGATGAGAAAGGATGGGAAAAAGAAACAGGTTTATGTGCCAATCAGAATAGCTGAAATGAGTAAAGAAAATGAAAAGGAGGATAGCAAGAAGAAGCAGCAGACTAAAGGTGGTAGTTCTGGGGCTGCAGTTAGGATAAGAAGTGAAGCTAAGCAAGAAAAAACAAGTGAAAATGGAGGTCGGTTAACTAGGTTAAGTGAAAATATGGTGACTTGGGGGGAAGTACATTTTTTTGGCTGACCCACCTGATGGAAAGTAAGCTAGAATGTTGGATTGTAAGGGGTTTAAATAATAGGAGGAAACATAGGCATTTTAAGAATTTTTCCCTACTGAACAAAGTGAGATTGATATGTCTAAAGTAAAAATAGAAAACCAAAAAAAAAGTCAGGAAAAAATAGGGTTGGGATGGAATTTGATGTCTAATGGAGAATTGGATGAAAGGGGAAGGATTTGGATTGGATGGAGATAAGATTATGTTGAAGTAAAAGTGATGAGTAAAGGAGAACAGTGGATAGATTTATGATGGAAGATAAAAACAAGAAACATGTAGGGGTACTTAACAGTTGTTTATGGTTATAACTCAGCAGAAAAGAGAAAAGAGAAAAGATTTATGGAATCATTTGAAGGGGATTGGACACATGAACAAATCTTGGCTGATAATAGGAGACTTTAACTCACCACTAGAGCTGGAGGATAGAATAGGATGAACATAAGTGGAGATTAAAAAATGAGAATTTTTAGGAAGTGGTTGAACAATTGAATCTGATCATGAGAACCGTGGGGTCAAATTTCACATGGAGTAATAGAAGAGAGTTTGGGGAAAGAAATTTTAGCAATATATACGGGGGTTAATAAATTAGGAATGAATGAATAGACTTCAACATGCTTATTGTGAGGATAATCTGAAAGTATGTCAAATCACTTTCCACTGGTGATAAAGTTGCACAATAGTGGGAGGAGAATTCAGAAGCAGTTTAAGTACTCCAAAGTGTGGCTACTCTCACCACTAATTACAAGTCTGGTAAGAGCAAATTAGGGAGAAGATAATGAGTGCAATATGCAGGAACTCTCACTGAAGCTTAAGAAAATGTAAACTCCTCTTGAAAAATTGAACAAAAATGAGTTTATAAACATTAGTAAAAGAGTTCCGATGGCAACTAAAACATGGAAAAATCTCAGGAGATACTGAAAGATGATCCAAGGAATCTGGATAAGTAGAAAAAAGAACCTGAAGCAAGGAAGGAGCCTGATATATTGCTAGAAGCTGAACCAATTTTTACAGCAAAAAACTAAAGTTTTATAGCTCAGAGAAGGAGATAGGCCTTCAAGTGTCTTTTATACCTCAGTGAGGAAAAGGCAATACCATAATCACATAGTAAATCTGGTAATAGATGGGAAAGTCATAGATGATCAGAAGGATATTAAAGAGGAGTTATTAAAGCATTTTCAACGCCAATTGGGGGTGGAAGTCAGAACTAAGAAGATTGATGAAAGCTTAGCTGAATTGGGGAAAAGGATGACAATCAAATAATAGATAAAGATGATCAAAACAGCTACAGCTGAAGAAGTGAAAAATGCAATGAAGGCGATAAATTCAAAGAAAAGCCCTGGAAGAGATGGACTGACAATCAGTTTTTTTCAAAAAAAAACATGGGAGATAGTAAAGAACTTCACAACTGCAGTTCAAAGTTTTTTCAGACGTGAACATAATCCTGAAAACTTGGGGAAGGCTATTATTGAACTGATTTCAAAAACACAGAATCCACAGGTACCAGCTGATTATAGACTCATTGCTTGTTGCTCTGTGGTTTATAAAATAGTTATCAAAATTTTATGCGGTAGGATTAGTGAGTTCTTGCCTGGTTTGATTAATTCTAATCAAATGGCATTTGTGAGGGGTAGGCACATTGCACAAAACCTATTATTGACTCATGATACAAAAATACAGTATGAAAAGTGTGGAAAAAGTTGTTTGATACAGGTGGACATTAGTAAAGCATTTGACTCCATTAACTGGGGTTTTCTAATCAGCTGGATGAAAGCTTTTAGATTTCCTAGTGTAATGATAGAGTGGATTAAGAAATGCGCAATGACCTCTAAATTCTGTTTAGCTTTTAATTGGAGATTAACTTAATCTTTTGAGGGGAAAATAGGGGTTAAGCAGGGGGGCCTTTCACCCCTTCTGTTTGTACTAAGCATCAAGACTACTAGAGAACATGTTCAGGAATGGTGAGATATAATACCATCAGAGGTGCAAAAAAGTAGGTATAAACTCACTTTTAATAAGAAATCAGCAGAAGGAGTTAAAAATTGTTTGTAGGATTTTATGCAGGTTACTAAACTTTCTATAAGTGATACAAAAAAGTCCTAATTTTTTCCTCATGTATGGAGGAATGAGAGAAACAGGTATTAGCTACTACTCCCCCGTCCCGCTTTAAACTTACTATTTGCTTTTTCAGAGTCAAACTTTACAAACTTTGACTCTAAATATAAATTAATATGTAAACAATAAATATATCATGTGACATATCGTTAGATTTGTCTTAACATATATTTTTTAAATATTAATTGTTTATGCGACATTATTAAATGCAACTAGAAATATTTACGGTCAAACATGTTCATTGAAGACCGTGAAAAAATAATTCGCAACTTAATAGTGGGACGGAGGGAATATACTAGTAGTTAAGATGGGTGATTTTCCAATATAGTATCTGGGATTACCTATCTCTAATGCAAAATGGAGCAAATTGGAGTGTGAGAAGTTGGTTGAAAAGATAAGAAGTAAAGTGATATGGTTAACTGGCAATTTCTCTCATTCTGGGAGAATGATGTTGACAAACTCTGTATTGATCAGTATGTCAGGATACTGTGCAAGTGTATTTCAGCTTCCTCAAGGGGTAAATGAGATGATTTTTCAGAAGTGCAGAGACTTCTTGCGGGGTGGAGAAGGGCAAAAAGGTTTTTACAATTGTGGCCCGGGATACATTGTGTAAATGTTTAAAAAAAAGAAAAAAATGGGTTTGAAAGATCCTGCAGGTTGGAACAGGGATTTATTTTGTAAAGATATTAGGGATTTGAGCTCGAAGAAGAAAATTTTATAGGTGAGGTGGATTCAGGCTTTCTACTTAAAAGGGATAGGTTGGAAAAACACCAGTCTAAGGAAGGGCACAGTTGGGCATGGAAGAACTTGTGAGAATGAAGTACTGGACAATGATTCAGAATTGTGTAGATGGCAAAGGAAAACTAATACTAAGCAGGTTGTATATAGAAATGAATGGTGGAGTAGAAAACACATCAACTATAACTTTTGTGTGGAATAAAGTTGTTCTGCCCAAGAAAAAGTTTTGTTCAGGGATGGACTTGTCACAACTGATAAACTGCTAAAGCTGGGGATATTGAAGGGTCTAGAAATGTGCAGTTTATGCAACTCAGATACGGAATCAGTATTGCGTCTCTTTGTGAATTGCGGGTTTTCAAAAGAAGTTGTGAAAGGATTGCTGAATTGTAGTTTCAACAACCTGAGGCAAATGAAGAATTTTTTGGTGGTCATGGTTAGAAAGGAGAACTGGATGTTGTTATGAAGCTTACAACAGCTTTCTACCATCTATGGGAAGAAAGGAATGGTAATTGGAGATTGAATGTAATTGGAGAAAACTCGGAATGGAAAGCAGAGATTGAAAATAGCTGAGATTAGAACTTTGGCCTTTTTGGCAAAATTACAGGTTTTGTTCATCTTTTTGCAAATTGTTTCTAAAACGTTTCCACGTTATTATGATATATTCTAAATTTATTCCCACATGCTATTAGCCGATTTAGGTGATTCAACATTGAGTTGACTTTTCTAATGATGATAATGTCACTCTTGGGAGGCAGTGAACATGGAAAATAAGGATGATAGAAGAGACAATGAGTATGGTTGGATTGGTGGTGGTTGGAATATGGTGGAGGAGACAACTAGGGAAAAAAAGGAAAAGGAAAATATTTTTTTTTAATTTAACCTCAAAAGTTATTATATTATAATTTTTTTAAAATCTTGATAATTGTTGACGGGTCCGTTAACTTAATTAAAACTCAGAGCTAAGTGCTAAAATAACTCTATCTTTTGGTTGAAAGTATCAATATAACCTTGCAATTTGAGAAAATGTCAATCTAACCCTGGATTTGGCTGACTTTTTAGTCAGCAATCATTTGACCGAAATTTTGTGAAATGACAATTTTTTCCTTGATTTAAAAAAAGAAAAAAACATAAAAATACAAATTTTGAGTTTTCCAAATATTGCAGGTCCAATTTAAAGCTCGCAAATTCATGAACTTCCGTCGCCGTCGGAAAATGCACAAATTCATGAACTTCCAAAACATGAAAATCCCTATTTTCCATTTCTTTCATTAACCTAAATCTGAAATTCTTTAGCCAGTTTGATCTGAACTTTCCCACCCAAAATTTGAACTTCACCATATTTATTTTCTCACCACCCCAATATTTGAACACTCACAGAGTCCTCATCCACTTCACATTTTCCATTTTTTCCAGATTTTGCACAGATTGTCATCTATTGCAGATTTGCGACGGGCAATGGATGGTGCTATAAATGGTCATCTACGAAAAGAAGAAGGGTGGCGGAGATGGAGAAAGGGAGGGGAGAGGTGGGAATAGGGTTTCCAGTGAACGGGGCGGCAGTAAGGGATGCTAGGGCAGGGGAGGCGGGAGAAGGAGAAAGGGGGCACAGTGGAGGGAGTCGATGTGGTATTTGGCGGTGGTGTGAAGAAGGTGAATAATTTAGGGATAGGAGGCGGCGGGGCTAGAGCTGTGGGAGGCGGAGGCGGTGGACTGGCACAACGGGGGTGAGTGAGAATTTGATGTAGTGGCTGCAGGAGGGCTGGTAGCTTGGTGGTGGAGGCCGGCGGTGGTGGAAAGTGTGGCGAATGGAAAAGAAATATTTTGCAGCGGTGGTGATTTGGTGGTGGCCCGGCTGTGATTTACGGTGGCAGAGAAAGTTTCCGACGGTAGGGCATTGGTTGTCTCGATAGAGCAGTGGCATTGTGGCATGAAGAAGAAGATCATGTAGGGTATTTTAGGTATAAATTGATTAGCTTATTGGTTAAAGGTATTTCCATCATTTTATTTCTTATCATTATCGGAATTACATGAGTCAACACCGAAATTAGGCATTTTGATTATATCGGCACAAATTTTTCAAGAGTTATGGTTAGATTGACACATATATTAATTATTTAGGATTAAATTGACACTTTCTAAGATTGCAGTGTTATATTAACACTTTCAACGTAGAGTTAGGGTTATAAATGTATTTATCCCTAAAACTTATTATGTCTAATAAAGGAACCAATTGAAAACATTACGCAATAATCCGAAAACATTTAAATAACATTGTGAAGAAGAAAAACGAAACATATAATTTCATGTGCACACATTTTTTCGCACCAAAACTACATTTCGAACCAACAAATCAATTTAGTTTTCTTTTGGAAAACAAACAAACCAGAAATAGAAACGGATAAACATGGGAATACACCTTCAGATAATGACCAGATGTTTCATGAACCACGTCACAAGCATAGGACACTGATACACCCTACATACCCGCCACGTATCCTGTCACTTTTCCTTATTTAAACCTCGTCTCTCTATCGCTCAGAACATGTTAACATCTCACGCCAATCAACGTCTTCTTCCTCATCTTCATTTCAATCCAAAACCCAAAATACACGCACAAATCTACAGAAGATCAACCATGCAGGAAGTACGGCAGAAAACCGGCGAACCGCAGCCGCACAGGGTGGGGGAGAAAAAAGTGAAGGACATCGTGGGGAGCGGGAAGAGAAGGCTGGTGGAGGTCCCCTACACGGCGTCTCTGAGCGACACCATGAACGCCCTCATGGCCAACCGCGTGGTGGCGGTGCCTGTGGCGGCGCCGCCGGGGCACTGGATCGGAGCCGGCGGGTCGATGATACTGGAATCCGACAAGCAGACCGGAGCTGCAAGAAAACACTACATAGGGATGGTGACAATGCTGGATATACTGGCGCATATATCTGGAAATGATGTGCTTGATGAAGCTGGTGGAAGGGAAGAGGACGATGATCTGGATAAGAAAATGTCGGTTCCCGTTTCTTCCATCATCGGACAGTGCCTCGAAAGCCTCAGTTTGTGGACTCTCAACCCCACCACCAGGTATCGTATTCCGGGTGTACGGTGTAATTTACTGTCCTATGTATTGATAGGTTAATGTTTAAGTTAATCCATTTCTGCATCAAGTTTATGATATGCATAAGGTTTGATTTTTTCATGTAGTTATAGGAACTTGAATAGGTGTAGTGTCATATGATAGATTAAAAAAGGGAATAGAATGGAGATGAAATGGAGAGTTGGTTTATTACAAAATAAAAAGGATTAAAATAGGGTAGTCATCTTATGGGAAAAAGGTTAAAAAGGAGAAGGGGAAATAGGACAGAGTAGTCATGTTAGTGACATTATTGTGGTATTGGAGTATGCAATTTTGTGCCTAACCTTTTGGTCATACATTGCAATATTTTGTTTAATTACTAAAGAACAATTTATGCAATAAATGATTGCCTGTTTCATGAATTTTTTACTTGCTCTTTTGATTTTGCTGCAGCATACTTGATTGCATGGAAGTATTTAGCAAAGGAATACACCGTGCTCTGGTTCCCATCGACAGCCAGCTGGAGAATGTGGCCGGAGTCGAACTCGTCGAATCGGCATCCGCCTATCGAATGCTGACACAAATGGACGTTTTGAAGTTCTTGAAATCACACGACGATGACCAGCTGAGGGGCCTCCTCACCCGCACGGTTAGACAATCGGGAGGAATCTCCGACATAATCTTCGGTGTCACGGACAAAGCCAGGGTCATTGATGTCATTAAGTCGATGAAAACCGCCACCCTCACCGCCGTCCCGATCGTGGAATCCTCAGCCACGATTCCGGAGGATCCCGCTCAGCTAGTCAATGTAACGTTAATTTTATCGAGTTCACTTTGTTCAGACTTCAGATTAAACAGATTGATCCCTTATCTATAAGGGTGATAATTCGTGTCGTATTTTCCTGTTAGCTGTGGTGGTTCGATCAGTTCGATGTGTCGTGCTTATTTGTTATGGTGACAGTTCGTCTCGTGTATTGGTTTGATGCAGGGTAGATATCGGAAGCTGGTGGGGACGTTTTCCGCGACGGATTTGCGCGGTTGCCCGATATCGCGGCTTCAAGGGTCGATGAAGATGAATGTGGTTAGATTCTTGGAGAAACTGGCGGAGACGCCGTTGCACCGCTCCGCTTCTCTGCGCGGGGCGGTTCGGGACCCGGTGGCTTGCAACCCGGAGTCGCTTCTGGGTGAGGCGGTTGACAAGGCGATGACTTATGGAGTCGACCGGGTTTGGGTCGTCGATGGGGAAACGGGTCTGCTGGAGGGGCTTGTTTCGCTCACGGATATGATCCGGGTCATGAAGGCGTGGCATCTTAACGAGCAGCTCTAGTTTGCTTTTATTTTGTGCTTAGTTTGTTTTATGGTTTGTGTTTGTAGTTTAAGTGAGTTTGACTGGAGCTTTTTTGTGTGTAAATTTAGTCCGTGGTGGGTGCTTTGTTTTGAACTAAAATAAGGGATGAAGCGTATCATTTTGGACTGATTAATGTTATGTTTTTTGTAAAATGTGCAGTGTGGATTGAAAAGAGGAGATTTTATAAGTTGGGAAATTTTGTATGTGATAGAATGTAAAACCCACAAATCATTGTGGTTGTGTGTATTCATATATACAGTGAGTACAGAGGGTATACAAGATAGAATCAGATATGGAAAAGGATATATACAAAACCAATAAAAAGGG
>JAULKJ010000010.1:9104013-9115953 GCA_032355405.1 Rubia balearica | reverse complement strand
TTCTTCTAATTTACACTTTAAACCTTGGTCTTTCCATGACTTATGGAAAGACCGTCTTTCAAGAGACGAACTCTTAATTTTATTCTTTAACTTTTGAATGAATTAATATACTATATTTTTGTATTGTCATGGTTGAATAAAATTTAATTATATACTCCCTCCATCCCGCTATAAATGACTTACTTTCCTTTTTAGTCCGTCCCACTATAAATGGCTTAGTTTGAAAATTTCCTCTTTTGGCAAATTTTTGACATGTAACTTCCTATAATACCCTTACTAAAATAAATGTATTTACAGAATAGAAATAAAAATTAAACAAACTGGGAGTAAATTAAACAATCTGGAAATCAAACAGGGTCAATGGGAGTAAATTAAACAATCTGTCTTCGTCTCCGTCCTGTCTTCGTCTTCATCCTCTTCTTCTACCTGGGCAAGAACAGACGGCGCGACTCAACATCTAGCTCGCGACCCTCGACACGCACCCGCGGCTCGACCTCGTGATTGACGGCGCGAATTAGGTAGACCTTCTGTTTTGCCTCCGCCGCCTGTTCCGATCGACAGCGCGAACTAGGTGGACCCTGTTTCGCCTCCACCTCCGCCGCCTGTTCCGATCGACGGCGCGAACGAGGTGGACCTTCCGATCGACGACGCGAGCGAGGTGGACCTTCTATTTCGCCTCCGCCTCCGCCGCCTGTTTCGATCGACGGCGCGAAGGAGGTGGACCTTCCGATCGACAGCGCGAGAACGGTGTGATGACGGATAATTTTGACGCCGGTGGAGAATTGGGATGGGAATCAGACGGAAGAGGCGGCGCTGAGGGAAGCTTCATTTCTGGATGATTAAGAACCTGGATTAAGAAGCTTGCTTTTCCATTTCTGCCCTGTGATTAAGAACCTTGATGTTTGTTGTTTTTTTCTCTCATGTTGATATTTTTCATTTTCAATGTGAGGTTTAAGTGATAAGAGTTTATATTTGTAGCTTTTGTGTGATAAAGGTTGTTGTTTTGTAGTTTTTTCTTTTAAAAAAATGATAATTTAAGTTTCTTTGATATTTTATGATTTTCTGCTGATGTTTTTTAGTTGTAATTGATATTTATGATTTCTAGTTTGGGGATTATGATGATGTTTTTTTTTCATTTTTAATATTATTTGATTTTTAAATTATTTTTTTGTTGCGATTGCGGTTGACGTTTCATGATTTTCAATTAATTTTTTGTTAGATGTTGCGAATGTTATTATTTTCACTTCGACGATCATATCAATTTTTTTGCAATTTTAATTTTTTTAATATATGTTTTTAATTTTTTTTTGCAGATTGCAGTTGGAGAGAAAATGATTAAAAAAAATTGAAGATAGGTCCCTTAAAAAATTATAGAGATAGGTCCATAAAACTAGAATATAGTTATAATTCCAAAAAAAATTCTGCGTAAAGTTTAGTCTGAATAACAGGAGACCGTCTAAAAAAATTAAAAAGTGATTCAAGTTTAGAAAATCAGTGAAAATATATTAAGTAAAATCAACTATACTCGTAAGACAAATGACATGAATATATATTACATTTTGTCTTGTTTCTTTGGTGTTTTACTCTTATGAGTCACTTTCTATGATATTCTTATGAGTCACTTTCTATGATATTTTTATTTTGGCTCATTGCCTTTTGGAAAATTCTAAATTTATTTGATCCATTCATTTTACTTCTTAGCCTAATTTAATTTCTATCACTTTTTTTTAGTGTGCCATATCAAAAGAGACATATAAATAGGACTAGAGGGAGTAGCTTGCTTCTATTACTCAATATCAATTGTAAAATATACCGCTTTAAAATTGAGAAAATATCTTATTTGAAACTCGAAGACCGAATCAATAAGATAATGAGAAAATGTCAAAAAAGATGGCCTGCTCATAAGGTCATGGATGTGGCTCTTAATTTCTTACCTTAAATATTGTAATATTTTTATAAAATTTAAATATTGTATTTTAAAAGTTAAAACAAGTAGTAATACGTATTTCAATGTGAAAATATTAAAATATATAATATAAAAGATACATTTTTAAAATTTTAAATTTAGTATGTAAATTAAAAAATGCAGTGTGTAAGCAAAAAAATGTAGTGACATGTCCATAATTTTATGGACAGACCACATATGATGAGACCCACTCTAAAATAACTAAGCAATAGCTTAAAATTAATGATATAATAATTATCTAAAAATTGATGTTAAATAAAATCCCAAAACCAAAGTTCCTTTGGTGAATGAAACAGTTTCAAAAGCTTTTTGGTTCGCATTTGCAGTACCACCTTGGAAAGGTCACGACGACAATGCACCAAACCCAAATGATGAAAAGCTGATGTCCACTTTTTTCAGTTTTGCACGGTTGGAGGAGTCCTTTGGTAAACACAAACAGTACTCCTCTGCATAATTCATGTCCACCACATGAGTTGGTTCGACTTGTGGATTCAAATTATTTGACACAATCATCTCAAAAACTCCATTTAAGATCCTGAACTTCAAAGTATTTGATACTCCTATTTTTCTTTAAAAAGGAACAAGGCATTGTGGAGACCATGCTAATAATGAGGTTTAAGAAGTCCAGAGATATCCAACGAAACGAAATGCCATTTTATGCCTATGTGTTAAAAGAGTCGACCTCATCACCCAACTTCATCGCAATCCTATATCTGTGTGGACGTTTCAAATGTGTTGTGGTTTCATGTCGCTTGACGGTACCTATGAATCACTAGCCCTAAACTGTGTTGCACACACGTCTAGGTTGTCTAGTGTCGCCCGTCTAACCGGTCTCGGCACGTGTCGTCTCCCTGTGCGGCCACATCGTGCTGTGCACAACACTCGAACTATTTGTGCACAACGTTCGTATGCGCAACACCCGGTTGTCAGCCATGCCAACAAATTTAGTGTTGAGTCACGGGCCAAGAAGACTTGTGATAGATAGTCTTTTCATTTGTTTGAACATTACTTGACTAGTTACCTTATCTAGTTTCTTTCCCAAAGGTCCAAACATGTATGCCCTTTGTTTTCTTTTACATTCTTTTGTTCTTAAAATTGTCACATGGAATTACTTCCGTACAACATATATGTAGAGTGTTGGATTCATTCTCCTTTACACTCGTTTATCTTTTTATCATTATAATTGAAAATGATCATTTGTTCCCCAAGTTGCCAGGGGCTTTATATTGCACTTGTCCCTCAGTTGTGAGCACTCTCATTCTAAACTCACGTGTTCCGCTACACACTTATCCATGTCTCTCTACAGGTTCGGTGTGCTGAGGGAAACCTCGCCGAGTGCGACGTACGTGGGAAAAGGATAGGAGTCATTGAAATTTAGCACGACTAAGACGTACGATTAGCCCTAAAAAAGGTGACCCGTGATAGTTGGTATCAGAAATCAAGCAGTCATTGGGTGCATAGTGAAGTGAGTCATCACCTTGTTGAAGAAAGTCGGTCGGTTGAAAGATATTGAGAGGGTTCTCTCAATGCTTAGCTATAACACGTTGCATCGTACTTTTTCTCAACTGCACCCCTACTACCATGCTTTGGCAGGTACAACAAGAACTTAGAAGCGATGCCGTTAAAACCTCTAAATTAATGGGTTTTTTAATTGAGCCACCGCACCCATGCCTTTCGGAAAGAGCATTCACCGTCTCACCTCGCTTCAATTGTTGCCTGACCTATGCCCAAATATTGCTCATTGTGTGGACTAATGAGCCTTAACGGGTTGCTACCTCTTGCCGGCGGTTGGGGCAAATAAGTCATTTTTCTGTGGGTTCGAAACAAAAATGGGAAATTTATTGCCTTAGTTGCCAGTTTAATTTTTCATTGTAATTCACTACCCTCCATTAAATCTCGATGCGGAAAATTGATTGATCACAAAATTAAGGCTAGTTCGTGTAATAACCGGCCATAAATTCTAAGAGCTGCAAATAATTTTCTCTTTGTTTTGTTCAGATAAATGATGTATTAAATGCTTGTATTTATAGATTGTTACCTTTAAAGATCGTTAAATTTTAATAAAATTTCCTTCAATAATATTATGTATATGGAAATGTCATTATGACACTATTTTCGGTGCTAGATATCACAACTATATTATTTAATGTTATCGATCGATATAAAATTATAATACAAATGCAATTCAAATTGCTTATATATTCGATATAGTTATATTTGGAGGTACAATATCATTTGCATTATATGTACGTTGCATATAATATAACATTAGGAGTATCACAATTCAACCGAAATTTATTTTATTTTATCTGGCCCCTTAAAATTTAAAATTTGTAGTAATGAATTTAAAATTTAATAGCCAAACTTCCGGAATATCAAATTTTCTTTGTTTCTAAATTTCAAACCCCTCATATAAGGTAAAAATACATGTTAAAAAGTGGACGATGAAGGTGCTTATCCCTTTACTTTAGGGTTTAGGAGAATATTACCAAATTTGAAATTAGAAAGGCGTTATAAATGGAGAATGGCGGTGGGCTATAGAGTCCATATCCTTATAAAAGAAGAAGGACGGACCGAGGCCGAGGAATTTAGAAAGACTAAGGCGCCGCCCACAGTCCAATTAGGGTTTAAGCCTATTCCTTATTGTTCGTCCCCGGCTCAAGCCCATCTTCTTCTCCCTCGCTCCCTCTATATTTGTTTCCCAGTCATTCAAATCATCTCCGGGGGTTTTCCTAAACCCCTACACCCCCGTTTTCCGATCACACGGCGGTTTCTGCCGCCGCCGCCGCCCCGCTCAGTTATTGAATTCGTTACAGTAAGTTCTCTTTGCTTTACTCTGCTCGTTAACTTCGCATTTTTCTTTCTTTTTTTTAATGTGTGTTGCTCTTTTGGCGCCTTTTGCTCCGTTCGTTTTCTCTTCTTCTTGTTACGGCTTAGGATGGGGTAATTTTTTCCCACTTTTTTCTGTTTGAGTTGCTGAATTTTATTGATTGATTCATTTGTATGGGGCTTTTGGTAATTGGCTCTTCTTTTTTCTTGGCCTTGGGATTGTTTTTTTGTGTGTGTATTGTTAATGTGATTGAACTCGTCTCTACGTTGTTTGCTACAAGTAATTTTGCGGCGGCCTGAGGCGATTTAATCACTACACTTAAGGTTTCTTGGCGTTAGATCTTTGATTGTTTTCTGTACTTTTTGTATTGAAGTTTGTGGCTGTGAATTATGTGAATTGTATTAGGCATCATAGCTTTGTTTCCTGGTCTCATTGAAATAAATGTATAAATTCTTAATCTTGTGTTCCGCGGGGATGTGTTGCAGGCTGCTTGAATGGAGTCGTATCTTTCCTGGCCTCCAATATCAGACACACAGCCAATGATGGGCCATGTTGACAACTTTAACGGTGCACCGGATTCGGACACACAGCCGATGGTGACCCTTATTGACAGCATTAATGGGACACCGGATTCAGACACGCAGCCGATGGTGACCCTTATTGACAACATTAATGGGACACTGGTTTCTGACCAACAGCCACCTCCGGTAAGGGGGAGGAGAAAGAAGTCCATTGTGTGGGACTATTTTAGAGTTGAAAAGGTTGATGGAAACAGTGAAAGGGCCTTTTGTAACCAATGCAATAAATCTTTTGCATTTCTTACTGGCTCAAAGCTTTCCGGGACAAGCCACCTCAAACGGCATATTACCATGGGGATTTGTCCCAAGGGAGGAAGAGTTGGTCTGGAGGATAATCAGTTTGCTGCGTGTACCCCAAAATCCAAAAGTAATGGATCACACAGTGCCACTGATCGGCCTAGGAAACGTGCTAAGGCTACTAGAACGGGAGGTGCAGCTTTTATTTTCGATCAGGAGCGCTGTAACCTTGATATGGCCAAAATGATAATTCAACATGACTATCCTCTACAGATGGTGGAACACTCCGACTCTTTGGCACGGACTCTGAATTCTCAGTATACTCCGGCC
Organism: Rubia balearica; assembly: GCA_032355405.1. Classification (NCBI taxonomy): domain Eukaryota; kingdom Viridiplantae; phylum Streptophyta; class Magnoliopsida; order Gentianales; family Rubiaceae; genus Rubia; species Rubia balearica. The sequence goes on along the minus strand of JAULKJ010000010.1, from coordinate 9,110,012 downwards.
AGCGTAAACACAGTCCAGGACCATATAGTAAGAATTCACTCGAGAGAGAAACAGAATCTTATTAATATTCTAGCTGGAATTTATGGTCGAGTTAGCCTAAGTTTGGATCTGTGGACATCAGATCAAACTGTAGGTTATGCTGTGTTAACAGGGCATTTTGTTGATTTGGAGTGGAAGTTGCAACGTAGGGTCCTTAGCATCATTTCTTTACCAGTTCCTGATTCTGAATCTGCATTGCATGGTTCTGTTAATGCTTGCCTAAAAGATTGGTCCCTGAACAGCAAACTACTTGCTATCACTCTTAATCAGCCTTACAGCATTGAGACTATCAGAAGTAGTCTCAGAAGTCTATTATCAGTACAGAAGTCAGACTATCCCTTCTGTCCGAATCCAATCATTCTTGGTGGTCAGCTAATTACAGGCAGTTGCTATGCTCGAGTCTTGAGTGCTTTAGCACAGGATATCTTAGGGTTTGGGAGGCAAACCATTGATAAAGTTCGTTCTAGTGTAAAGTGCGTGATTGTTTCTGAATTGTTTCACGAGAAATTCAGAGAGGTAAAACAACAGCTCCAAGTGCGAAGTGTGAAGACCTTAATCAATGATGATATTACCAACTGGAAAACTACATATGAAATGCTGCTAGCTGCTTCTGAGCTAAAGGAAGTGTTCTCTTGCTTGGAATTTTTAGGTGCAAGCATGCCATCAGTGGATGAATGGATGCAAGTTCAGACTCTATGCACATATTTGAAGCACTTACATGATGCTGCTAGCATTCTAACTTCAAAGGTGTACCCGACTTCAAATATATTTTTCAATGAGGTGTGCAGAATTTACCGAGAACTGACAAATGGTTCCATCAGCAATGATCAGTTTCTTAGCAACCTGACAAAACCTCTGAAGGACAAGTTTGAAAGATACTGGTACGAGTGTTTCTTGATTTTAGCAGTAGCTGCTGTTATGGATCCCCGATACAAGCTTGAGACTGTGAAGATCAGATTATTCATGATACCTGGTGTGGATGTCGAGACTTGGATGAAGTGTGTTCAGGATGGAGTCCGTGAAATGTATACCGAGTATTATCAGGAAGGAGTGCGCGAACTGTGTAATGAGTATTGTCCTCAACCACCCTCTCCGCCGCCAGCACAGCCATCATATCCAGAAGAAGAAAATGGAGTCATTAAACTTGAAATGCAGGCAGACAACGGGGAATTTGATTACTTTTGCGACCCTGCTGATTTTGAACAAGGGTTGAACATTGAGCCTGATGATGAGTTGGATCGGTATCTGAATGAACAGCCATTGGATTTCAAGGCTTATGAACAAGATTTTGACGTACTTGGTTGGTGGAGGGATAACAGAGCGAGCTACCCAACTCTGTCGAAGATGGCTTCAGATATTTTGGCTATTCCCCTGTCATCAGCCTCGCCCGATTCTGTGTTCAATAATGCTGAAGGAAAGATGGATAGTCTGCGAAGCAGACTAGGACCAGCCATGGTCGAAGCCCTCCTCTGCACCCAGGATTGGTTTAAGTATGGCTCTTTAGATTTGGATTCCATTGATTCGACTACATTTGTTAAGATGGAAAGTTAGACTCTAGCCTTCATAGATCATCTTTTACCAGTTTTTTTTCTTTCTTTTTGATGATATAGTACATTCTTTTGTTAAATCCTTGTTTATACTAGTTGGCTGAAGCCCTTCTCTGTACCAAGGATTGGTTGAAGTAAGGTTAGGATGTAGACTAATATATTTTTTACTTCTCTTTCTCGTTTTGAGAATTCTTTTTGATGATATAGTGCATTCTTTGGTTAAATCACTGTCTATACTAGTTCCTTTCTCCCCACCTTTCATTAATCATTTTAAGGTGTTTGCACACTGGAGCATTGGAAGTTTTAGCAGAAAAGTATGATACCGAACGGGCCTGTTAAGGTGACAGTTTCATACGCGACAACACGATTCATAGAGGCCTCAAACCAAACACGACGCGATTAACACGATTCCAACAGGAAATCTAAAATTGTCATTCTTTCAAATTTCAATTACCATACAGAAGATTACAGCTCATAGAACTCTGCCATCAAAACACAGTCCAAATCAAGATGTTCTTCAACTAGAGCCAGGATCAAGAACAGGGAGCCTGCAATGGAGGCTGATAGACTTATCAGTCTGTCGCGTGCCCGGAACGCAGAACTGGAAGATGACAGTCAAGCAAGAGCCGTGAGCGGTGATCCCATAGAAAGCACAATCAGGCTTCGCCAGATGACATTGAAGGCTCTTGAAGAAATGCTTCACATTCACCTGCACCATCATCGCGTCCCCTCTCAGAACCGCGCTCTCATTCCTAACTCGAGCGCTGGAATCCCCCACCGGCGCATCCGCCTGCTCCCCCAGCACCAGCAGCTTCCTGAACTCAGCCCCCAACGTGATCAAAGACGTTGAAATCTGCAGATGCAGGTCACCATACTTACTGATGCAAACACTCATCACATCCCCAACCGACTTCATCCGGTCCACGAACCGATCCAGCTGGCTCATGTCCCTAACCCTAACCAGCGTCTTCGGCATCTCCTGCGCCGAATCGAGCGCGGTTTGCAGCTCCAACACATCCGCCCTGGACAAGGGTTTCGAGATCGGGACATCCTGAATCACAGCTGATTTATAGCCCTTGGTCTCGAGCGTGAGGAACGGCGCGGGAAGGGTGGAGCCCGGCGCGAGTTTTTTCACGAGCTTGATCTGGAGGCGGTTGGGGCCGGCGGCGGGGGCGGAGTGCTCGGTGTAGACGGTGATGATGCTGCGGATGGCGCGGTGGAGGAGGGAGAGATCGACGGCGAAGGCGATGACGTCGTCGTTTTGGCTGGATATGCGGTAGTCTTGGAAGAGGGCGTCCTTCTTGAACTGGGCGACGGATTGTGTGCCGTCGCCATTGAGGAGGTTGTGGAGGAAGAAGGCGTGGTCTTTGGTGAGGTAGAGGTGCCAGATTTTGCCCATTTTGTCCAGCGCCGGAAGGATTCGCTTCTCCAGAAGGGCTACTCCGTGGTCCGTCAGCACCGCCTTGAACTTCATCTTCTCTTTTCTCTCTCGGAAATTGCTCAATTCGTAATCTCAAAGGTGTTCAAATGGCGGGAGGGAAAATGAAGGGGGGCGGCGTAGAAATGTACTATTCAAAAAGCCCATAGTGAACAAGGCCGCGCCATTATTTCTTTGGGTCCTATTCCCCTCCGTCCACTGGTAATGACATATTTAATTTTTAAAAGTAAAATTTAATAAACTTTGACCATAAATTAATATATAACAAATATATCAAATAAAATATTATATCAAGTGAAATATTGTTGAATTCATCTTAATATATATTTTTTAAATATTAATTTTTATGCCGAATTGGCATATGTAATTAGAGATATTAATGGTCAAACATGATCATTGAATACCGTAAAAAACAAATATGTCATTACTGCTGGGATGAATGGAGTATAGGCTTTTGTACAGTTAAGAGTTGGATTTGTGACGTGCTCTCCCTCCGTTTTTACTAATCACGCGTTGTATTTGTACTTTTTAAAAATACTATTTGTATTTTTAATCAATTTTTCAGAAATGAAATAAATAATAATAATAATATCTTAGTTTAATTTCAGAAAATTCTATCAACATTTTAGGTGAAATTACTGGTATGGTTCTGTCCAATTTCAAGGTCTTATGTGTGAGATTCCCGGCTAGATCAGCGAGATATCCAACGAGATTCATGGATGAACTTCCAGTTCCGACCAAAATGACGGTTCATTTTTACGGCCATCCTGAAGACGCCCTGGCGTGCCCATGAATGAAAAAAATCGTTTCGTCCGGAAAATAAGAACACTATATAACACACATCACCATCGGAATTTGAATGCACGAAATATTTTCGGAAATGACGTTCCATCATACACATTGACATGGTGGGTTAGTTTGAAATCCCTCGTCATTGGAAACTTTTGTATGTTCGTTCAGTGGCGGAACCAGAAGTTCAGACGAGGGAGGCTGAAAATAAGAGTAAACGTCCGGATGAACGGAGGTTGGCGGGGGCGTGGCGGATGAACGGCTGAAGCGCGGCGGAGTCGGTCAGCGGAAGGCGGACCGCGGATGCTCAGGAGAAAATACACTGAAATGTTTCAGGTTTAACATTTAGGGTTGCTTCTTGAAACCCAATCGGCCTTTTTTTTCCTTCACCCAAGTAAAACGACGTCGTTTCGTTTTGATAAATTAGGAAACAAAAAAACGATATCGTCTTCTTCCTCAGCGTGCCGCCGTTCACTGGAGGAGACACCTGCAGATTTTCAGGGGGGGTGGAATCCATGGATTCCTATGACCCTTAAATCTAAATTTCGGGCCACCTAATCCTAGTGGTGGCGCCAACACCCCTTCGTCACCCTCTGGTTCCGCCCCTGTGTTCGCTGCTAGTGGTGAGTGATCAACTCGTTGCTGCAATGATGTTCTTGAGTTAATTCGCATGCATCAAAGTTTCATGGTATACGATGGTGTCCTCTGAATCTCTTAAATCCCTTAGCGATGTACCGTTTTCTTATGCGAAAAAACCTCTATACACGGTTTAACCTTGCTTCTCGTGCTCATAGTGCTAACAAGCTGCGTATACAACTGCTCTCTGTTGAGCCTCAAGAATGTTGCAAATGCCCATTTTTCCTTTTTGTGTTCAGCACTTGAAGACTCGACTTCTTCTCCTTCTGTGACGTGGATATATTGACGTTCAATATGAATTTTGTCGTCTCTTTGTTTCTCAGATGTGTGCTTACATGATGGTGGTGGTTGTGTACTTGTGTTTGACTCAATAGCGGAACCAGGACCTCATGCAAGGGGATGAAAAGAAGAGTAATTTTTTTAACGCTTAATACAAAAAAATAAATTTGAATGCTTAATACAACAAAAATATGTCAAATTAAATTATAATTATAATTAAATCACACATCAAATAAGAACTACTACTACACAACAAGCATCGACATCGAAAGAAATCTTTCAGAAGTTGCTACTACTGAAAAAATAATAAACATTGAGGATAAATACTCTTTCCCTTAACTATTTCTAACCCTACCCGTCGTGGATGACGATCTTGTGCTAGCATTCCCTGGGATTTCAAACCCGACCCATTGTGGATGACGATCCCGCGCCACCGTGCTACGGTCATCAGAGAGAAGCGAACATTATGCCACCACTCCATCGAGCAGCCATTGTTGATGCTCAATGTCGTTGAAGAAAAGGATTGGCAGCAACAACGACGAAGTGAGAAAATTGGCGGCGGCGGAGCGAAGCAAATGTTGGCAGCGGTGGAGCGGTTTATACAAAGAGGGTAGAGTTTGGACGAGTAATGGTTATGGTGGTTAAACGAGATTGGCGGAGCAAAGAAAATGGCAGCGACGGATAACTTGGATTGGGAAAGACGATAAGAGAGAAGAGGGAGAAGAGGATATAATGGTCATTTCTTATTTTATTTTTAAATTTTAAATTCAAGGGTATAATGGTCATTTCTTCGATTTTCGGCCAATTTTAGGTTGCCAAGGTTAGTTGGCACTTTCATCCAAAACTTAGCCTTAGATTGGTACTTTCATATTTTACAGGGTTATATCTGCACTTTCGATCAAAACATAGGGTTAAAAATGCACTTTTCAGCAATGAAGGGCTAGACACAAGGTTAAACTACTACCTCCGGTCCTCTAATATTGACTCCCTTTATTTTTTGGAATAGTTTTTTAAAATTGGTTCCTTCCTATTTTGGCAAATACTAGATTGTTTTCATCCACTCAATTTACTTTTCTCTCTTCCAATACAATTTTCACCGCTAATTCTACTTTTCTAAAATAATGTGCCATTTTACAAAAGGCCAATATATAAAAATGAGGGAGTATGTGATCATAAAGGCAATTGTTCATGAAATTTTAATTTAAATATCTTAGTTGATTGTTTTAACACTCTAAACTTTACTTAGTAAATATACAATCCCACAAGGTTTA
>JAULKJ010000010.1:9080639-9093589 GCA_032355405.1 Rubia balearica | reverse complement strand
TCTACCGGACCCAACTCAATTCGGGTCCTACTCAAAATTGAGCCCAAAGTTGACGAATTCAACTTATTTTTCCAACAGATTTCGTTGTAGATGTAGCTCAAATACCTAAAGCATAATTACATGTCTTTGAAGCAATTGGAGGGAGGAAACCGGGTTGAATGTTGTTGGAGTTGAAGGTTGGTTAGTTTGATTATCTGATGTAACCTTCTTATCACCACTTAGGTCAGGACTGTTAGTGCTATCTTGTGCTATAGTTCGGAATATGAATTTGTTAGATTTTGACGTCTTGGATTGGCTCGCCAAGAATTCTCTTTTTGGCTTAATAAGGGTAATTTCATCTTTACAGATCAGCCGATAACACATTTATAATTTCTTAAATTAACATCGAGTATATGAATACATTTTCGAAAATGCATTTTTGTAGATTACTCAAGCATTTTCCTAAAAATGGTTCAAGGAATATTTCAGTGTGCCCACTAAAAACTAATTAAAACCCTAATTGATTAAAATTATGGAAAAATCTTGGAAAATACTGTCTTTCCATAGGTTTATGAAAATACGGGATTTAATTAGAATAATAAAAGGTAAAAGGTCTTAGTTGTAATATTAAAAATTTATTATGCAGCGTGCAGTAGTTATAAAGTTTATACCCCGATTCATGCAACTCAAAAATTTTATCTTCATTTTTACACTTTAAACCTTGATTTTTCTGACTTACGAAAATACCTTCTTTCAAGAGAAGGACTCTAACATTATAATGCAAATTAAAGTTATATTTATACTGAAAAACTAAAAATTATATTAACATTTATTAAATATTGAAGGCTATATGACCACTTTTTCTATAACAAATTCTTCCTTTATTTAACTTACTTCTTTTTATACTTTAGCACACTTTCGTTAGCGGCGAAATTTGACTAATTTCATCAGCTTATTCCATCGTCAAGCATCAACTAAGTTTTCTCTATTTATTTCATTCATCGTAAATTAACAAGTTAATGCGCAAAAACAAGAATAGGAATCACATCACAGCATGGCCTATTACTATTGTACATGTTTCTCTTCAACAAGACGAACCTTATTCAGAGACTCTTTAAACGCTGGCGAAGCAACCATATAATGGTCTGGAGATGACATCCCTTCCTCGGCAACTTGCATGGCTAGTCTGTACAGGTGATCAAACCATTGAAGTGGGTTCGTAGTGTCAATGTAGTTGGACCCGATCTCAGGCGCATACAGGCGCTTGAAATCCTTCCTCCATCGGGACAGGATATACTGGCTTGGGACATCATCGATGCTGTTGTAGGCCAGAACACGCAAAGCGTGTCTGCATAAATAGCCTTGGAAGTTGAAGCAGCTGCAAATGCATCGAACTTCTACTCCTGTTTTGTCATAAGTTACTTCAAAGCTTCTTGCATTGTTAGTGTCTCCTTCAGCCTCGTGCTCTTTAACCATGTAGGTATTTATCGGGCCATTGGTGTGAATCTGCGACACACTGAAACAGTTGGACACCATTTCTAACTCGGGTTGAAACTTCAGAAACACTTCCTTTGTGTACAATTCTGCCAGCTGTAGCTCATAATTGCTCTGGGTTCTTAACACGGGGTGATAGTCTCTTGATTCCAAATCATCAAGAGCTTCTTTCCGATGGTTTCTCTGCAGCACAAGTTCATAGATATCAAGGAATTCCTTCAAGGTTGTGTGACTTTTCACATATCCATCGAAGAAATGGCTCGTGAAGTCTCCAGGCTGAAAACTAAGAAGTCCCGCGAAAAAAGTATCTTTCAAGTAAACAGGAGCCCATCGTTCCTTGTCATCAAACATAGTCTGAAGCCACTCATGATCTTTGATTCCGAACTGTTGGACCATCTCTTCCCAGTCCCTTTCAAATTCATCAACTTTCAGAGAATTGTATACTGTTCTTGCAAGTATGGTACGAAACACTTCCGATTCCCCAACTCCTCCTAATCGCTCAGGAATGCTTTGCATTACACGGGGCAACCAAAGACCGTGATGAGCTCTTGGAAAAACCTCAGAGATGGCGCTTTTTAAGGCCTTGCTGCAGTCCGAAATAACTGTCTGTGGAGGATGTCCCCGCATGCACGAAAGCCATGTTCTCAGCAACCAAATGTAAGTCTCCAAAGACTCGTCCACAAGCAAAGCACAACCAAGCAAGATAGATTGACAATGGTGATTAACACCAGTGATTACCAAAAGAGGAATCTCATATCTTTCTGACAAGCATGTTGTATCTATTGCAACCACATCGCCAAAATAAGTGTATGCAGACCTGGACCTGGAATCAACCCAAAACACATTTCTTAAGTTCCCCTCATCATTCAGATCCATAACATAGAAAAAGTTAGGATTTGCCAACTGTAACCCACAGAAGAATTTATAAATATGTTCAGCTTCACCTTTTCGAAATTTCAAATGCTTAAACTGATCAGCATGGTTGCTCGAATCTCCTTCTTCGTGAAGGTTCCCATTTCCCACCGTGTCATTAACAGCAGTGCGATACAGCTTGATTGTTCGGACTTCCACATCCATAGATGGTTCTCGATTTCTTTTACTACGTGATTCCATCTTCTTATGGGATTTAGAGTTTTGTGCCCTTTCAGGATCAAACAAGTGGTTATGTTCAAGCTTAGCGTCATCTACCCTCCATCTATTTGACTGTAATAATCTCAACTTCAACATCGCCTGGCACCCGGTTCTCGTGTCCTTCTTTCTGCAGCTTGCTCCTTTCATAGTTTTGAAACCTTCGCAATTGCAACAGAGCACTGCACCACGTTTCACATTGCTGTTGCGTTTGGTCCATGAAGATTTGATCCTGATAGCAAATCCAAGCTCAGTGGCATGGCAGTTATAATAATGATAGGCATCATCGTAAGATTCAAACTCCATTCCCACCACAGGTGGAGGATAATCCTTCCCTCCGGAAACAGCAATCTGTTCAGAAGCCAACATATCTCCATCATCATCATGCCTTTCTAAGTCAAGCAGTTGCTCATCATCATCCATAAGGACATTACTTTCAATTCCAGCCACATGTTCAGAAGTTCGCACCAGATCACTGATTTCAATCGCGTCAACTCCGTTACCACCATCTTCCTCAAGGCCATTACTTCGAAACTCAAAGACTTCATCACCATCAACGTCTGGATCACTTGCCTCTTCTTTAAGCAATCGTTCACAATATTCCGAACTCCCCTCCATCTAGAACCATGTAGACAAATAGAAAGGAAACAACAACCCAATAAAATCAGTAACAGAATAATACTGCTGAAGCAGGAAATGAGAAGCGAGAAATCAAAAACCCAAATCCTACTAACAAAAAGACTATCAACAACTTTAGCTTACAAAGTGGCTCTGCCTAGATAGAGGTGTTTGACTGTCAAATGTCAATCATGTAAAATGCTAATGGTAAAGGAAAAGGAAATTCGCAGTTCTCCGAATGCTGCCATTTGGATATACATATCAAATTAGCAGCAATCATTTCATTTCATTTATCAAAGCAACAGAATCCACAATTATCTAAATTCAGTGTAAAATGAAAGGATGCCACAACTTAAAACTGAGATACAAATGCTGAATGTTTAGGCAGTAACTTTTCACGGTACCAATTCAAAACATACAGAAATCCGGCTGGAATGTAAACCTAAGCAGTACATTTCCATAGAACTTACTAATTCAAGGGGGGGATTTCGTTACTAATATTTACAAAAACGTAAGCTTCTGGTTGAATTAAATCTATTAAAAGGTTGATTCATCATAGGAGAAATGTTATGGCGACAGATTTCGGATTCGGATGCTTACATTGATTTCTGTGGGGGCGTTCAGAGAGAAATCGCCGGCGGTCGGTGAAAGCTTGTTGCCACCGGTACTCAGTTTAATGGATCGCCCCGCTCGTGTGAAAGCCGGGTGGGTCTGGACCGAAATATCTTGTCAATTATAGTTTTTGGCTCACATATTTTGATGATATTACGAAAATTCCCAATAAAGTACTCCCTATGTCCCACCATTATTGTCTTACTTTCTACGGAGTATTTGAGAGCATGTACAATGGTAAATCTGAATTGAGCCCGTTCTTGCAGTTTCAGTTAATTAAATAATCAATTTCTCTCTTCCACCTCAGCAATTGAACCCGCAACTAAATCACCCTTTTTTCCCATAGTGGTTGAGTCCACTTGATTTTCTCTATCTTACTCATTAGTTTTACCTGTAATATTTAATTCAAATAAATTTACCTTACAAAATAAACTGAGATGTGAAATTTAATAATACACCTATAATTTTTTAATTGAATTTTATTTTTTAAAATTTTATTTTTGAAATTAATTTCAATTTTTAAAATTTATCTTATGAATCATGATTAAAAGGAATCATATATATTTTCAAAAAATGTAATTTTGATTTTTTTTAAAAAACCAAAATTTAATTTCTATTTTATAAAAAAATATTCAGAATTTTTAAAAATACTTTCCATTTTTTTCAATTTTTAAAAATGTCAGACATTAATTTTTATTTTTTAAAAAATAGTAGGGACACGTGGCACCAAATGATTGGGCCACGTGTCCCAATTAGGCATAACAAATAAGTGTCATTGGTAGCTGCCACGTGTCCCAATCAGGGGCTGCCAAGTGGCAGCCCATACCAAGGAAAAGGAAGCGCAAGCCAACTCCATGTGCTCCCTGCCATTTTCACTAATATCGTGTGGGCTGTGTTGGTTGAACCGGAGGCACGAGCTTAATCAATTCAGCCCACTCCAAGCCCCCCATTGTGGGGGGTTTCAGGCACGGTTCAGCCTCAATTTTTAATTGAGCCCCCATTATACATGGTTTTAGTCCATTCCAACAGAAATGACATGTTTTTTTCATTCCATTTTCAGCATGCATTTTGGGCCCAAAATTTCCCTTTCAGCCTTATTAAATCTAATTTGGGTATGAATTCATTCACTACATTAGGCCCAAAATAAAGTCTTCACACTAATTAAAACCATCCATTATACCTAATGTAATCCATCCAAATTTGTTAACAAAAATTCAAATATCTTTGACTTTTCAACTTTTCACAACCTTTCACTATCCTCTTAATTTATTTCCCCTTCCAGAATTATCCATAGCCCACCCACCAAATAATGCAATTCCACCGCCCAAACTGGCCAATGAATGGTCCCGATTTGTCAACGCCTCTTTGTTTAATTTCATGGAAAATCCAAATCTCAAACCCTTTACCGATTCTTGTGCAGAATTATTCCCCCCTTCTTTCCCTTAATGAATTGAATCCCGTTTGGGTTGTTGAGGAACCATCCTCTGATGAGAGTACCCAACCTTTTTTTCCGACCATGGAAGACCCCGACATTTTCGTCGACTCTCAGCCGCTAGATGAGTGCGAAGAAAACTTCTTCTCTGAAACCTTATCTCGTAATCTTGCTACGTTGCCAAATACGGAGGACGGTGACCCATTACATGCGATTTTCGGTGCCATGAAAGAGTTTATTCGGAGCAGCCGAAGTCTGTCAATATACGGGGTGGCGCGTGGCGGCTAAAAAATAACAAATCAGAGCCGATCTCGATGGTCACCCTATGCAGCCACCAGCTGTCTTGTATGTGAGGCTTGTGGGAGGAGCGTGATGGGATAACTCAACCTGATGTGGTCGGAGCATCCTACTCCATGGTTGCATCGAGCGGTGATAGCCACCGAGGATGGGTTTGATACTTGACCTTGTCTTCTCTTTGTTGCTTTTTCGAAATAATATGATGAATGTTTTACTTTGATATTTGATGAGTGTTATTCTGAGAAAAGTATTTTTTTAATCTAATTTTTTTTGTCTGAGAAAAGTGTTGGTCTGGAAATTTCACTCCTGCAAAGTCAAGAATGTTTTGGTCTGAGAAACGTGTTGGTCTGAGAAAAACACAGTTTAAATGTTGATCCACTACAATTTAAATGTTTAAATGTCGCCTGCCACCATGATTTCAAAAAAAAGTGAATGGTTGACCCACTGCAATTTTTTAATTATGTTTTGATGAAGAGTTTATTTTGATGCAATTTTTTAAATTCTGTTTTGACCCACTGCAGTGTGTCCGAAATGGTTTTATTATGTTTTGATGTTGTGTTATGGTTTAAATGTAGATGTTTAAATGTTGATGTTGTTAAAATGTTGATGTTGTTTTGATGTTGTGTTATGGTTTGTTGTGATGCTTTATAGGGCTTTATAGTTTGATGATGTGTTATGGTTTTTGTATTTAGGGTCACTGTATAGGGCTTTATGGTTTCATTCTATTTTGATGCTTATTTATGGTTTGATGATGTGTTTTGGTTTTCGTGTTTAGGGTTGCTGTATAGGGCTTTATGGTTTCATTATGTTTTGATGCAGTGTTATGGTTTTTGTGTTTTAGTGTTGGTGTTTATTGTTGAATGTAAGATGCTTTGTTGATTCTCTTTGTTGGTGTTAGATTAATGTTAGATGTTGTGGCGATGTGTTTGATACTTTATCGTGTTTTATCTTGGTTAGATTATGTGTTGATGTTGTTTTAGTGTTTAAATTTGTTTTTATGAATGTGGAACTAACCTGCAAGTATTTTCCTTTTTGTTTGATTTGAGTTTAGGGTAATATTGCTTACAAAGAGGGATCTGATGCTGCCAAATTAATGGTTGTGATGGTGGTGTATGATGCCCCTGTTGAAGCCACAAACTCGCCTATATCGAAGGTGGCAAAAGTTCGTTTCCATGGTCCTATATCGGTAAGTTTCTCGGTTAACATTGTAAAACAAATATGGTTTCTTCAATTATTAAGATTCATTTTTTATCACATTACTAATATTTTGATTTTTTGTCTTGACTCTTGCAGGCTCAATTATTTACGGACAATGGATACCTCCGCAGCTGGCAGGTGATTTTTCCTTGTAATGATACATCACCCCGAGTGTGGAAGGAATATGAACGGAGCTCTATGTTTTACTGTATGAGTAACTGGGTCATTGATTTAAAACCTAGACCATGTCCTCATATCTAATTTGCTGCTGACAGGTTGTCTTATTTGCTTCTGGATATATGTGATTGATGTGGCTATATGACTATGTAGGGTTGTTATGTGTGATTTTTCGTGAGCCTATTAGTCCATCTGAGTGACAACTTCATTTTTGTTGTGTACTATGGACTGTTTGCCTAAAAGAAAACTGTTTATTGTTGTATGTTAGGCCTAAATGCTTACCCACCCTTGTGATCTTGTGTGTTGCTTACACTGATGTTGTTTTGAGTCAATCTTAATATGCAACCATGTGTATAAAACATTGGAGGGAAGTAATTGTAGTGGAATTCAGTTATTTGTTAGGTGGTCGCCGAATCAGCACCAATTTGTGTGATTTGAGCTTGTAGCCAATTAGACATTGCTTCCTTATGATAAAAATATGATCTTGAAGCACAATAAACATCACATTTGGGCATTTTTCTTAATATTGCAAAACAATATCTTACAAAAAAATGGTGGAATATGTTGTAGCGTAAACACGTGAATTGTGTACTTACATGTTTACATCAAAAGGCAAAATCATACAACACAAACATCATTCAAAAGTCAGCATTAGTTACTTGGTCATCTTATTATGCATTGTTGATGTTCTCGAACTGCCATATGTCATGTATGAGCCTCTGGATTATGTTGGTCTTGTTATGTGCATGTAGAAATTCAATGCTTTCCTTAACCAACTGCATATCCACCTCAAGGTCATTAGAGAGCAAACCCAATCGAGCTAGGGAGTCTTTCTGGGTACGGGGCATGGGGGAATTGTTAGAGCCGTTGTGTTTCATCACTTTTATACGCACTGCCTATAGAGATACCCATATCTTGTTTAGTGTTTCTCCCTTCAGCTCTTCATATGCATTTTCCACTGCATGCACTAGTTCATCCACTGCTCTACATGCACGCTCATGTTGTAGGCATTGTATCACAACGAAATAGCCCAAATCCAGTATGTTCAAATATGGTGAATTTGTTGGTTGATGGTCTAATATAAATTGAAATTTTTCTGAGTTTGCAGTACACTCAAATTCGAGATCACCGCTTAATATATGTGGACTAGCATTGTCTTGCTATAGGTAGATGACTTTTGAGACATTTAATGGTCATCTTTGTTTAATTGCTAGAATTACTTGTTTTATTAGGCATTCCCTCATTTGTATGCGACTGATACTTGGTTTAGGCTTAGTTTTTATGGTTTCTGCAGGCTTGGTTTTACTCCACCTTTGTGTTGGTACCTTATCGACTAATTTTCCATAAAAAATAATATCCCCATTTTCAGCAATTATAGGCCTAGCTACAGCACATACAAACATAATTTTAGGGATCCAACTCTTGTGTTGAACTGTCCTAAGGGGTTGTCCTCATCTGGTAACATTATGTATCAGGCAGACTCTTCAGAAAGGTAAAACCACTTCTCATCTAAATAAGCACAGATGTACATAAATTTAAATCTAACCTTTGAGGAGTGCCTCTCAAACTTCAGTTTTGAGCATGCATATAGCACCCGATCCACCCTACCTTCCTCGCTAAGTAGTGGTTTGATAGCATTGTTGTGCTTCCATAGTGTACCATCTTTGATTAGATGATAGATTGTACTCTTACTCACGTCTCATCGTGATACTGCTATTCGACATGTTTTCCTCAGTGAAAGTGGTATAGCTTTGAAAGTTTCCTTATCCAACGATCTCTTTGGCTTAATCTGACCATTTTTTTGCTAATAACATTGACAGGTTAACCAGCTACAGCCTGCTGTTTCACAATAGTCCAAATGTTGTGTTCTATTCGGACCCCTATACCCCCATTTTGTTACTACCTATGTTGCCCGTCCATGGACAATACACCCCTCATTTAGTGTGCACAACAAGAACTGAGCTACCGAGTTCCTCTCCACGTCCGTCATATTTTTTCTTCTCATGGTTTATGCAAAAATGGCTCAGTGTTGGTTTCTAAGAGCCCTAACTTTTTTTTGTTTCCATTTCTAGTGGAGCAAGAAGAAAGGTGCAGAAGAGAAAAGAGATAGTGATTTCATGGGTTGTAGTTTAAGCTTTTAAAGCTGTTTGTTGCTACTATTAGTAGTTAGGGCAGTGTAGAATAGATTTTTGGAGTATTTTATTATTTCTTATGTATTTTTCCCTCCATTTTTTGTGAATGACCAAGAAGTGTTATGAAAATTGTGGGAACCATTTGGGCCCAATTTTATTAAAATCAAGTTTTCAACTTCTTATTTGTAGCACTATTTGCTGACGCCATGAGCACTGTAGATGACGTTAGCAATTTAACATTACCCCTCTAGACATGCATAGCCCACATGCCACGTAAATCTCCTAAAAATTGGGCTAAAAGCACTTCGGCCAATAATTCCGGGACAGAGGGAGTAATGGATTGGAAAATTTTTAAGGATTGGAACAAGATGAAGAGAGGTTAAATTCTCATAACATCAATCATTACGAGGATTTTATGTGACTCTTAGGTGTACGAAGTTATGAAGTGATCCAGACCCGACCCGGACCCATAGGGTCCAAAAATTTTAGACCCGTACCCAGACCCGATGGGTCTAAACGGGTGTTGGGTCCAAAACGGGTCCTATATGGGTCTAATATTCTTTTTTCTTCACTAAATAAAATATATATTATCTTAAAGGTAAATAATTGAAGTTCAATATGTGTTAGAATTATTTTTTCAAGATCATAAAATATACAATACATATTATTTGTTGAATTTGAAATAAAAATACAAAGAGAATATGAAAGTAATTTAGAAATTTGGGTAAAATTATATATAGTTAGACTTATATGGGTCTACGGGTCTGAATCTGGGTCTTAGTATTTTAGACCTGGACCTATATCTAAAAATCTAGACTCATGCCCGGACCAAATGAGTCTGAATTTTTTGGCTCATACCCGACCCAATGGGTCTGGGTCATGTCCTAAACCCATGATAATCCCTAAGAAGGAGGAAATGACGGAGAGGGAGGAGATGACAGAGAACGTAGAACGGAGAACGGAGATGGTGAAGAAGGAGGAGAAGGCGGAGCGATCGACGGAGATGGCGGAGAGACCAACGGAGAGACCAACGGAAAGAGAGAGAGAGCTGTGATTTTGAGACTGGAGGAGACCAGGAGGTGGGGTGAAAAAGAATGATGATAGGGATAGTGAAAATTTATAGTGAAACTTATAGTGAATAATGTGGATGCTAGTAAAAATTGCAACTAATTAGAGATACATTTATTTTTTCATTATTGCCACATTAGTCACTATGTGATTTTATTATAAATTTTCACTCTGTTTATCATTACTCGGTGAAAAGGGGTGAAAAAATGGGTTAAGTGGAGAAGAATGTGGAGAGTTTGGAGAGGAAGGAAATTGGGGAAAATGGGATAAACATCTAGGACAATAAAGTCTTTTGCTTGATAAGTAGTATTTCCTAAAATGGGAAGAGTGCAAATTTGTCTGGAACATCTCAGAAAAGAAAGAATGCAAATTCAGTTGGGGCGGAGGGAGTATATAATATTATTCAATTTGTCGTAACAAATAATTTTTAAATATTAACTTTTTATTTGTCGTTATTATACGTAGATAAATATATTAACGGGTAAACATGTTTCTTGAACAAAGTGCTAATAATTGTAGTGCAATTTTTGTTGGGATAGAGAGAGTATTAAAATTGTTTTTGACAATATTTTAGCAAAGTATTACTCCATCAGTTTCATTGGATGTGGAACACTTTTTTTTCCCGTTGTTTTTGTGAATTTGATACACTTTCCTTTCATGGCAAGATTTCTTCAATTTCATTCACTCATTCTACTAATTTCATTCACATAAATTCAAGCATATAGAGTTAATGTGTCACATCCATCGAAAACAAATGTAGTATGATACTCCTTCCTCTCTAAAAATTGGAGAGATACAGATGTAGAATGTGGAAAAGCAAGAGAAATTTAGAAAGTAGGGTTTAATATAAAAATTGTTGAATTTAAACAGGAGATTTGGTAAGAGCATTTTACAATTTAAAACACATTTTCTTTAGCATTTTGAAGCAAGAATCTTCAATCATAAACCCTAATCACTCCCTTTTCTAGCTTACGTTTATTTCCCAGCATTCCTCTTACTCCCACTCGACGGCCATCTCCTTCACCCTCTCACACTTTTCGTCACCCACCTTCTTCTTCCCCTCCGGCGAGAATTCCGGCGAAGGTAATAGATTTATTCAACCAGTAATTTTATGTTTTGTTGAAGCCATACTCTCGCGTTGAAGTTTTGTACTGTATGTATTTATGAACTCGCCAGTATGTTCTTACACAATTCGAATCTGTTCTGTTGATTATGAAACGTTTTATAGCCTGTTTTTTCAGGTATTTCCATCTGTATGGCAACCTCTTTGGTAGCCATGAAGACTATGTTGTCTGAATCTTTTCATGTGTAATTGTGTCAGCTTTAGTTGTGAATTGTTCCTCTTAGATTGTCATTTCTAAACCTCCTTTCAAAGCTCCCTATAAAGAGGGATTTTTAAATAATTTTTTGCTAATTTGATTGGTTTGTCTTTCATGACCAAGCATTGCTTCATCATCGTGTTTACAGGTTCATTAATATTTTGATTAGACTGCAAGCTGCAAATAGTTTGACACTGTTCAAAAAGAAAAGTCTTAGCTCTGGTAATTCTCCGCAGTGAAGCTTCAGCTAAATGGCACATGTTAACAACTCTAGTGGTAGGAAAAAACCAAACTTGCTCATTACGGGTACACCCGGAACTGGGAAGACAACGACAGCATCGGCATTAGCTGAGGCCACTCAGCTACGCCACATCAATGTTGGGGACCTTGTCAAGGAGAAGAACTTGCATGATGGTTGGGATGACCAATTGGATTGTTACATCCTCAATGAAGACCTGGTTAAGTTTCTACCCTTAAGCCTCAGATTTCGAAATAACCATAAACACCTTTCTTTTATTTTATCTATTATTGCATATTTTAATATTTTCAATGCACCTCAAACCAATTTAAAAGGCCCATTTTAATATTCTTTATTGAATGGAATTGGTTTATGGTTAAGGGGGTATTTACGCATCCGATTCTGACCTTTTCAGATTGGCATTGAGTATATCCACTCAAGTCGTTTAATATTGTTGCCATTCTTTGTCAATCTATTTGATGAGATTCTTCAGCAGCCTTTTGTGTTTTTCCTTAACATGTTTGGAAAATGCATGCTTTTCTCTTTTTCAGTTGTGCGATGAACTTGAAGATCTAATGGAAGGAGGAGGGAACATTGTGGACTATCACGGTTGTGATTTCTTTCCAGAAAGATGGTTTGATAGAGTTGTTGTGCTCCAAACTGAAAACTCGGCGTTGTATGACCGATTGACTAGGAGGTAAATTATACCCCTTTGATTCTCTCCATGATCTGTTTACTATTTACTCGCCTGGTTTCAGAAATTTGGTTTGCTGTTTGTTGTAGGGGTTACTCGGGTGCTAAGCTCTCCAACAACATTGAATGTGAGATTTTTCAGGTGTTACTGGAGGAGGCAAAAGATAGCTACCCTGATGAAATAGTTTTTGCGTTGAGGAGTGATTCCGTTGAAGATGTAAACAATAACGTGTCCACCCTGTCTGAGTGGGTGAGGAGTTGGAACACCCTGGCCTGTTAGAATTTTTTTTAAAGTCAGCATTTGTTTTACTCCGTGGTGGTATTAAGATGCTGCAGTTTGAAACATATTTATACAGTTTGATCACCTGATATATATGCACAGATTTCATGTATGAGCTTAAGCTACCTGATTATGCAGCTATGCAGTTGCTAAATGATATCATGCTATACAAGGCCATCAACACTGATTGCTCTGTGATCGACACATAACAGTTGTATTTTTATACAAGTTCTCTCTCTTAAAAAGGATGCATGTTTTTCAGATGGTTTTCTCTGGCTAAAACATG
>JAULKJ010000010.1:9057510-9080539 GCA_032355405.1 Rubia balearica | reverse complement strand
GGATTTTGGCCAAAGTTCCGGCGACATGCGGCGGTCCGGTGGTGGTCCGGCAGCGGTCCGGCGGCGATCCGGCGGTGGTCCGGTGGAAATGGGGTCTGAGGGTTACATCAACTAGGTAGGGTTATATCTGCACTAAAAATTATCTGAGAGTTATATTGACACTTATGTCAAATAGATAGGGTTATAAAAACACTTTTCTCTTGATAAAATTGGGTATACAAATATGAGGCGGAGCATAATCAGGTTCCGAGAACTAGAGTAAAATATATCCAGTTGGCAGTAGCTACTAGCTAGTGGTGCTGGTTAGGCTCAAAATTCCCTCCATTTCTTTCCCATAACACCACATGGCCTTCTCCTTAGCCTCTCCTCCTTCTCTAGCTCTCAAGACTTCTTCATTCCACTCCACAGGCCCCAGCACACACATATGTACCTTGTGGACTTGTACAGGGAACAAAAAGCAGACTTTCAGAAGGATCATTTCTGCAAAAGCTTCAGAAAATGGTGGCGATGATGATGATGAAAATAAGCCAGGATTCAACCCTTTTGGATTCGTCACTGATAACCCTTCCAGCAGGAGCGCTATTCAGCTCCCTGAAATCCCCGCTGAGGATGGCAACGTTGGCCAAATGCTTTATGTAAGACAAACTCGCATCAAGATTTTGTTGTTTTGGCTTTTCATTTTTATATGTATATATTTGTGAACTGTGGTGTGATCTTGTGTTCTTGATGGGTTTTTGAAAGGAAATTGTCATAAATTAGGATCCCCTTTGCCTTTATTTAAGCATTTTTTAGCAAGATTTGTTTGTTTAGCTAGACATAATTATGTACATACTGTAGTCTAAAGTAGTAATTAACTGTGAATTGTGGCATGCTTTGGTGTTTTGAGGGTTTTTTTTAGTTCTTGCTTCCAGTGATGGATAGAACTTGCTTCACTTATCAGACATTACGAATTTAGGATCCCTTTTCGACTTCTCCATCAAGATTTGTTCTTTTGGCTTTTACATGCATGTATGTAGGGGAGTAATGACCTCCGCCACCCAGTAAAAGAGTCCTATTGGTTGAACTAAGATAGGCTAACAAATGAGACTCCTTCTTTATGAGGGGGGAGTAGTTATGAATTGTAAATTGCGGCATGCTATGGTTTTGATAATTCCTTTTTGTAGTTCTTGCTTTTATTGATTCAGTGATGTACATCAGAAGTTATGGTGCCTTTAGTTGATGCAATAAGAGACAGTAATTGATACCATTGTGTTTGCTGTTAATATTCTCTAAAGGAAAATGTTTCTCTTAGTCTTTTGCAATGATTCAGGGCTTAATATAAGCAACTCCCATCAAGTTAGATCTAAGACTTGTTATCTGTCTTTACAGCATAGTAAATAGTGTATAAATTAAGTGTAAATTTGGTGTGTTTGGGGTGTTTTGTCACCTCAATGAATGTTTTCAGATTTCTTGTTTTGTATAGTAGAGCAATTCTGCGTAATTATCAGATATATTGATCCATTATTATGATGCCTGTAAAATGTTAAGCTGTTTATATTCTGTGTGAAAAACATTTCTTTCAGTCTATGTGATGATGTAGAGCTTGATTTGTGCGTTCTTTCATTTTCTGACTGTAAATTAGAGAACAGAAGACAAGGGAAAGGAATATGGTTCATATGTTAAATCCGGAGGTTTGAGATGGTTCGTGAGAGAAACAGGTCAAGTATGGATATTGTTTCATACTTTCTTTGGAGTATTTTCTTCACCAGAATTCACGGATTCAGTCTGCCCTTTGCAGGGTCGTCCGAGCGCAGCAGAGGGACTGTTGTATTTCTTCATGGTGCTCCAACACAATCTTACAGCTACCGCGTGGTCATGTCTCAGGTTAAATCTCCTCTTCAATCTCAACATCAGAGACAAATATATTCAGGAACTCCTTTATAACTTATTTCAGCTTTTCTGCTTCCAAGTTTCACCTGTTTGTGAGCTTGAACATTGTTGTAAAATGAAGTACTATCTTAAATGTAGTTGTAAAGTGCCATAACTATAAGGAATCTATCAATATGTATGTATTTCTTATTACACTGTTTGTGTGGCTTTTTTGGTTTACCAGCTGGCCGATTCTGGTTTTCACTGCTTTGCACCGGACTGGATTGGATTTGGTTTTAGTGACAAGCCACAGCCCGGATATGGATTCAACTACACCGGTTAGCTTTCTGACTAGATTAAATGATGATATGTGTAGGTTTGCCAAGGAATCATTACTTGGTTGTCTGGGATTCTGAATGCTTCATTGACAGAAAAGGAGTTCCACGATGGATTCGATAAGTTGTTGGCTGTCCTTGGGGTCACATCTCCATTTTTCCTTGTTGTTCAGGTTTGGAAAGAATAAACCACGCCTGTGATTCATTTATATGTGACAACCTGATTTCTAAACTTCCTTCCACTTTTGGATTTTATGCAAGTTTTCTATGCTTATGCACCCGTGCTTATGATGGCTAGATCAGATATCTGATATTCTGCCCACATATATTTTTTCCAGGGGTTTATTGTAGGTTCATATGGATTGACTTGGGCTTTAAAGAACCCTGGTAAAATATCGAAGCTTGCAATTCTGAACTCCCCGCTTACAGTTTCATCTCCCATTCCTGGACTATTTCAACAGCTCAGGTTTTCTGACACGGCTGTTTATCAGTCTACTCTTACGAGTACTTGTTTTCCTGTATAATTATCTGGTCTTAAAACCTTTTCCATTGTGTCCCTAGGATTCCGCTGTTGGGCGAGTTCACATGCCAGAATGCTGTAATGGCTGAAAGATTTATTGAAGCAGGTAGCGCGTATGTATCCATCATTTGTCTTTAAACTAACAAAAGAACCACCTAGCTGAAATATAGACACTTGAGGTAGTCTAAAGAAAAGCTCCATGCTCTAGCATTGCATGTGTGAAGTGTGCAATTTATAACATGTCCAATAGAACGTACAAAATGCTTTTGTGTATCTATTTGTGAAAAAAATAGCAGTTTGTCATGCTAGATTTACTTTATTTTTAGCTTTCTTTATGCGACAAACTAAATAAATCTTTGATTTAAGACATTTTCACTTCAGCATATGCATTTTCTCATGATACATGCTCTGATGGCAGTTATGTATTGAAGCTGGAGAAGGCTGATGTGTACAGATTACCATATCTGTCGAGCAGTGGCCCGGGTTTTGGTCTGTTTTCCACCCTATACATCTATTTCGACGAGTTTAATGCTTTTAGCTAAACAAAGTCCTAAACATAATTATACTACAAAAGCCTTTTTGTTGGTAACAAGATACTGATCATCTCAATTGTATCTTTTGGTGTGCATGCAGCCCTGCTAGAAGCTGCTAAGAAAGTGAACTTCAATAAGCTGCTGGGCGAAATATCTGCTGGATTTGCTTCAGGAAGGTAAACTCCATAACAATGATTCAGTTCAGTTCAATTCAGTTAAGTTAAGTTCAGTTCAATTCCTGATATAAAGACTGTATAATCATCATTTGGTTTACTGATTGTGGTTGCTTTTGCCTATTGGCTTCAGCTGGGATAAACCGATTCTCATCGCGTGGGGGCTATCTGACAAGTACCTTCCTCAGTCAGTGGCAGAAGAATTCAAGAAACGGAATCCTGAAAGCGTCGAGCTTAAGCTGATTGAAGGTGCGGGTCACATGCCGCAAGAAGACTGGTATCACCTGTCAACCTCGATGTATTTGTTCATAACTTTCCTCTTTGTTTCTTGCATTTTGGTGTTCATCGGTTCTTTTTTTTTGTACCTCAACAGGCCTGAGAAAGTTGTTGATGCCCTGAGATATTTCCTTTGAAGTGATGATTGGCACAGTGATGTGATTGTTCAGTTTATCAGCTATCATCTCCCAACATCAGTAATCTACGGAAATTCACTATCTGAAAGGTTGCCTTCTATGCAAAGGGGGAATGATTGTTTTAGTCGAGAGGCTAGTAAAGCCAGAACAGCTTTTTTAATATAATTATTTTTTTGTAAAAATGTTTTTCTTTTAAGAGCACGAGCGTTTTGTTGTTGGGATTCAATACAATGTACATGACTAAAATTTTGCCACATCAAGAAGACATGCAGTGCGTGGAGAAATCGAGTTTGACATAAAATTAACTATCAAACAGTCGAAAAGGTCAATCATCACTGTCAAAGGATTGACTAAATTTAGATAACTAAATGGAAAGATAGATGGTATATGGGCGCTTCAAGTTTCCCTGCAACAAAAGCAACATTTCGTTGTTACCACCTCTTTACCATTCTTTCAGACCAAAATATATGCGACACCACCACAGTTAACTACCGTGCTTTCTTCCTAGTTGATCGCCTGTTTTGACTTTCCTCGGGGACATTCTTATCATCGGTCTCCTTAGCTTTCTTCTGAATCCTACTATTCTTAGTTTCATCGCCATCTCCGGTAGCATCACCACTTTCCTGCAGCTTTCTTCTTCTAGAAACATTCTTGGGTTTGGTCATTTTTAAGTCACTTTCATCATCTTCTTCGACACCCTTCATAGGCTCCTTTCGTTTAGTGTTCTTATGATCTTCATCACCACTGTCACTGAATCTGTCATCAGTGTCCTCGTCGCGGACAGTCTTGGAACTTCCTTTGGGTTTCCCCTTGCCAGAAGCACCCTTCTTGCCTTTGGAAGCCTTTTTTCCAGCCTCCAGTACGAGATTCTCTTCAACTGCCTCATCGTTACCAGTACTATTGCTGCTCTTTTTGGCTCTCTTCTGGGGTTCTTTCTTCATAGCTTGAGCTCCACTCAACTTTTGTAACTCGGGGACAAAGGCCGTTGTCTGAGGTAAAAGAGCATCAAGCATCTTAAGATAAAATACACATATAATAACGCATCAAAGAGCATCAAGCATCTTAAGATAAAATTCACATATAATAACGCATCAACAGCAGAAACGTACCCTTCCACCAGCAACAATAAACTCGATAGCCTTCCCTGGTACGACATAAAAGGTTGTTAATGACAAACTGTGGAAAACTTAATACAAGTCAGCATTATGGATTCAAAACAGCATTGAACACATTCATACTTGCAGGTGAGCTACACTCGAGTAACATTCTCATTTTATAACATCTTAGTAAATTTTAATAGAAGAAATTGGAAAACAGACCAAGACAAGGCACAGGAGACTATAATCTAGGCGAAGTACCTACAAGGACTCAGATGGACAAATAGCAAATTAAACTAAAACATCTTCAGAAATGAAGATTAATGATTAATATCAATGGGGTAGAAACACAAAAACATCTTCCAACCCCTTCTGGAAAAGACTTAAGGCTCTCTCGGTTGACTTCCTATCAACCACTCAAATTCCACAAGGATTCTTGTATACCAAAAAGGCCAAAACTACTTTAAGAATGCTCCTATCTTGAACAAATAATGGCACAACAAGAATTTAACTGAGGCACATGGAAGAGCAGCACATGAGTCTGGAGCCAAACCATCGACAAAAGCCTTGCCAGGCTTCTTATCTCGGGAGTGAAAAACCCAGTTAGTGGGAAACTGACTACTGTCTGCCCCAACTTCAACAGCTTTCCCAATGACCTGTATAATGAACCTATGTCAAGATGATTTTAACATGCAAACTCTCACCATTAACTTTTCCAGCCTTTTTTCCCCAACGATAATGAAACAGCCATTCAGTAGGGAAACGACTGCAGTCTGCATCAACTTGAACCGCATACTTTATAACCTACCTCGAAATAATTTATGGATTCTCAACTAAACAGCATAACAAGATAGCATAAACTAATTGTGAAGCAAGAAACCTACCTCTTGAACACAATTGAGTAGTGTTTCACAGGTTTCTTCAGACATGCTTGAAGCACTTTGCAGGGGATGAATTCTTGCCTGTTCATAAGTTGAGCCAAAAAACCAACACGTGCAACTCACTTTATATGGCCAGAAGAAGACATATAACCCACAACTGTAACTCTCTTTATACGGCCAAAAGAAAATGTACTAGATAGGTACAGCCTAATTCATTCAGAGCTTCAGAGAAAATTCTGAGATTAGTGAGCGGGGAACTTATGAAATAATTACCAAATAGTACAGCACTCTGGCACCGTGTGATGCAGGGAGAGAAAAGATATATAATTGATATATGGGCTTCTTTTTACTCAAAAAGGAATATGGCATTTGTTATAACCATGTTATGTGCAATCAATAGCAATTGCTCACCAACATAAATGCACATAAGTTTGGCAATACAACAACTAATTGCAAGAAAAGCCAAAAAAAAGAAACCAAAGGCTACAGAAAATTAGCAATGACTAAACGAAAAGAAAAACAAAATGAAGCACTTACTAGATATAGAACTTCATCAGCAATCCAATTGCCAATGCCTGAGATTAAACCCTGAGATAGAAGATATTCAGAACCTCTAAGTTAGAACTAGAAAAGTACAAAGACATACTTCACATACGAGTAGGGGGAAAAATAGCTATTTAAATGTCAAGTATAGTTTAAGTTATATTGGCATCATAGTTGCTATACCAAATATGTATATAATATTTTTAAGTTTACAAAATCTTAGAATTTTAATCAAACTATCCCGCAACTTTAGTTGATTACAACATATATACAACCTGCAATATCATTGCTTCGGAAGTCACTATAACTGACAACCTACTAAGCCCACAAGTATTCCTTTTTTCATACTTCAATAGATGGTGAAACCCCAATTTCACATCAATCTTAAATGGTGTCATAATTTTTCTATAATACGGACCTGGGTTTTAAAAAGAGTAAAGTGCAATGAAGCGCTAACGGTAAAAATTACCGAAGCACGAAGCGCTGAGCGCAAGCGCGCGCTTTTCGGATAAAAGCGAATGCAAAACATGAACTAGGATTATTTCATTAAAGACACAACATATAACTTAGAATAATATCACAAAATCATAAAAGGCAAATAAAGCTTTCAACACAATACCAAATTCAAAGTTTTAAATGTAGTAAGAAGAATTGAAGAATTGAACGACTAAGATCGAAGGATTCTTAAATTGTTATGAAATCATTTAAGGCTCTAAACTCTAGTCATCAGAAAAATCATCATCTCCACCAAAAGAGTCCCCATAGACCTCATGTCCAACTATAAACCCTGTTTTGTTAATATTCCTGAATAGTTAATATTAAAAGATACTCCACTTCAGCCCAAAATATTTAATTACATAAAAGGAAACAGAATGTAGAAGCCCATTTCAGCCCAAAAGGCCAAAAGCGCGCCTTTTGGAGCACTTTGCGCTTCGACAAAAGCGCTAAAAAGAGCTGAAAAGCGTGCGCTTTCCGTCCTGCTCAGCGCTTCGTCATACAAAGCGCTCAACCTAGCGCTCAGCGCTTTTTAGCGCTTAAGCGCGCTTTTTAAAACCCAGATACGGACATTAATAACTTTTCAAATAACCAAACCACCTCTTATGAACCAGAGATTACACGCACCGACAAATCTACTTATTAAAAAAAGACAAGAGAGCAGTCAATCTTCAAGGCTGTCTACCTAGATTTCATTTCTATTGCTAGAGATTAGAACTAAAACCTATATTTTCACCTGGTCAAGTAGAAGAGCCTTGATACCAATGCTCTTCTTGCGCACCAACTTATGGAACTCATCCACACTCATATGCTCCAAAAAAGCATCCGGGCCAAGTTCAGAAATTGGGGCCACTGCCGTTGGCTGCAAGCATGCAAACATCCATCATCGGAACATTAGGGAATCCTACTATGAAACAAAAATATGTAGAATAACGGTGGATAGTGAGGATCACTCTGTACATTGCTAAGTAAACGAACTTTAGCAAACCGCCTCTTGTCAGTGAACGACATCTCTAAACCATCATCTAGCTGCAGAAGAGAATGTCAATACAAATGGAGAGAAATAATTCAAAAATCAATGTTATTTTTTCTTAACCATGCACTCATCCTTCATACCTTGACAAATATTCAAGTAGCTCAATACATTATCCTCAATCATAGTACTTATAAATAAACGAAGAAATCAAGTTGCACGATCTATAAAAAGTTGCCTCTACTCAAAAGAGGTCAAAGCAAGCGTGTCTAGTTTATGTCACAGCATATTACACCAAATTGACGAGGCTAGTTTGCTTACTTGGACAAAAAACTTGGAATACTTGGAAGGCCACTCCTCATCATCCTTTACCGCTGACCTAATTACCATGCAGTTTAGTACTAAATCTCAGATAAAACAAATCCATACACAAGCGTATATTCAGTACATATTTTAACTAACTAAAGAAAATACTCATGTCCTCAAGCACTATACAAATCGTCATGCAAGCTAATTTAGCTAACTAATAAAATAAAAACTTTAAACTCTTAGTCCGATTTAAACATTTCTATCACAATTGAAACAGTACCTCTTATACTTTGTAACTGCAACTCCTTTAATGTAAACCGCACCGGCCATCCCTAAACCACGGAACAGGTGAATAAAATGCAAATCGCAGGGTTTTTGTAGCACTAGAATATTTATTCAAAAACACAAACACGCAGTATTGTGCGTAGATGGAAATGTAGAGAAATTGTACCGAATTGGAAAGTGGGGAAAGGAGGGGAGTCCAGCTCGAGCCACATGTTTTTGCCCTTCCGGTGGGCGGCGACGACGGTCTTCCCATTGAGAGACGCCTCGAATTCCGCGGCGGACAAGCCGTCGATGACTTTGGAATCGTCGGCGATTATGGATCTCACGATCTTCTTTCCCAGGCAGTGCTCGGCTATGGCAGCCCGGGCAGCCTCGACTTCGGGGAGTTCCGGCATTGTGTGACTGCAATTTGGGGTTTTCGCGCGCTTTTGAGCTGTAGTACCAACCGAGTTTTATTCGGGGTATCTCATTTTTCTAAGTTTTCTACTCCCTCTAATTTACTGTGGTAGAACGTCAAATGGGCCGGGTCACCGATGAATAACCTTCTTTCATTTACTTTTTTTCCATTTATTGGATAAGATTTATTGGGTAGTGATTCATTGGATTAAAAGATATAAATGAGTTGTAATTGTTGGGTTGAGTTGTGTTGGATAACAGATTACCCGTTGAATAATTTAGGTCGAATCGGGTTGAGTTGGGTTATGGGTGACTCGAGGATAATTTCTACTGCAACAATTTTTTTTACAAATTTGGTTAAAATTTCAGTGGATTGGGTAAACTAATAAATGATTAGTTGAGTCAAAACAAAGTGACATGTTGGGTCAAAATTAAATGAATCGTTGGATAAAAGTAATTTAGTTGGGTTGTAATTGAACTGAGGTGTAAATCATGGGTAGCAGTGTAAACGAACCGAACTATTCGCGAACACTTCGATCAAAACTCGACTGAAATTTGATTTAACTGAATTCGAGTCAACCTTTTATAGTATACGAGCTCGAACTCACTAATATTGTTAGTAAAGATCGTCGAGGCAATATAATATATATATTTAATATATTTCTATTATTTATAATATTTTATCATGTAAATATATATACACATATATATAATCATGGTTCGAGTTAGTAATCAAGCAAAATAAATTTCATTCAAATTCGAGTTTGAGCCAAAATTTACCGCCTCGATCGAACACAAGTCGAGCTTGAGCTTGCATTGAGGGTTCTTTGAGTTTGTTTCGACTCATTTACATCCCCAATTTATTCGAGCTTGAACCAAATTAATTTCATTCAAACTCGACCTCGACCCAAAATTTTACAAGTTTGATCGAAATTGAGCCGAGATTGAAATTAAGATATTTTTAAACCGCCGAGCTTGAATTAAGAGTTGTTCGAATTTGGCTCGAGTTTAAGATATTTTAAACAACCCGAGCTCGAATTGAATTTGACCGAACTCGAGCCGAGATCAAATAGT
Source organism: Rubia balearica (assembly GCA_032355405.1). Taxonomy (NCBI): domain Eukaryota; kingdom Viridiplantae; phylum Streptophyta; class Magnoliopsida; order Gentianales; family Rubiaceae; genus Rubia; species Rubia balearica. The sequence continues at coordinate 9,070,664 of JAULKJ010000010.1, read as the reverse complement.
ATTTGAAACTGAGCTCATCTAATACTATTCGTCAACTTCGTAGAGATTATCGAGCCAACATAATTTATACATATGACATGTTTTTATTAAATATAATATATTATTATGTATGTAAAAAAATGAAAAAATATTTAATCATGGAACGAGTTGAGCTCAAACACAAGTTCGAGTCAAGATTTTACAGAATTGATCGAACTAGAACACAAACTCGAGCAAAATTAGTTTCAATGAACTAAGATTTAAGAGGTTCGATCGAACTCGAGATATTTTAAATAAGCCGAACTGAAACTAAGGGTTTTTCGATCTCAGTCTGACTCGACAACTTGGGTTTAGAATACGGCCCGATAACCCAGATTAAAAGTTTTAAATATGCCTAACCCTAACTCATAATCCGTCCCCAGTAATTCATGGTTAAAATCCAAATCGACTAACTCGAGACAAAAGAAGAAGAATAGAGGAAGAAAAAGTTGAATGATAACTTATTGGGTTAATTATATAATGACTCATTGGATAATGACTTATTGGATAACATATTTTAACCCACTGGGTCATATGAGTTATCTCATGTGTTGTCCACGGGTTATCCATTTAATGACCCAATCAATTATGATTCAACTCATTAACCCAGATTAATTGGATAATGACCCATTGGATAATGGGTTAATTGGCTTTAAATAATGGGTTTATCCAACTAACCCATTTGACGGCTCTGCGGGTTTAGGTGTGCTTTTTTTTACAAGTTGAGATGTGTAGAAAAAATTGAGTAAAAAGTGATAAAAGTTAATCGGTGGTTGAGAGTAATGTACTTTTTGCCATAAAATAAAAGAAGACAGTCTTAGAAAAACATGAGAAAAGAATAAGTGTGTGAAACATATTAAAACGAATATGCTATGTTGAAACTTATGTTGATAATTGATGAATATTACTAAGCACAAACACAAAAATCCTAGTTGGGAAGCCGCTACCGCCCTTTTTCTGCTTTTCTTTCCATTTTTTAAATTTTTGCCTCTTTCATTTACTAGATTTGGGGCAGGGTAATAGTTTTTCCCGTCCGCATCGCCTCAGCCACCACCGTGACTAGCTTCTCAGTCCCTTACGGTGGCCATCGTTGTGCTGAGGTGAAGGTTCCGCGGGTGACTTCACCGGAGAAGAAGCTCAGCAAGCCATCCCGGTGACAGAGAGCCCAACATAGGGCGATCCAGTGAACCAAAATGAAGCCACCACTGCAGAGGTGGCGAACAAATCTGGGTCGACTCTTTATCGACCAGTCAACAAGCGGAGGTGGGTCGAATTTGGCTAACAACAGCCGGCGATCCAACACATATATGGCCTGCGAAACATAAAAGGTCGGGGAACAGATACGGCGAGGCAAAAAATCAGCTTCTGGTTGGTCAGCGACGGGCTTAACAACAGTCAACGGTTGGGTCAACAACGGTCAATGGCCGGAGCAATGGCGGTCAGCGTTCCGGATAGCGGTAAGCAACAGTCTGGTCAGCAGTGGTCAATGACGACAAATGCACGGTGAACCACAAACAAAGTCTCACGCAACGGCGAACAAAGTCCCGGTCAAAAGGGTTTACCCGGTCAATGAAAGCGAGTGGCAACAAGCAACAACTTCCCACCTCAGCCCTTCCGAAGTCCAGGCCTAAAACACATCCGCCGTATTCTCTTTTTTAGCTCATTCTTTAACCTTATTCCCACTTCACTATAGTCTCATTATTCCATAAAATCTATAGTGGCTGGCTAAAGCCACGGAAACCTCGTGGTGGTTGCGGTGAAGAGATGGCATCGACTAAGCTGGTCGTGGGAAAGGTTTCCAGACAACAGTTAAAATAGGTCATCTTGCTGGTAAATGGTGTAACCCACTGAAAATAGGAAAGTGGGTATTTCTGCAGTAGTACATATTCATCAAACGGGGCATTCTGGCGCACAACGGAGCTCTCACCTATTTTAGCACCACATCTGTAGCGGGTTCTGAGGGAAATGCTTCATAGATGGTACCTACTTATTGGCTATAAAGGAGCTACATTATAGTATAACTTCGCAGGATGAAAGCAAGGTTTAAAATTAACTAGTTTTAGTTGTTTTATATGTTTTTAGGTGTACAGTTGGTGCTGTCGCGACTCCGGAAAATTTTAGATATTGTTCCGCTGTGTTTATTGGAGAAATCCAACAACAAACTACAAAAAGGTTCACAAATAGAATTACGGAGTTGTGACAACCCGGTGTGGCCAACATTGAATAAAGATGGAGGTATGTATTACCAGACTGCTTCAAAATAAAATGGACCTGCCCTCGAAACTCCTTCAACTAACACTCTTTATCGCTGATTGGAGAAATACAGGTAAAGCCTCTTCAAACTACAGAGTTGTCGCAACCCAATGAAGATAAAGATTGGAAGCGCAACACGAGTAGCAGATCACCAATATGTCACATAAACCTAGTGATAGTTCCATTTGTGGGAGGCTTACCCCACAGTGTGTGACCGGGGTATTTAGAAGTTTTTACGGATTAGTTATAGTTATTATCTAGGGGTTGTGTGACCTAAACTTGGCACAATTTTGAAACGATCCTAGAGTTAATGAAAATGTACGCCTCTTTGTTTTAAAAAATAGTGATGAATAATGAATCAAAAAATTACACTTCTAACCCTATGTTTTGAATTAAAGTGCCAAGATAACCCTACAAAATCACAAAGTGTCAAACTAACTTTAACTTATTGATGAATTGTGCAGTTATAACCTTTTGTGCCATTTTTTACATTGACTGAAGAAATCAGTCGTTGATCGAACCTGAAAAGTTTGAAATACCCCCGAGCTTTAAGAAAAAAAATTTGACGCTCATTTTAACCCTGATGATGTGGTACTTGTTTGGATTAAAAACGGTTATCTCAATTTCAAAACCAAAAATCGTTCTATTCTTCTTCATTACCCTCTCCCTTGTTTCTTCCTCTCCCTTCACCTCTTCTACGTCCAGACAAAATGCATTACGGATGTAAAGTCCACAGATAACAATAGTGAGTTGTGTCCGATGCAGTTTAGTCCAGAAGAGATAATGTTGTCACCCTGTTTCATCCCCATCCCCACATTCGTAGAAGGGTAAAGAAGACAGATTGTGCCAATGAGGTTGAAGTCCAATTGGTTGTTCTTGGTCAATGTATCATTGCGCCTGCAAACGATTGCAATTATCCAGCGATTGTTAGGACATTGAAAACGGTGAATAGTGTTGTTGGGTGCAAACATGTTAAGATGGTTGTGGTTTATTCTACTCGGAAGGTGCTAGTCATGGGATGTCGACTTGTTGAGTGTAGTGTCCTTTAGTGCATGTTGTCGACGAAGTACTTATGTTGTGATTTGATGAATGAATTTGAATGTGCTTTATGCTATTTGGTTGGTTGTTGTAGTTGTTTTTGTTGCTTGATTCAATCATTTGGAAAGGAAGTTTAATGTATTCCATCTAAGAAGTTATACTTGCTCAAAGAATGTTACGAAAATAGCCCTATGTTATTGAATTTAGTGTTGATATAACCCTGTGTTTATTCAATTAGTGGTGATCTAACCCTATGTTATAGAATTGGTTTGTGTTTATCTAACCCTAGAAGTGTTGAGCATTATTGTCTTTTCATTTTTTTAATGTTTTCAAAAGGCATGATCGTCTTTTCATTGAATGTCGGTCAAATTCCAGCCAAATTTTTCATTGATAAAAATGCCAGACCAATAGTTCGTCAAAATTTGATAGCCAAGTGTGGCTCTAAACATGATAAAATGTGGAGTTTATTTTGGACAAAGAAAGGCAGATTATGTTAGGGAATGGAATATGGATATTCTATGGCCATATATAACCAAATATCCCAAACCACACCAATATGATTCCAGAAATTAAAACTTTCTATTTTCTTGAAAATAATTATTCATATTTGTTGGGGAAAATTCCCAACAATTACAACATGTGGAATTGATATTCAACTCAACAAACGTCTAGTAATAAGTAATCTATTTGCAAGGATATCTAAATTACATGTCAATCAGACCGATCGTCTCTATAGTTACATGATAAAACCCCAATAAATTTTGTAATATCGCCATTGGGATATTAATTCACTTCCTGCGAAAATCATGACTACTTGGCATAGAGGAGTGTATCTTTCATCAATCACTTTGACAAATAGGGATCTTCAATAACCGCAACACCACTTGATCCAAAGCACTATCTACATTGTCCAAAATGTGAACACCTTGAAAAACACAAATTTGACGGATCCAAGTTAATGGAAATCCTACAAAAACACAAACAAAATTGCGAAAACATGATATGTAAAACCAAGTCGAGAACCATGAATAACTATTTGAGTCATCATCATAAACACAACAATATAATCTATCGGATCAAAGAACAATACTACTGTACGGAGATGAGTTCATCTTATTCAGTAATATAAATATTAAACGAATACTAATTAAATAAATTAATGTATTCCCATCTCCCCATTATGGGAAAGTGAGGAAAATAAAATTGAAGAATAAAGTGAGCTTAAAAGGATGGAGGGGGCGAGGCGACAAGCTAAAAACTAAAGTTTTCTTTTAAATGTATAGAATCTTGGAGTTTTCATTAGCAGTAGTAGTGATAGATGTACTCCCTTTGTCCTGAGGGAATCTGCAGAGGGAGAAAAATTCCTTTAAATTTTAAAAGTGTAAAATGTCAATGCCCTTGTCTTTTTCCCTTTCCCGCTTTCTTCATTCAGTCTGTGCCGCCTTCTTCTTTCCAAACCTCCTCCTGCCCGTCTTCGTCTCCCTCCCTCCGTTGGCCTCCTCTCCCTCTCTCCGCCACCGCCAACGGCCACCAATTAACACCAAAACATCTCGATTAACACTAGAACATCTCGATTAACACCAGAACATTTGCAAACATCTCAAAACACTAATATCTCGATTAACAACAGAACATCTCAAAACACTAGCCCCGAGTTCATCTACCTCCCCTCTCTCCCTCCACCACTGCTAACAGCCACCGCAACAATCTTTGTTTGCTTCCATCACCGTCTTCCTCCTAACCAACTTCACCATCCTGGCCACCACGTGTGGCACACACCCACGTTGGAGTTGGGGATGAAAAATTCGAAGGTGGCAGTATTCGTCTACAAGTCAGAGGTGGATTATTAGCGCGGTCCATGTGTGAGAAGGATTGGGAATGTAGGGTTCCTGTTTTAAGATTATTGGAAAAAGAAGAAAGAATTTACAAAGATAAAATGGAGTAGCTGGCGACGGTTGTTGGGGGTGTGGGGGGGGTGGAGTTGTGGAAGAAAGATGGAGGGGAAAAAAGGGCTAGTTGGGTGGGTGGAGTAGGGTTTCTAATATAAAATTTTAATCGTTTAAGGTAAGTGTGTCTTTTAATAAGTTAAATTTTTCTTTAAATGAAAGTGTGCATATTAGCTTGGGACAGACGGAAAAGGAAAGTGTGCAAATTCGGTTGACAAGTAATTCTTTTGCCGGTGTATGAGTTTTGGTAGATTTTAGGCAAAGACCATAGTAGTCTAATTGGTATAATAACACTGCAACTTCCACCACAGTTTGCCTGAGAATGCTTTTATAATTGTATTAATGTTCCTAATACCTAAATCGTTTTCTTTATAAGGGAGAGATAACTTAATCCATGATTGATCTCCGTTTTCTCTTTCAAAATTCAGATTGATCTCCAGTTAATCCGATAAGCATTTCAGAATACTAGCGGGATTATTAGATGAATCATATTAGATGCAGACAAACCTCCAAAAGGCCAAGATCGATAGTGCTGATAGAAATGGAGATCGATGGCATGAGCAAGAAACTTTAAATTTAATAAATTTTAATTATTTTATTTATTTAAAACTTATTTTTTCTTCTACAAAAATCAATTAATTTTTTAAGAACCTTTTTTTTATTATTCTCTTCCTTTATTATTTTTCTTTTCTCTCTCTTTTCAGATGCTCCACTCCATTCTTTTACATTTTTCCATCATCACTGTTGTTGTTCCCACTGCCACTACTGCTTTCTTAAAATAGCAGTAGTGACAAAAGTAATAAATCACTTAATAAAGAATGGAAACTGCATCTCAAAAATTAAATTGCCATGTTAATCAAGAATCTATAACATCTACAATACGACGAACATTGGCGGACGTGCCCTTACTGACCCCACCTTTAATGCTTAATAGTACAAAATATATATGTATATATTTTTAAAATTTAATTGTACATATGTTCCTAATATTTATAGGTAAATTTTCAGGAACATTAAATAAATAAATTAATTGTACTACTTTTCATTTACCCAATTCAATCAACATCATAAATTTTAGACTTGATATAAGTTTTTAAAATTGTTCTCTTTATCTTCTACTACTACAACTAACCAATTTTTTTATATGTTTATAAATATAAAAATTTGCAAGTTATTTTTCTGTTCATTCATCATCATAAAATAAAATACTAACATGATAACTTGCTTTAAGAGTCCGTTTGCACCCTTCTTGTTTTAATCAATTTTTCTAAGGATAATTTACAACAAAATTACTAATAGGGGGAATCTAAATGTACATTTTATACCACTTAATAATGTATTAATCATATGCAATGGAATGAAATATTACTAGTTCAATCCATGATTGTCTTGTTGGATTCATTGAAAAAAGTATATCTTATTGAGTTCCTGAAGAAAGAGTTATCGAACGTTACCGAAATATTAATTCTTGACTAAATTGTTTTTTGGTACCAACATATGTCACAATATCATCTTTTGGTCTCCGAGGCCAATACCATGTCCATTCAGCAACCAACAAATACAAAATAATTTTTCTGATCCCAAAACCAGATTTTGGGTGGTTTCATGTAAACCGGAATTATTTTCCGACATAGCTAAGGGTATTTTTAAATTTTTACTAATTTAAAAACATTTTCATTAAAAATTCCCAATTTCCTCGGGGACCAAAAGATGGTATTGTGATATATGTTGGATACCAAAAAAATAATTGTCTTTCAATTAAAAATTCTCTCAAAATTTCCCCTAAAAACCATATGTTCGTCCTCTGAACCCCTTTCTTCCCCCCATTCTACCGCCACCTCTACCTCACCATCATGGGCCAGAGCCTCAACCTCAACATTGTCGATAAAGGCTTCCCACCTCCACTAGACCTTCTTTTGCCCCACCGCCGATCTCCGACGCCGACCTTCTCCTTCCCACTTCACCAGCTCCACAACCCCATCTGCACCACCCCACCAGGCCCACCTCTCTCTCTAAACCCTAGTGTCACCTCCACCGTATCCACCGCATCTGCGACTGCCTCCACCATATCTACCACCATCAGAGAGGTACAACAACCCCCTCTTCTCCTACCACTCGTCGCCGCATTCGATGATGGTGTTGTCGGGCTCCATGTGCGCCACTAAGGCCTCAATCGTATTATTAACTAGAGGATGACGGATCTCGACCTCTGGATGGAGAAGACGAAGTCATTGTCGATGTATTGGCCGGAGATTGGGAGGCAGCCCTCGCGCTGGGTGCGGTCGACGGTCTCGTCGACCTTGGAGGCGGTGCTGTTATAGACGGAGTTTGGGAAGCCTTTCTTGGCGATGTTGAGGGCAAGGCTCTGGCCCATGATGACAAGGTGGAGGTGGAAGCGGTATGGGAGGAAGGGGGTTTCAGGTGACGGTGGGGTTAATCATGGTCTAGGACCTAACCCAGACCCAAAAGGTCTAGACCCATAGGGTCCGGGTTCGAGTATGGGTCTAAATTTTTAGATACGGGTCCGAGTCTAAAATACTAAGACCCAGACCCAACCCGTAGAATCATATAACCCTAACTATATATAATTTTACCCAAATTTCTAAATCACTTTCATATTTTCTGTATTTTTATTTCAAATTCAACAAATAATACGTACTGTATATTTTGTTATGTTTCAATACATATTGAACTTCAATTATTTGCATTTAAGATAATATATATTTTATTTAGCGAAGAAAAAAATATTAGACCCATTTTGGACCCAAAACCCGTTTAGACCCATCGGGTCTAAAATTTTCAGACCCTGAGGGTCCGTGTCGGTTTGGGTGTAACTAAATTTTCTTAGGATCGGGTCTAGGTCTCCCAGACCAGACCCATGATCATCCCTAGGTGGCGGCCGTTTCAGGTGGAGGTGGCGGCGGAATGGGGGGAAGGGAAATGGAGGAAGAAAGGATTTCAGAGGATGAGCATAGGAGTTTCAGGGGAATTTTTAATTGAAAGACTAAATTATATTTTTGGTACCTAATACATGTTGTAATACCATCTTTTGATCCCCGCGAAAAATTGAAAAATTCAAATGAAAATGTTTTTAATTAGTAAAATTACAAAAATATCTCTGACTTGATCGAAAAATAATTCCGGTTTACCTGAAAATCAGCCGGAATCTGGTTTTGGGACCTAAAAAATTCTTTTGTATTTGTTGGTTGCTGAATGGATGCGGTATTGATTCCGGGGACCAAAAGATGGTATTGCGACATATGTTGGGTATCAAAAAATAATTTAGTCTTAATTCTTTTAAAGAAATATTATAAAATTATAATATTTACAATGTGATTAAAGTTTCATTAATATATTTTTACTCTATATATATATATTAATATGCATTAAAATTACTAATATGGCCCAATAAATTTATTTTTTAAATCCACCGCTGACGAACTAATGATCGAGTTATCCTTCAAATTCATTAGACGGCATGTGTCACGGATTTAACCAAAGGAAACTAAGGCACGCATATTGATAGAGGGAGACTCATCATACTTAAAACACCATACTTACTAAGCAAAAATCTAACTAACAGTAAGAAATCAAACAAAACTAAATACCTAAAACAAAAATAAAAATTGTACGTACGTTTGCATTTTAAGAAAGGGAGATAGAAAAATATAATTGAAATGATTAAGGTTTTAAAAAAATAGAGAGGGAAAAAAAAGACGGCTGTAAAATTTGATCGAGTAATTGTGCGTGCTAATTGATTAGCAATGCTAACTCCTTTTTTTGGTTGACACCTGCTTCTGTTTGGAAAGTTACAATTGATCTTAAAATTATAAATAATGATTGAAGATTCTAATGTCAAAACTGGACAAATTACAAGTCATGCTCGTTTCTTTTTGTAGTCTTCTGCTTATGCTTAAGAAGAATCCAGTATTCCCACGTCCCTTAAAAGCTTTGCTTTCCTTTTTCATTTTACTGTCAATCACACATATTTTATCATTAATCATTTCAGTTGTATATATTTAAATGTATAAAAATGCATCACAAAGTCTTATTTTATATTACCTAAACGTAAGATGAAGTTATTTTTATAATTTCTATAACTCTGGGACGATTTGATATTTGCTTATATTTAGGTATAAATACATTTATAATCATAACTTTATGTTGAAAGTGTCAATATAACCCTGTGATTTCAGAAAGTGCTAATTTAACCCTTAACTTATTATCGCATGTGTCAATCTAACCCTAACTTTTGAAAAACTTGTGCCGATATAGCCAAACTTTATAATTCCGGCATTGACCCATGACATTCCGACAATGCCAAGAAATGTAATGATATACATACCCTTTTGAATTATATACACGTAATTCGTGTGTCTCTTCCCTTCTACACAGGTTGTCGACACCCTCCTCCTCCCTTCCACATAGGCCGTGTGTCACCAGGATGTGTCTCTACACCGTTATCTAAATCTCTACGGGGGCTTGGAGATTTGGAAGTCATTGGAATTAAAAAGAATGAAGAGAAAACTTACCTATAAAGGGATTTGGGAATTTTGAGGAAACGCCGAGGAACGGGGAGCTTTGAGAAAATCCGCTTCAAATACCTGCAGAATACAAGTGGTAAGGACGAAAATGGCAGTTTTAATGAGATAATGGGGGATGGAGTTATCAAAAAGGTAATGATTACCTTGAAAAGAGAGAAAATATGAAAAGGCATGAAAACGTGCGAAGAAATGTAATTAATAACTCCCACACAGTAAATGGTTTCTCGCCTAGTAATTAATCACGCGCTGCACGCACCCCCTTTTGAATCCAAGAGAGAGAGACGTGTTTAAGAAAACTAAAGTGCTCTAGATATGTCGAAGTACTCAAAGTTGTTAATCCTTCGAGTACTCGAACATAGTCCCACTTCAAGTTTTCTTGGGGGTTTTGATAATGTTTCTTCTCGAATGGGCCTTGGCCCACTACGGTTAGAGTTATTTTAGTCAAACCCAAATATCTTTAGAGGTGCTAACAGTCAAAACAATCGTTATCACGGAGATAATTATGTCGAGAGTTAGCATTTCAGTTGCACACAATTACAATTAGGGGTTTAACGTATAGATACCCAGGTACGTCCTTTGTTATTATTCATTCACAATTCTTATAAAAAAAATCATTACTGAATTAGGTATCAGAGAGTTTTCCTCTGAAACCTCCTGAGGTTTGTTTATTGCAGATTACAACCAGGAACTCATAAAGGGGGATCGATCGGATTCCAGACGCATCAATTAATAGGAGTATTGAATAGTGGTCCATGTCATCACCTTCACGCACAATTACACTTGTACATTTTATTTATTAGAGGAAGTCCAATATTCTTTTTAAAAATATGATAAATAAAAATCTTAAAATATATTATTTTGTTAAACTTCGAAAAATTTCTTATTTTTCAAAATTTAACATTTACTTTTCTTTATTAAATTAGATTGGCCATAAATTTATCCTTTTTAAAAATTCATATTAGAGTCCATCTCTTGAAAAATGGTCCAAGGACTAAAGTGCAATTTTAGCACAAAAAGATGAATTTTTGCAGATTAAACCAATTAAAATCTGGGTCAAATTCGGATTATAAACTATTTGGGTAAGCTCACATGTTAAAAACATCACATATTTAAATTAAAACACATAGTTTTTATGTTTAACTTTAAATATGTAATGTTTCTAATCAAAACTCAAATGTTTCATTTGCAATTACTGCAGAGTATAAACCTCTAAAATAATATTATTTTAATTAATCTCCTATTTCCATATGTCTATAAAAAATGATGTTTTCCAAAATTTTGTCTTCATTTTATCTCTCTACAAATATGCAAAGCCAATTATTTCATTTTCATTTAAATCTCTACAAAGAATGAAACAAAATTTTATGCGAGGATAAAAATAATTTCATGTATATAAAGAGTCTGCCTCTTGAAAGCGGTCTTTCCATAAGTTATGAAAATGCCAATGTTAAAACTACAAACTAGAAAAAATTAAAATAAATTTTTTGGGTTGTATTAATTGGGTCATAAATTTGTAACTACTACACGTTGCCTAATAAATTTTTAATATTACAACTAAAACCTCATACCTTTCAATAATTGTAATTCAAGCCCATCTTTCCATATACCTATGGATATGCGGTTTTTCCCAAGACTTTTTTTGTATATAAAATAAAGGGTTATTTACATTTATAACCCTGATTTTAGGCTGAAAGTGCCAATCTGCAATATCAGAAAATGCCAATCTAACCCTAACTAATTATTGTATGTGCCAATCTAACCCTAACTTTTGAAAATTTTGTGCTGATATACCCAAAGTCCCTATTTTCGGCGTTGACCCTCTCATTTTGATCAATGATGAAATAGTGAAATGACTAAAATGCCCTTAATTTAGAAGCTGAAACATTTATCCCCATAATACTCCTACAACCACCAGCCACCACCTCTGCCACCATCTCCACCACCACCTCCGCCACTGACACCACTCTCCCCTACCACCGCCACCACCACCACCCGTCCCAGCCTCAACACCACCACCACCACCACCACCATCCCCAGTCATCACCACCCATCACGGCCGCCATCACCACCACCACCACCCGTCACAGCTACCACCACTATCGCAATCATCGCCTCCTTTGTTCTCGGTGTAAGCATCTCCACCGTTCCAAGACAGCCGATGCTCCTCCACCAAGTCCGTCGAACCACCGGTCCCTCTTGCCCTACCATACTTGACCGAGACCCAAATTGGAGGCGGTTCTGAACCCATTTCTCTCTTTCGTTGCCGGTGCCAGAGTCGTGTGTTGATGGCATCCCCAACCCAGATTTGTATGACAAAATTTTCATTTCTCCGGGTCTGAACCAACCACGATCTCCCCCTCCCGTTGCCATCACCCCCACCAATCACCTCTTCGCCACGGCCTAAACCCTTAGACCTCAGCCAACGAACTCGCCTGTTGTTGATCCCGACTACCCCCACAGCCTAAACCCTAATATTTTGGCCTACGAACTTTCCTAAAGAAGAAGGGACAACGAACTCGCCTAAGGAAGAAGTCCTGGTCTGAAGAAGAAAGCAAAGGAAAAAAAACTGAGAGGGCAACGGAACCTAATCGAACACAATGAATAATAAGAAGAACGGATCATCGTCGCTGCCACCGCCGCTGCTTAATATAAACTGGGAGGGCAAAAACAAGATCTTTGCTTTCCGCTCAGACCCCAGCGCCGGGAAATCAAAGGGATGCGAAAATGGCGAGCATGAAGAAAAGGGGGACTAAGGAAGAAAAGGGAAGAAAGCAGAGGAAAAAAGGAGAAAAAGGGTGAAGGGCAAGGTCTTCTTTTCATGTTTGTGTATTTTTTCTTTTCTTTTTTACATAGGGAGAAACGGTATTTTCAACAAAATCTGACATTAACCCGGTTGACTAAAAAGTCAGCATGGTTAAAAGTTATTTTGGCACTTTCTGTGATTGCAAGGTTATATTCACATTTTCAGCCTAAAGTCAGGTTATTTTAGCACTTTACACTAAAATAAATCAAGAATTTTATCATAAGAAATCTCTTAAACTGACTCTTACACCTTTGGCTATTATGATCGTATGCATCCTGTTATCGTCGTTTCATAATAGTACTTGCACTAACTCCACACTAATTATATCATTGGTTCTTTATTAAATAATGTACTATTGTTGGTTGGAAAATATGTTATAATAAAAGTTGACTTTGTCAATTTTGGGCTCAATTTTGAGCAGTGCTCGAAATGAATTGGGTTCGGTGGATGACATTTTTGGATTCTACATTGCGAGTACTATAAAATTGGTTACTCGAACACTCAAAATGGATCAAGAGTGAATGAGATATTGATGTCTAAAGATTCACTTTT
>JAULKJ010000010.1:9045386-9057410 GCA_032355405.1 Rubia balearica | reverse complement strand
CGTAGGTAGGATAAATATGTGGTGGGGTTCGAAAAAAATTCTTAATATTGTTCTTTATTAGAGGGGTTGATAAAAAAATTAAATTTATACCCTATATATTTCCCGTAATTTTTGACTCGACAGGGACTGGAACCCTCTCTAGCCCCCTTGTGACTCCGTCACTGGGTGCGGTGGAATGACTGCTGCAAAGATAGGCGGACAGTGATTTATGAGAGAATGAGAGAAGTTGTGGAAGTATGAAGAAAAGGAAACAAATTAAATGACTAAAGTATTCTTGCACAATTAAATTTTAACGGACTATATGACGAAATCGATACTCCTCTATCTATTATAACCTAATTCACAGCAATCATTATTACGATACTAAAAAAATATAGATTGTTGTTGTAAAAGTTGGGACTGGGAGGGGCCGTAGTATGGGATAGAGTACTGGAATAAAAAGTAAATTTCAAAAATATTATAGCAACCAAAACCCCATGCCCACCTATATATATTCACCAAACGTGTGTTAAAAATGAGTATTATACGTGGTTACATATATTTATCTTTTATATATTATTATCATACGTAGTTATATATATTTGCAGCTAAACGTGTGTTAAAAATCGTAAAAGAATTGTGCAATTTAATGTGGGACAGATGGTGTAGCTATTACCCCTTCGACTGCCTCCTGCTACTTCTAGAAGCCCATATGCTCCTCATGTCCTCTAACGACTAGCTTTTTATTTTGTGAAGGTCATTTAATTCTGACTATTTTTTCTTTCGACAAATTTTAAATTATTTTCATCTATTTAATTTACTTTTTACTCTCTTGGTATTATATTCACCGCTCATCTCAATTTTGAGAATTTGTGTGCTACTTTATAAGAGGTCATAAAGAGATCATGCCAAACAAACTTATTCATTATTTAAAAAAACTAGAAACAAATTACTTCTCCTTTTTTTCGAAGGAATTATTTCTTGGACCATATTTAGAAGAGAATGAAAATTATATTAAGTGATGATTACTGTGATGAATGAATAATTCCAGAACCCACCACACAAAAAACAACTGAAAAAGAACAGCCACAAAAACGACCCATCCGTTGTTCATCATCCACGTACTCCCATAACAATAATAAATTTATTGCTATTATGAACATTAATACTCCATCTCCTGGACTAACCTGCAAACTTACTATTTGACAAGTCAACACTTTCAAATTTTAATCACATATTTGAATAGATATATAAAAATTAATATTATCGTATGTGATATCGTTGAATTCGTCGTAGTAAGTAGTTTTCAAATATTAATTTTTTATTTGCCTTTATTATACGTAGTTAAATATATATATTAACAGTCAAACATATTTTTTAAAAATCGTGAAAAAAATTCTATGGAACTTAGTTTGGGACGGAGGGAGTAACAAATAACTGGAAAAAAAAAAGTAACGCCCACAAAAACGAAAAAGGGAGAGATGGCAAAAACTAAACCTCTACAACTACACAGATGTCAGCCTTCTGTTTCATCCGGATGGACCATTTCAGGAAAAACAAATTTCAATTACTCTAAACTTATTCAGCCAAAATATCTCTTGAAATTAAAAATAAGAACGACGTTCAACAATAACGGCAACGGGGAATCGTAACGTGCTGGAGAACGGTGAAAAGCAGCCTCACGTGCGAGATGCATTACGGCAGAATAATCCCAGTTTCCAACTACATTACGATTATCCATCTCTTTTCTTGAACCTTCTTTGTTCTTTCTACTTTGAGTAAAGAGCTAAAATAATTCTGACTTTAAGTTAAAAATATCAATATAATCTAGCAATCTCACAAAATATTAAAATAATCTTTGACTCTGTTAACTAAAAAGTCACTATTCGTTTGGCCTGAATTTGTTGAAAAGATAATTTTATCATCGCCTTAAAAAAGAGTAAAACCGTTTCTTCTTCCCTCTTTCAGCCTCTGTATCTGTTTCTCCTTTTCAGCCTTTTTCCCCATTTCTCCTTCCACGTTTCAGCCTTTTTCTCCGGCTTCTCCCATTTCTTTCTTCCCTAGCCAAATGAACACTTTCAGCCTAAACCTTTTATCTTTTTGCCCCATGTTTTCCCCCTTTTCCACCGCGTATTTCAGATGAAGATTGGTGAGTAGTAAAAGGGAGCGGTGGATCTCAATTTTTCGACGCTTGGCTGAGCGGCGCTGAAAATGGTGGCGGAAGTGGTGTGGACCTCATAAAGAATTTGATTTGGCAGTAGCGGAGAAGTGGATGAGGCAACGATGAAAGGGTGGATGAAGCGGAGGCGTTAGGAGGTGGGTGAGGCAGAGGCTAGGGTTTGTGAGGTGGATGAGGCAGCAGCGAGGAGGTGGATGAGGCAGAGGCCGCAGGGTCGTTAATGAGGGTGGGAGGAGACGTGTTTACTGGGCCGATGACGGGTCTAGCTTGGTTGATGGCAAAGATGATGCCGAGCAATGGTGCCCGATGGCATATATGAGGCGGGTGAGGGGCGAAGATGGCGGAGGCTATGGTTTCCAACGCGGCTGTGGGGAGGGAAAAGGAGGGGAGGAGAGATGGAGCAGGGTGGCGGCAGCGAGGGGGAGGGGAGAGGGTGGCGTAGACAGCGGTGAGTTTTCTACTGGTAGCGGTGGTGGAAGGTGTAGTAACGCAGCGGCGGAAATGCAGAGTTTTTGTGATGAGGGTGTTTTTATCATTTCATTTGCTAGTCTTGCCTGAATTTATTTGGTCAATGCTGAAATTAGGGATTTTGGTTATATCGGCACAATTCATTCAAAAATTATGGTTAGATTGGTACATAATGCCTAAAGTTAGGGTTAAATTGACACTTTCTAAGATTGCAGGGTTATATTAACACTTTCATATTAAAGTTAGGGTTATAAATGTAAATACCCCTTCTTGTTTTCATTACTTGCCACAGATTTACCTCTAAAATTCTAGGAGTAATTTTGTTGTAACGACATTTTAGAGCGCGGTTCCCAAAACTGTAGAGGTAAATCTTGCTTAAGCATTAGTTCGGGGTGTTTCAATCCCACAAGTTCAAAAAATGACGCAGGGTTTCAATTTCGCAAGAATTTAAACCAAAGTGGTAAAATGACCGCGCAACCTGTGAATCAAATGATTTGTCTAGTTTTTAATTCGATTAACTATGAGTAAAATAAGTAATAAACTAAATACATAACTGATCAAACAAACTTTTAAGATATGGATCGGACAAATTGGGCTAATGGATTGATTGGAGAGTGATAAAAATGGACATACTCACGGATTAAACTCACGGATTTAGCCATATTAGTTACTATATAAATTCACATAGGTCAATTCGGATTGAAATCAGCGGGTTCATTCATATGAGTCAATATATGGGTTGAAACTTGAGAGTTTACCAACATGGATTGGTATATAAGCCCGCATACGATGATGTATGGATTGAATTCCATGGATTTACCCATTTTTTATCCATAAATTGAGTGATTTTCAATCCATGAGTTGAGCGGGTTTCACCCATCTCGTATTTTGATACGATTCATATGATACTAAGAGGTGACCTGTGATTAGAAAATTGCAAATAAATTAATAGGATACTAAGAGGTGATGAAATTCTTAATATGATAGCTAAAACCAATAACTTTAAGGACGAACAATTTGGGAGGCCCATGAACTCTCTCTATCGTTCACCTTTGGTCCCTTATTATTTTTTTGAACACTTTTAACCCCTTAACTTATAGAATTATTGAATTGTGGCCCTTCCGTCAGGTTAAAGCGGCAACTTTAGTCAAAAGCGTTAAGTTTAAGGGCAAAATGATCATTTTCATTTTTCCATTTCTTTTTCCCTAGTGCCATTTCCATTTTCCTTTTCTATTTTTCCTATTTTATTCTGTCTTTCCCATTTCCCCTTCACGCACCCTGCCCTTCCCCTTTCCCGCACCCTTGGCTCTATCGGTGGCGTTCTGAATGCACGGTGGAGCTTTTGGAGGTTTCTGGAGACAGTAGGCGATGGGGAAGAGGCGGCCGGTGCCGTGGCCCTTGTCTGATGGGGAAGATCTGGTTGGATATTCCGACAAGGGAATATTTGGTTGGGGATTCTAGCGGGGGAGGAGAAAGAGTGGTGGATATCTGAGACGACACAGGGATTGGAGATGCGGTTGTGGTATGTGAAGCTTCGATGGATAAACAGTTGTGGAGGAGGTGACAGATGGTTATGGAGGCGATTCTGATGGTACGAAGAGCGTCGATGGAGACGCGGTTGTGGAGGTGGCGGTAGACGATTGTGAAGGTTGCAGATTGGACACTAGGGTTTTGGGAGGAGTAATGGTGGAGCTGGTGGTTCCAACACTGTACCATCGCCGCCCGCTTCCATCTTCTCTGTCATTCTTTTTTCGGGGAAGAGCTGAAGAAATAATCAATGTCGAGATTGCCAAAGTTGCTTGTACGGGATTTCGAGAAATCCTCGTCATCGGACTCCAATGAGGCCAGGTCTAATGGAGCGGCGACAGATAGCTGGTGGACTTGGTCGTCGTCATCATCTTCTTTCCGGGAGTCCCAGTTACATTGATGCACATTTCGGAAATCAAATCAAAATAAAAAAAAAAGAAAAAAAGAAAAGATAAAAGATAAAGGGGGAAAGGAAAAGGAGAAAAAAAGAAATAGAAAACGGAATTTTAAAATGGAAAATGACCATTTTGCCTTTCAACTTAACGCTTTTCATCAAAGTTGACGCTTTGACCTGACGGGAGAGTCAGGACTCGACAATTCTGTAAGTTAAGGGGTTAAAAGTGTTAAAAAATATATAAAATGTCAAAGATGAACGATGGAAGGAGTTTAGGGGCTTCAAAAGATTCGCCCTAACTTTTTATCCGAAGGTAACTGAAAAAGAGGGAGTAGTATAAATTATGCTGAACATCTAATTGAACAATAAAGTGTATAGAGAAACAAATACTCTCTCGGGTTTTTTATATTGACATAATTTTATTTTTGGATGGCCTTTTTATATTGATACATTCCTCTTTTGATAAATCTTAAATTATTTGCATCCACTAAATTTACTTCTTGTCTTCCTAATTCAACCTACACCACTCATTTCAATTTTTGAAAAAACTTGTGTCATTTATAAAAGTGAAAAGTGCTTTTATAACACTACCTATTTGACATAAATGCCAATATAACATTTTGATAACTGAAAGTGTAAATATAACCATACCTAGTTGATGTAAGTGCAATTTTACCCATTCCGGCGGCGGACGGCCCGGTGGCGGGTGGTGGCCCGACGGTGGTCCGCAGTCTGGCAAAATCAATGCCGAAAATGAGGTCTGAGAGTTATATTGACACTTACATTAACTAGTTAAGGTTATATTTGCACTAAAAAATATCTAGAGAGTTATTTTGGCACTTATGCCAAATAGGTAGGGTTATATTGGCACTTTTTAGAGGTGTTCAAATTGCCCGACCCGTTTTGACCCAACCCATATGGGTCGGGTTAACGTCCCATTTGGGTCGGGTCAAAATGGGTTGGGTCGAATTTAGACCCATTTTGACCAATTTGCAATTTCACCTCATTTTCTTGAAAAAAAACATAAAAAATAATTAGTTTAATACAACATACCAATCATTAATTTAATTCTAAACAAGTTTAACATTCTTGATTTTTTTATATAAAACTAAAAATATTTTTTCCAAAGTTACTATTAATTATAAATAATATATTTATTAATATATAAAATATATATCCATAATTGTATAAATAAATTTTAGTAAAATTATTATTATTTAAATGAAATATTAAAAGTATTCTAACTAAGTAAAATGAAAATAATTGTATTTTTATTTATTAAGTGAATAATATACAATTAAATATAATATAATATAATATAAATTATAATAAATTATTATTTAAATATTTTATATTTAAAAATAATATATTTTCTAAAAATAAATTATAATTTTTTACTATTTTTTACGATTTGGGTCGACCCATGACCCAGTCCGACCCGACCCGATCCTAAACTTTGGGAATTTTAACCAGACCCGACCCATTTATCCCAAAATTTTGGGTCAATTTTGGCCGAGTCAGCCGACCCATTCCGACCCGTCCCAACCCATGAACATCCCTAACTAGATCCACCCTAACCACATACTAATTCACTTAAAAAGAAAGAAAAACAATTAGATTTTGAAATCAGATACAAACAATCCATTCTACCCTTAAACCAGGGATAAATAATTTCAAAGGGCCAAAACTGTAGTCTCAGAATCAGCTCCATCTTGGTTCGGAAAATAAAGTCACAACAATTGAAAAAACAAGAAACCCGGCCATGAGCCTCACATATACCAACCATACGACTGCCCTGCCACGTGGCATGAAACGTAGGCCACCCTCGAACACACAGTAACCGATACCCCACCCACTTTTGTTCCGGCCTCACTAATATTATGGGCTCAACCCTTCTCCCCTCCTTATAAAAACACCTCACACCCCAAGCGTGGTCACCAAAAACCATTCCAATTTCCATTCAATCTTGTGATCACAAGGAGAGGTCAGGATTTCTTGCAGAATCCACGACCACCCCAACCTAAAGCCCTTATCCTATCTTCTCTCTTTCTCTCACAAGATTTCCTTACCCTGTTTCTCTTTTTATCTCATTCGCTTCTTCTCACTCTACAAACAGTGTTATTAGCGGCCTCTAGAAATATATACCCCATCTTCTCTGCTCACTTTTGCATGGCTCTCATCGCTTAGCTCTCTGCATTTCTCCCATCTGCATTGATTCCGAACCAAATCGGCATTCATCAACTGCAATTTCGGGCTTTTTCGCGTAGGATATGGCCCCGAGGTCAGGCAGGGGCAAGGGAAAAGCTAAGAGCGATAGGAAGAAGAAGGAAGAGAAAGGTTCGATTTCCCGTTCCGTTTCCGTTTCCGTATCCGGTTACCGTTCCAATTCCAGTTCCGATTCATTCATTTATTGCTTTGGATTTGGATTGCAGTTGTGCCCTCTGTCCTCGATATCACCGTCGTCACTCCGTTTGAAACTCATGTCATTCTCAAGGTATGGAATCGATTCAATTTCGTTTCATTCATGAAGCGAATTGAATGCAGAACTGTAGGAGCAGTGAATAAATCCACTGGATATGGTGTTTTTTTCCCCTTTTTTGTGGTGAATTCTCCTCCGTGTATTTCTTATCTTCTGCTCAGTCCAACTTGCGGGCTGGAACAGTAATTTAGTTTTCTATTCATTATTTTTGACCGTTTGGTAATGAATGAATGAATGAATGAATTCTGATTGGGTTTTTTTGGGTGGAAAATGAAGGGCATCTCTACTGACAAGATACTAGACGTCAGGAGGCTGCTGGCTGCCAATGTTGAAACATGCCATCTCACAAACTACAGCTTATCTCACGAGGTCAATTTCAGTTTCGGTGTATTATTATTAATTGTATTTTGTCATGTTTTCGGCAAGAGTTTTTTGGTTGAATGAATAGTGTTTGGTACATATTTTGCAAGATTTGCTCACTGAATTAATGCTATGGTCCTAATTAATCAGGTAAAGGGACAGAAACTGAAGGACAAGTTGGAAGTGGTCACTCTCAAACCATGTTTGCTGAAGATGGTTGAAGGTAGGTGTTAATTCCAAACCAAATCACTGCACAACTTGTGTTTTTGGCTCTACACATTGACTAATCAAGACCAAAAATGACCATTATTAAATTTAATCTATATTTACTCTTAAGGTAATTTTTGAAAAAAAAGGGAATGCTAAGTTAAAAATTAACTACTTGGAGTAAAAGGGAAGGGAAACAGAGGAGATGCTGATTCCTTGTGAAGCAGAATTTGACTTATTTGATTAAAGTAACGTACTGATTTCCTACTCCCTCCGTTCAGTTAAAAATGACACTTTTCAGTCAACTTTCTCAAGCCACGTTTGACCATAAATTTCATGTAACATATAAGTAGTAATATTATCATGTAAGGTATTGTTGAATTATGCGTAGCATGTACTTTTCAAATATTAAAATTTTACATAATATTAACATACACATCAAAAGTTATAAGTGGTCAAACATGCCTTGAGAAAATAGGCTAAAAAGTGTGCAAAACATTATTGAACGGAGGGAGTACATGTTATGAGTCTGACGATATGACTGAAAATAAATTTAAAGCCTAAGATTGTGCGTCAAAGGTGACACCCATTTCACGGTTCCCTGGCGTTAGACAATGGAAGCTTTATTGTGTCAAGATAAAAAAGTGAATGGCTAACTCCACACCATGTTGCTGTGGAGCTCAGGTGGGCTGCCACCCCACTCATTCTGTGTGTCATCCACGCGGGAGTACAATCATCCCACCTTACAATCATCTCAATTAGGTATGGTGTTTGTTTATCGGTGTATCAATTGTAGTAGAAGATAGGCTAGTCATCAGCTAATATGTAGAATAGACTAAACAATTGTGATTGTGCACACAATCAAACCAATTGTAACTCATATCCCTATATTAATGAGAAGGTGCCGACTCTTTGTTTTTTTTTTTAATGACCAGCTCTTTTTCTTATCTTAGAGAAAAGGTGAGTTTTTAAATTTTATTTTAAGAAAAGGTTGAATTTCATTAAGAATTTGGGGATGTTATAAAGATTGGAGTCGAACTCTAAGAGTATGAGTACATGCAATTTGTTCTCGGGATCCATCGAACTATTGGATGGTGAACAACATTTTGATGTCAGTACATAGTAGTTTGTAGTCTGATCTATCCTCCCCTTCTTTTTGTATAGCCTTGATTAGAACTTGTATCTCCTCCGACTATATCCGAGTAGATTTGTAAGTGATCACATCTATTTAATGCGTGTCTTAATGCCGCTGCTTAATTGCAGTGTGAGGATTTGATGTATCATGTTGCTTCTCCATGTTTGTAACAAGTATACTCAAGGGACACCCACGACTTTCCCTCAATTGTGCCACAGACATGGAAGCAATCCGGCTTTCCTTTCATCTCTCTTGGCAAATATGGTTGCAGCGTAATGCAGAGATGTTTCAAAATCAGGTTTCTGCGCCAGATATGGAAGTAATCAGGCTTTCCTTTCAGCTCCCTTGGCAAATATGATTGCAGCGTAATGCAAAGGTGTTTCAAGAACCATAAATATGGATTAATTTGGCCTACCTGATTCTACACACAGGAAGCATTCGATATAAACATACAGGGGTCAGTGCCTCGGCGATTGCAGGCCGCAACGTGGACTGAAGCACAGATCTTACCTGAAGCAGAATCTGAAGCCTGCTGCAAAGGGCTCTTTCAAGTCGCGGCGAAAGGATATAGGGAACTACAAGTCTGGTCGGATACGGAGATACTGGTCAAACTGATAAAGATCAAGATTTGCCTTTGGAAGCTCAAGCTATACTTGCAGAAGCAAGGGAAATTTCCTCGACATTTAGTTTAGTCGAATATGGTTTCAAACAGTACCGAGAGATGTATTGCTAATGGAGCACTATGCTGCAAACTCTTCTAATTCTACTATTAATATCTGTAATACGCTTTCTACTTAATAACAAATATTTTCCTCTTCGGTTGTGACATCGCACAGAGGGCTTGGTGGCAGAGCAGGTTAGGGATGTATTTCAACGTGTGGTGTCCAACTTAACTAAAAGATTGGTTACAACAGTGGTTCAAAATCGCACCGGGAAAGGAAGACAAACATCAAGCATGTTTCGCTATATGGGCAATATGGTGTGCTAGGAATAAAGCGAAGTTTGACCAGATACCACCATCACTCGACCACATAAGGGCATCGTTAACCTGGAGGGCTAAAGAAAGGGAAATCAACAGGGGACCATCCTACCAAGATCCGGACACTTCCCTCAAACACCATATCAACAAACGGACACAGGGGATGATCCAATCAAGGAAAAAAAGGACGACAAGGGATATCACACTTTTGTGGCTAAAGAAAGATAGAAGCGTGGACCTCCTATTCCGGGATCAAACCACCATACACATTGACGCAGCTTTCTGCAGCATCACAGGTGGGGGAGTAGCGGCTTGGTGTGTGGAAACTGAGGAGGGATGGGAAGGAACAATGGCAATAAACGCACTTTCAACTATCCAAGCGGAATTAACAACCACCCTACAAGCTATGAAGCAAGCGTCAGAGGGAAAATGCCACTCTTGGTTAAAACAGACCGCGACAACGCAATGTGCTACCTCACAAATTACCTAAAGATCCCGCCAGATGTAAGACAGCTAGTTATGGAAATACTAATCTTGGGCATGGTATTTTACAACTTGTCTTCTATTGTTAAAGTAGATATACTAGAAGTTGAGGTAGCACATAATTTGGCACGTTCAACCACACTATGTAATCCGGTCCCAATCCATAAATAAAAGTTAATCACTTCTTTAAAAGAAAAATTAAAAAAATTTCCTGTCAAAAAAAGAATTGAAACATAACATTAATCTCTCCGAAAGGACTCTCCTTTGTTGTTGCTAGCTTCTCTCTTACGATGAATCTTTGAAATGAAACAAGCGGGTCGAAAATTTGAGCAATGTTCACATGTAAAATATGGTGAATATCATGGGGAGAATTGCGGCACAAAAATACAGAAAATATCGGGAATTCCTTCCGATCCACAAGACTAGTTCTGTTCAGATCATTATTCGTTTTGTGTACTTCTCACTAATTGGACTAAATCTCATCAACTGATTTGGATGGGATTGGTACGAATACCACTACTGGCCGACATGGGAAGAAGTTGTTAAAAAGTGGTAATGCATTATCGATTAAGTCTACTGACAGGCGGCAATGCATAATATTAATAGAGAGTTCACATATATTTTTAACCTTATATGATGCATTTGTTAAATTAAATACTAATTTAGAGTAAAAATATATTTTTTATGCTATATATTTTTTGTACGCTCACATTTAAATACACATTACTACTTATTTTAACTTTTAAAATACAATATTTAAATTTTATTAAAAAAGTACAACATTTAAAATAAAAAGTACAATAGGCTTTTCATAAACTTATGTAAATGCCGCATTTTCTAAAACTCTTTCTATCAAATATTTGAATGCTAATGTATTTGTGTCACTTCACTTCAAGTCGGCATGACCTTTTGAGACTCGTCCCCTCATTACATTTTTCTACTTTCTTTTCATATTCATGCACTATTTTTTCTTATTAAGAACTAACTTTTAAATAAGAATGAATTGTCGTTAATCAAGCTTAAAAGGGCAGTATTTTACGTAGAATGAATCTATGGGTGTCTTTTTCTATTATGAATGCCCAAGTTTTTCAAAAACATGCACACTCAATGTAATTATTTAAGGACTCACGTAATCAAATATGTTCAAAGGCAAATTGACAATTTGATAAGTGCATATAAGTTGCTTGATTACCTAAAAATAGTGCATGCAAATTAAATGGTATTCGTGAGGTTCCATGAGCATCGTATCCAAGGATGTTTTCCCCCCAAAAAATCAATCATTCCAAGATGTTGAGAAAAACTCCCGGTCCATCCAGTCTAACTAGCATTTAGCAATAACCAATCTATTACAAGAATATTCAAATTACATGTCGACTAGACTGATCGTCTGTACTGTCAAAAATCAGATATCTAATAAATGCTATAACATCGCTCAGATCGGAAAAAATATATCAACATGAATGGTTAGATTAAATGATTATCATGGACACATCAAGCTAATCTAACAGGTCCAAGAACAATAATAATGTATGGGAAAAAATTAATACGTATTCAATAACATAAACAATAAAAGTATATCAATTAAAAAAACTACTCCCTCTGTTACACTTCAATTAGTGGCACAATTATTTAGAACATGCTAATTGAGTGGACCAAATTAAATGTTAGTGAGAAAAGGTGAAATGAGTGAAGGAACATAACCTCAATATGACTAAATTTGAAATGTGTCAAAATGAAATAAACATCCCAATATAGAAAGTGTGTCAATTTTAATTAAACGGAGGGAGTATTGTTTTCCCATCTCCTCGTGATGGAGAGATGGAAAAAAGAAGAT
>JAULKJ010000010.1:9017826-9045286 GCA_032355405.1 Rubia balearica | reverse complement strand
CACGTTTGACCATAAATTTCATGTAACATATAAGTAGTAATATTATCATGTAAGGTATCGTTGGATTATACGTAGCATATGCTTTTCAAACATTAAAATTTTACATGATATTAACACACATGTAACAAATGTTATTAATGGTCTAACATACCTTGAGAAAACAGGGTTAAAAGCGTGTCACAATTAGCTAAACAGAGGGAGTAATATAATACAACAAAAGGGCATTCATTTAGCATCTCTGTTTATCATTTTGCTCCTCGGTTTTGGGGCCGGTTTTTGTTCTTTGACAGCCATTATGCTCGAGTTAATACCAACAAATGTATTTGTATTTATACGAGTTTGGAATTTTAGTTTGGTACGTAACGTTTGAAATCTTTTTATGGGATGGACAAGCAATTAAATTTTCTAGTTGAAATGATACAAAGCCGTTTTTGATTTTTTTTGTTGATATCACATGCATGTATTAAAAGGTTGCTTATTTTTTGACAAATTTGGCGGGTTTTGTACTCTTATGTTCCAATAATAGAAACCAACCATTTTAAAACTACAAAGGATAGATTATAATTTGAAGTCATACCATTTGTTTATTTTCTCTTCCGTGGAACCATTTTTGTTGTTAGTGGGCGTAGAATGAATCATGCACTTTTTCTCACCCACCAATTCAAAATGGAGGAAGGAAAAAAAATCATAATATTTGATCTCTCCTTCATTCTGTTTTGGCTGCCCTCTGCCTTGATGTAAGAACTGAAATTGCTATAAAATTGGTTTTCTTTTGGGATAAAATGCATCTAAACCTTTACATTAATATTGATATCGACCACTTTTTTTTATTAATAAAAAGTATCCAGATGATATATTTTAAAGGTTTTTTTATTAGTATCTATTTTAAGTCAATTTGGTTTCAACCGTAGGTCACTAGTTACCAAACACACCAACTCATTTTTTTTTCCTTTGACATTTCCCTAAATATTTTTAAGTGGGGAAATCCAAGGAATCTTTCGTTCTCCTAAACATTATTTTTATAAATTACTGTCCACAATTCCTGTAAAGGACCTTGAACTTTCCAAAAATCTACTTCAAGACAGACAGAAAGTATCAATCATAGGTTACTCCAATCATTCATTTCCAAGTGCTCCTCGTGCGCGCACATTTCTTGAGCAATATTATGAAATACTGAAAATAAATTAATAAATAGTTCGTAATTATTTATTTTTAGAAAGGGAGCCTAAGTCACATGACCATATTTAAAGCTGCAGGCAACATACCGCAATGGTGCAGTGTTGTCAGGGCCCCACCTTTCCGAATTTAAAATGATTATAGTCAGTAAAAAGTTGTTCAAACAATCAATTAGGTCAATTGTAACGGACAGGTAATTTTATTTACCGTACGAAATGGGATCTTAGTTATTGACAAAAATGCCATTGGCATGTCTTACTCAGAGGAATATACCGAGGAGTCTCAAGTTTTGGCCCACGTGCGGAGGCTGCTGGACCTTGTCGCGTGCACTACACGTTTCGGCAAAAACAAGGGCGGGAAATTCGCCATCGCCCCCGCTGCCGCCAATGCGCAAGATTCCCGCGCGAAGAAGAATAAGCAGAATGGAACTTCCAGCCGGCCGACCTCGCCGTCGGAAGTCGACGCACGGCGACCGGAATCTCCGGCGACTGCGGTTGCAGAAGGCTATGACATGGTGGCGATTCACCCGATTCCGAAGCTCTCTGATTTCTACGAGTTCTTCAATTTGTCGAACCTCACTCCTCCTATACTGAGTATGATACCCTTTCCTGTCCCCTTTTCTTCAAATTTAGCTTCCGTATTTCTTCCGTGTCTAAAGTGAACAGTAACCTTCGCAATTTTCATGGAATTTTATCAGATTTGAAGAGGTTGGAGCGCAAGGACGGTGAAGTGGCGCGAGATGGAGATTATTTTGAAATGCAGGTGCGTTCTTCTTCTTCTTCCTCAAATTTATTAAAGTCTTTTAAGTGTAACCTTTGAATGAATTTATTGAGTTTTATTATTGTTAATGATGCAGATAAAAATATGCAATGGGAAGTTGATGCAAATTGTTGCGTCGAAGAGAGGTTTCTACAACAAGGGAAAGCAGTTTTTAGAGAGCCACTCCTTAGTTGATCTCCTGCAGCAGCTCAGCCAGGCCTTTGCTAATGTAAGCAAATTTTTACTTGCTTTTTTGTTTTTGTTGGTTTGATTTTGCGTGGATTATATACGTAGGAAATCTTATCACCTACAATCAACACCGAAGTATATTTGATTTATGCGATGTTTGATGGTTTATGCAGGCATATGAATCATTGATGAAAGCCTATGTAGAGCACAACAAGGTGATGAGTGTTTGGTTTCAAAACTTATTTTATTTTATTGAAAGAGCTTGTGAGAAGGAGTGCTGAACTGTTTGTTACCTATGGCACTTTTCAGTTTGGCAATCTTCCATTTGGCTTCCGTGCCAACACATGGCTTGTTCCCCCATCCATGGCTGATCCTGCCGCTGACTTTGTCCCTCTGCCAACAGAGGATGAGAGTTGGGGTGGCAGCGGCGGTGGTCAGGGAAGGAATGGAGAGTATGATTTGAGACCCTGGGCAACTGAGTTTGCTGTACTGGCAAGCCTTCCCTGTAAAACTGAGGAGGAGAGGGTTGTGCGAGACCGGAAGGCATTTTTGCTCCACAATCTTTTTGTGGAGGTTTCAACTTTCAAAGCTGTTTCAGCCATTGGCAAAGTAATTGCTGCCACAGCAAAAGGTGAAATCAATCTGATTCCTGGTTCAGTATTACATGAGGAACGTGTTGGCGATTTGTCTATTACTGTGAAAAAGGATGCTGCAGATGCCAGCTCGAAAGCAGAGTTTAGAAATATTTCCTGTGAAGATTCCAATTTAGGCTCCGAGGAAGTAACTGGGAGAAACTTACTGAAAGGACTGACCGCAGATGAGAGTGTTGTAGTACATGTAAGTGACTCATCTCTTTATACCGTACAGTATTTGTGTGTCTTTCTATATACATATAACTCCTCAAAAGTCGTCGAATAATACCCCAAATTTATTGCAGGATACTTCCTCATTAGGAATTGTTGCTGTTAGACAATGTGGTTACACCGCAACAATTAAAGTTACTGGAAATTTTAAGAAGGGAAAGATTGCAATCCAGGATGTTGAAATTGATGACCAAGTGGAAGGAGGAGCGAATGCCCTTAATATTAACAGGTACACAAAGTTTGTCATCTCTACTTGGTCCATTCTGTATGCAGGAAGTCAGACAATGAGTCAGAGTGACAATTGTGTGAAGATTGACTAGAACATATTGACCTCATCTGAAATGGAAGTTTATGTTAATAATGGTGCTTTGAACTTGATAATGAAAATCAGAAAACTGTAAGCAGGTAGATTTTGCATATAATTTCATTACACTGATGGTGCTGCAAAACCGATGGATTGTTGAAGATTTTTTTTTGGGAACATTTTTAGGTAATTTAGTCAAATATCAGTATCCAAGTTAGAAGTTTCCAATGGTATAAACCTTATAGTGATCAAGATTCTAATTGCTGTTATTTGTTCTTTTCAATCCAGCTTTGATATAAGAGAACTAGTAATAGTTGAAGTAATTAATGTTTCGAGATTCAGCCTTGTGAAGTTCCTTGTCTGGGTTTGCTTTTTGCCTCATCGGGTCAATGTGCAGTGACGTCCGGGTCTCATATTAATACCACTCCATATGTTTTCTTGCAGCTTGAGGGTTTTGCTTCACAAATCTATTGTTTCCGAACTACCTGGGGGAGGCCTATCACCCAACTCTGATAATGCAAATGTTGAGAAATCAAGACTCCTGGTCAGAAAAATTGTTAACAACAGTCTGAACAGTTTAGGGAATGAAGCTGTGAGTGACCGGAGTATCAGGTGGGAACTTGGTTCGTGCTGGGTCCAGCATCTTCAGAAGCAGGAAACATCGGGTGAAAACAGTCCTAATAAAGATCAGGATAATAACAAGAGTGAGCCTGTGGTTAAAGGGCTGGGGAAGCAATTTAAATTGCTGAAGAAGAGAGAAAAGAAAGGAACTAATTCTAGTAGCACAGAAGATAATGATGAAAATAGTTGCATGGTGAACGTTTCAGAAAACAAAAGTGGCATTGTTGAGTCAAACAGTGCGGAGCCTGAATGTGCTGCTGATCTGAGAAACATTATACCTGAAGAAGCTTGCCAACGCCTCAAAGAAAGTGGGACTGATCTTCATCTAAAGGTATTTTAGCATTAGCCACTAGTCAAAAGCCAGGAAATTACTTCATTCTGTTGTTTCTGAGACATTTCTTTGTTTTTTTACTCCTCTAAGTTCACATGCTTCTTTTGACAGTCTGTCGATGAACTTATCAAGCTGGCTCACCAGTACTACGATGAAGTAGCTTTACCTAAGCTGGTACATACTTTGTGTCAATCTACTTAGAAATTGCCAGTATCATATGACATGCTATTTAATAGATCTCTTGTTTGTTCCAGGTTACAGACTTTGCATCTCTTGAACTGTCCCCAGTTGATGGACGCACACTGACTGACTTCATGCATCTAAGAGGGTTGCGAATGTGTTCGTTGGGCCGTGTGGTGAGAATCTTACTTTGGATAAGATGTTATTCAAAATTATTGCTTTCATTTCTTTCATCCAAATTCATTTCACGAGTCTCAAATTGTAATGAGACCATTTTCTACGCATGTGCACAAACCAGGTTGAACTTGCCGACAAGCTTCCTCACATACAGTCACTTTGTATTCATGAGATGGTTACTCGAGCTTTTAAGCATGTGGTTAAGGCTGTCATTGCTTCTGTTGACCATCCATCCAACTTAGCAGCAGCAATTGCCTCGGCACTTAATCTCTTACTTGGTTCCTGGACGACAGAAGATGATAAGCAGAACCATAGTGAGGATTATAATCTCTGTTTAGAATGGTTGCGGGAATTTTTGGCAAGAAGATTTGGTTGGAGATTGAAAGATGAACTTCTGAAAATGAGAAAGTTGACAATTCTCCGGGGGCTTTGCCATAAGGTGTTACTCTTACCCACATCTCTATCATTTTATCAATTTTCTATTTTTCAGACATTTATTCGTTTTCCTCTAATTCAGGTTGGTTTGGAGTTGGTTCCAAGAGACTTTGATATGGGCAGTCCAAATCCATTTAGAGCATCTGATATTATCAGCCTGGTGCCTATTTGCAAAGTAAATATCACACTAGAAGCTTCAGTTAGTATTTAAATCTCCTTTGGAGTGTGACCTGACTCATGATTATTTCCCTTGCAGCATGTGGGGTGCTCTTCTGCCGATGGGAGGAATTTGCTAGAGTCTTCCAAGATTGCCCTCGATAAAGGGAAACTTGAAGATGCAGTTAACTATGGAACAAAGGTAAAATTATGATTTTATTTTATTACATATTCTTGCGTGCATTGCTGCACAGAGCTAAAATCTGATTTTCGTTCAACTCCGTTTGAAGGCTCTTGCAAAAATGATAGCTGTATGTGGTCCTTATCATCGAACAACTGCGAGTGCTTATAGTCTCCTCGCTGTTGTGCTTTACCACACTGGGGACTTTAATCAGGTAATGAAAATATTTTCAGCATTACTGATAATTTTGGACCATCTATCTAATCTTCTTATCTCCTCTAGTTCCAGACGATTGAGTTGCATATTGATATTTTGGGTGACATTTATATCTAAGAATTAATGCATCATACGTTTTCCTGACTGATATCGTAAGACTGATCCATTGTTTATTCATAAGAGTGAAGGAAATGTAATGTTAGAACAGCTTAATAGCTGCCATTATCTGTATTTGGGGTCAGACTGTCAGAGTCGTCAGCTGATCATGATCAAATTTTGGTGTTGCTTATCGTTTACATATTTCTTGTGTAGGCAACTATATATCAACAGAAGGCATTGGACATCAATGAGAGGGAGCTAGGGCTTGACCATCCAGATACAATGAAAAGTTATGGGGATCTCTCTGTGTTTTATTACCGCCTTCAACACATTGAGCTGGCTCTGAAGTGAGTAGTACACTTCTGATTTTGCTCTTAAAGTTCAATGTAGAGTCTAGCTAGGGTTATGTGCTGGTTACACACCCACATGCAGAAAAGTTGAGTTTCATAATCAGTTTTCTTCTCCACAAAATTGCAGTGTTTTCATTTAATTAATGTGTATTATCTCCGTTTGCATAATTATCTCCCGCAGGGATTAATTGCTTAAAATAGCTCTTCGTTCTCACATTTTATAAAAAATCTTTCCTGTCCTGACAACGCATTTAATCCTTCCATAATTTGAAATTTGTGTAAATGGACAGATACGTCAACCGTGCTTTGTTCCTTCTTCATTTCACTTGTGGACTGTCTCATCCCAATACGGCTGCCACTTACATAAATGTGGCCATGATGGAAGAGGGGATGGGCAATGTTCATGTTGCTCTCAGATATCTGCATGAAGCCCTTAAATGCAACAAAAGATTATTAGGAGCAGATCACATACAAGTAACTCTTTCTTGCTTGAAGCAAACTCCTACATCATGATCTACACTTGTGAGAGGGTTTGGTTTCTGACATACTGATTATGCCTGTTTTTACTTCTGAAGACTGCTGCTAGCTACCATGCTATAGCGATAGCACTTTCGTTGATGGAAGCATATTCTCTCAGTGTGCAACATGAACAAACTACCCTGCAGATTCTCCAAGCTAAACTAGGACTTGAAGATCTTCGAACTCAGGTGAGCAAAATTCAGTAACCATGTCATTACTTTGATATTCATTGTGGGAAACTTAAATAATCCATGATTTAATATTTATTATGGAAAACTTGATAAGTATAACCTATTGTTGTCCAAAATGGAGACTGATATAGTAATCGACTGCAGGATGCTGCTGCCTGGCTTGAATATTTTGAATCAAAAGCATTAGAGCAGCAAGAAGCAGCGAGGAACGGAACCCCAAAACCGGATGCATCCATTGCAAGCAAAGGCCACCTGAGGTATTAACATGGTATACCCAAATTACTAAAGTTGTATGAGATTCACTCCCACCCCCATAACAGTACCCTTTGTTCTTATTGTAGCGTATCAGATCTCCTTGACTACATAAGTCCTGATACAGATTCAAGAACCACAGATTCACTGCGGAAACGACGTGCAAAGGTCATTTCCACTTTAGAAGTACCAGTTTTATTTTGATGAATGAAATAATGGATGTAAAACACGGATTGATGAACTAAAAGCTTTACTTTCTCAGTCATACTTATACTCTTGTGCTCTTTGCAATCTCATTTATTAGGTGTCGCCAGTTGTTGATAAGCCTCAGCAAGGGCGTCCCAATGACAGAAAAAAGGATGAATCCACAACTGGTGGCGATTTGAAAAATACAAGTTCAGTTGTATTAGAAAGCGAGAAAGTGGAAACAAAGACTAGGAGAGTTCCCGTCCTGGAACCTGATCACAAGCTGGAGATCACTGATAAGGGTCCCAAGAATCCTCCATTGGCAGAAGAGGTTGCCCAAGAGATTAGCTCCGATGAAGGCTGGCAAGAAGCCAGCTCGAGAGGCCGGTCAGGAAATGGTTCTAGCATGAGGTTGAATCGCAAGCGGCCAAATCTGTCTAAGTTGAAAGTAAACGCTGATTGGCAGAATCTTGGAGATAGCTACAATAACCGGAGGGAAGCTCCTCAAGGACGTAAACCAGCAATGCCTAAACTTGCATTGTCAGACATTTCCATGCAGAAGCAACCAAAGACTGCAGGCCTAAGCGCTAATGATGATTCAAATAAACCTTCGGGCAAGTCGACTTGTCCTAAAGTCTCTCCAACATCAGTTTCTAAAGTTGTCACGACTCCTACCAGTCTGACCCCTACAACTAACAAGTCTTTGTCATATAAAGATGTAGCCCTGGCAACACCAGGTACGGTTCCAAAGCCCTATTTGGAGAAAGTAGAAGAATTAAAGGAGGCCAAAACTGATACCCCGATCTCCGTTAGTCAACATGAGACATCAGAGAATGGGGCAGAAAGCATAATTGTGGCCAATACCACACCAAGTCCTGAAGAATCTGCATCACGCGATGAAGCTGACATGAGCGAAAACGTTGTTGGAAAGGAAGATAGTTCATCTCCAGAGACGGAGGATGATGAAAGTCAGAATGATCAAGAAAAGCAGGCAGATTCAAACGGGAGCAAACTTTCTGCAGCAGCTCCACCGTTTAATCCAGGGTGTTATCCTTTTGTCCACCCGCTAAGTGCCTCTGCTACTGTTCCTCCCACCAGTGTCTATGATGTTGTGGCTGCTCAGGGCATGCTTGCGGAACCTGTGACATTCCCCTCGGTCGCTGCTAGAGTTCCCTGTGGTCCTAGATCGCCAATGTACTACAGAACAAGTCATTCCTTCAGAATGAAGCATGGGATCTTAAACTACCAAGTTCCTGCCGCGGAAAGAAGTGGATTTGTTTCCCCTAAAAGCATGAACCCTCATGCACCTGAGTATGTTCCACGACGAGCTTGGGTTCAGACTGCACCAACTGAAGATTCGAAGACAGGTAATGCTTCTGATTTATCTGAAATCTCCAGCACCTCAGATCCTGATGTTTCAGCAGAGGAAAATCCTGCCAAGAAAAACCATACTGCAGTGGTGAAAGAAGGATCCAAGAGAAGCTCCTCAGATGCTGAGAAGGCGGAGTTTGCACGACAAATATTACTCAGCTTCATTGTCAAGTCAGTTCAGCATCCTTCAGATTCGCAGAGTGAGCCCCCAGCCAGTGTAAAGACGCCCGAGTTCTCTGGAAGTCCAGCTGAAGCCATTGCAAATGACAAAGCGATCATCAAAATCCTCTACGGGAATGAGGGAAAGAAAGAACCGGGATCCGAAGCCAGTAACAATGGAGATCAGAAAAAGATAGACGCGAATACAAACAAGAATGCAGGGGATGGCGAAGGCTTTGTGGTGGTCACCAAACGTAGAAGGAACCGGCAGCACTTCACGAATGGCTTGTACAATACCCAGTCTATTTGTGCTTCAGTTCGTTGAAGGGAGTTTAATCTGAAATGCAAGTACTTGCATCAACGGTACAGTAGAGGCTACTAAAAAACTGGCCTAGTTTCATTGAGAGTTTTTTTCCCCGTTTTATAGTCACCTTTGGAACCTTGAATAATAATGTCTTTGGGAGGATTTGTTCTCTGTTTTCACTGTCCAAGAATTTTGTACTGTGCTTTGTACACCATGCAATAAGTATTATCCTCCGGTTAATTTCTGTCTTAGGATTTGTTCCCTTTCTTGAACTTATTATCATACTCTTTTAGTATTAGGAATCTGATTAGTTTTTTGTTTAGCAATAACTAGAGGGAACATCTGTTTCCTCCTAAAGTTCTTACCTTTCAGCTATATGTGTATCTTTCGAAGGGAATTTGCATGTTCATTCTGACTAGAATACGAGATAGCTATTAGGAAAAACTAAAGTTGTTTGTAGAAACTAGCGGGATTCCACCGCGCTTATCGATTTAAAATTTTGAGATAAATTTATTTACTTTTTTGCGTCTCACATTCAAATTTAAAACAGATAATTTTGTTAATTTTCAAAGTTGAGAAGTCTCCTGTTAGAACGAGCCATTAGCCTTATACTTCAAATGATTAACTCATTTGAAACCAATAACATTTGCATTAGATGGGCGAGGAACCAAATCCCACGTCTGTTGAGTGCAAGGAGCCTCCATCTCGGAATCCATGGCAGCAACCATTCACGATCCTTAACAACAGAGCGATGATTTCGAGACTCGGTTTTAGCAATTAAAGCACTCAGTAAAACATAAATATTGTAGTCAGAAAAATTCTTGTACCCGAGAGAGCTAGTACAAGATCGAGTAGCCATCAGACAATGAGAAGAGGGACCCGACGCCGGAGATGACACAAAACCCAAGGCATACACAGAACTCGAGGGCGGCACGAAAAATGAGGATGGCTGATCTAGGGAAGCTTGTGGCAATGGTGGCACGTGAGAAGCAGCGGATGACGACAAAACTGATGGAGGAGCCGTTAAAGCCACAATAGTTTACGTCAGAGGTGTTGTTGGCGGCGTGCGGTCAACACGCATTGTTGGTTAGCTAGGAGCGTGTGGCGGAGCTACTGGTCAGCGTGCGGCAAACAAATACAATTTTCAGATAAACCCTGAGCTCCTGGTACAGACTTTAAATCAGAATTATTCAAAATAATGGGCAATTCGGCTGGAGAAGATGGCGCAAACACCTTCGAAGGCACATGCGAAGATTCCAAAATGCAGAAACATCAAGTGAAGGTAGATCAGTGATAGTACCAGTACAGGTAGTTGGTAAAAATATCTCATCAAACCGAACATGATGAGTGATGTACTTCTTCTCCGTAAGAGGATCAAGATAGCGATAACCCTTATATTGTGAACTGTAACCCAAACATATAAAAGACATACGCTAAGGCGCTAATTTATGCGCAACATAAGGCCGTAAATACGAAAAAATTTGACAACCAAATGGACGAAAGTTGGAATAGTTAGGAGAGGTACAAAAAATAACAGAGAGCAAAAGTTGACCAGATAAAATCGGAGTAGGCAGTCTGTTGATGATGTAGGCTGCTGTGAAAAAAAAGTATCATACCTAAAATAATGATGAAGGCCAAAATGAAAGAGCATCGACATACCTATCTCAGTAATTTAACGATACTTCCTCTCTGCGCGGCCATTTTTCTTTGGAGTGTAAGGATAAGAAATCTGGTGATGAATGCCCTTAGACGCAAAATGAGATCACATACGATGATTAAGAAACTCGGTTCCACCATCACTCTGAAATACTTTAATGGTGGTAAAAAAAGTGTTCTCAACAAGAGCCTCAAAATGCATATGAGTCTCAAAATGCATATAAACCTCTGCAAAATCTGACTTTCGTCGTAGAACATATAACCATGTAAAAAGAAAAAACATCAACAAAAACTACATATAATGGTACCCAGGGTGAGAGACAACATGTGAGGGTCCCCAAAGATCATAATGAACTAAATCAATTATGTGTTGTGCGCGTTCTAAATTATCATTAAAAGAAAGACGCTTGCCTTTAGCCATCTCACAAGAAGAACACAAATGAGGCTTAATCAACATACTAGTAACAGACAAACTACATGTTCTACTTAAAGATGAAATAATTAAAACTACAAAAACAACCCTAACTTTTGATGAAAGTGAAAATATAATCCTATGGTGAGAAATCCGGCTTTGGCCGTGTTTTTCCGGCGTTGACCCCTTCAAAAATGATTAAAATGCTTTCGGACCAAAAGTTGAATTTGGGTGGACATACCCTTACCCACCGCCGCGCCGCCGCTGTAACAGGTAGGGTTATATTATCACTATATGAAATTTTATAGTGTTATATCTGCACATTCCAAACACTTATAAGTTATATCAGCACATTCGTAAAGAAGGTAGAGTTATATCAGCACATATTATAAAAGAAAAGTGTATGGTAATACACTCGGCTACCCTATCGTCTATTGGCCGACCACATCATTATTTATTCCATTATCACATCTCATAACAATATCATATACACC
The DNA here is from genome assembly GCA_032355405.1 of Rubia balearica. Lineage (NCBI taxonomy): Eukaryota > Viridiplantae > Streptophyta > Magnoliopsida > Gentianales > Rubiaceae > Rubia > Rubia balearica. The sequence continues at coordinate 9,033,705 of JAULKJ010000010.1, read as the reverse complement.
ATAAAATTCGACATCATAGCACTCTCATTCATATTAAACACCATTATCTTATATTCTAGCCTCATTTCAAAACCATCAACATTAAAAATCTTAGGTCGAAGAACACGACAAAATAACAACTACACACAATACCAAAGGTCATCCAACCATCAATTTAGACTAAATACAACAAAAATAAACAAAATATCATCAAAACCACTATATTATAACCATATATACCGCATATTTCTATTCATATGACGGGAAGCAAAATAAAATCACATAATCAAACTCAATATCGCATCGATCTAGTGAATTAAGGGAAATTTTGGATGAAGATGCCATTTTTGAAAGGTTCCTGCACCTCCACTTCAACGTTTGTTGCGTCAACCTCGCCAAAGCTCTTTCTTCGCCGCCAGAATCACACTCTGGAACGTTGGTGATCGGTAGAAGAGGTTGAAATTACAGTTGCATGCGGTTTGTGTTGATTTTGAACTAATATGTACATTGTTTTAAAAGTCCGTGCTAATATAACCCTACATTTTTTTTACAAATGTGTTGATATAACCCTATAAATTATAGGAATATGTTGAATTAACTTTTAATAATGTGATGATATAACCCTACATGTTATGTTGGAGGTGCAACAGTGGTCTGGCGGTAGTCTGAAAATAATATTTGGGGTATTAATGACGCTCAAAGTAATAACGTTATTTCCTATTTTTAGCTTTTTTTTTCCCGGAAGGAAAAAAAATGTATTTTCATGAAATTCAGGCTAAAAGTTTCTGGAAAGGGTTATATTTGCACTTTCACTTATTATCTAGGGTTATATTAACACTTTTAATTATCAGAATGTTATATTTACACTTATGCAAATTATATAGGGTTATATAAGAACTTTTCTCTTAAATTTTATATGGTTAACGAACTTACAACTTATTCTTTTTTTTTGAAAAATAAATCATTCCAAGATGCTGGGAAAAACGCCCACTGACGATTACAATAAGTGGAATTGAACATCCAACCTAATTAGCCTCTAACAATAACCAATCTGTTCCAAGGATATTCAAATTACATGTCAACTAGACTGATCGTTTATACTATTACAGATTGAAGATCCAATAAAAAAACTATAACGTCGCCCTTAGGGATATTAAGTTGTTTTCGCAAAAATCATGACCACTTGGGGAAGAGGAGTGTATCAGCACAAATATCACTATGCCAAATAGGGATTTACAACAGTTGTAACACCACTTGATCTTGATACAAAACATGCTCTATATTGTCCAAACTGTAAATACCTTGAAAAACACAGATCGAGAATGGAACACCTAATAGAGAAACACAAACGAAATCACGAAAATATGATCTGTAAAACTATATCAGACAAAATACATCGACATGAACAATTAGATTAAATGTCATCATGGACACATCAATCTAATCTATCAGGTCGAAGAATAATATTAATGTGTGGAAATAAATACATATTTATTCAATAATATAAACACTAAAAGTATATCAATTAATAAAACTATTGTTCCCCATCTCCCCATGATCATGAGGAGATGGGAAAAAGAAGATGGGAAAAAAATTCAGAGGAAGAAGGGGTTAGCGGGGCTGTAGGGTTTAAGGGGGAGAGGACGTGTTAATTTTATTAACGGACTTACAACTTAGAGAGGAAGAATTATCAAATCTAATACTTATTACTTTTTCATCCCAGTCAAATTTGCATACTTTTAAATCAACTTTTTCATACCATATTTGATCATTGATAAATTTTGTTACATTTACTAATAGTGTATTAAAATTTAATAATTAGAAAATACATGAGGCAAGAAATCTAACAAGATCTCACATAATAATATGGGTGTTTATATACTAATCAAAATTTATAATCAAATGAGTCTCAAAAACTTGTCTAAAATGTGTGCAGATTCGACCGAAACAAAGAAACATTATAATTAGTTTGAGTTGAAAAACTATCTCGAATTGTTGTCAAATCAAAATACTCCTGCTGTTTTGTTATTTATGACACACTTACTATAAATGGGTGTTTTCTTTTAGTTGACGCTCTTTTCATTTTTGTCAAGATTCCTTCAATTTCATCCACTCATTTTACTTTTTACTTTCTACATTCAATTTCATCCATTCATTTTCTTCACCTAAATCAAAGCATCTAAACCTTTGGTGCCATAAATAGACAAACGGGGGAGTAAATGTTTTCAGTATGAACTTATTGAGTAATTTTAACAATTTAAAATTATTTTTACCATCTATCTCTTTTCCACATAAATTATTATTTAGAATTTATTTTTTATATTTATATGTAAATGAATTTAACACATATCATAGTGTAATAAACCATTCAAATTATAAATTTTCACAAAGTCTTGTGTTAGACCGTCTAACTGTTATATTGAATCATTTTATAATTAGTATGATTAATAAGATGATTTGACTTTTACTGTTACTTATAGTAATAAGCTACCTATAATTGTAAAAATCTTTTAATATAAATTTCAATATGTAAATAATTATAATTTGACTTAAAAAATTATAAAAATAATTTTTATGGTTAATTACACTGATAGTCAATCTAGCAAGAGACCTTTTCATAAATCTTATGATTAATTTGATTAATATAATATAACTTTTGTGTTTCTAACATCCCTGTTAATCATGATATTTAAAAAGAAGATAAAATATAAAAAGAAGAGTATATATTTTGAAAGACGGTATTTTCATAAGGCATAGAAAGACTTAGGTTTAAACTGCAAATTAAAATAATGAAAATAAAATTTTTGTATTGGGTTAATCGGGTCATTAACTTATGACTACGATACGTTACATAATAAATTATTGATATTGCAATTTAAATCATTTATCTTTTTATTATTTTAATTAGGCCACGTCTTTCAATAAACCTGTGAAAATATTGTCTTTTGCAATACTTTGCCCCCCAAAAATAGGGAGATAATACCAAAAGAAAAAGATCCCCAAAAGAGGAAAATGCCAAAGAAAGAAGATCCCGGAGAGAAACTTTGTGAGCTGTTCTGCCACCTCCACCACAAACTAATAAGCATAATATACTATTCTTATCTGAATCTGTTTGTCCAAACTCTATCCTTAAGAACATGCAACTTGAGCCCAGATTAATTCATAAACATTGATACTAATTCAGTTCACAAAAAGATAAATTTTCAATGACAATCTCTTAATCTTGTTTTTTTTCCTGTTACTAGTACCTAATTTTGGTAAGAGCATCTAAAAAATTTACAGTTCCACCTTCTCTTTTGGTGATGCGAGAGTAATAGGAGTGAAATTGCAGAAATATTACTGTTCCACCTTATCTCGAATCATACTGCTCTTTTACCGAACTAGAACATGTAAATATACAAACCAACTTTAAGAACTTGTACAATTTGTGCAGTTAGAACCTGTATTATTAAGTATTAACCTTAACCTTAATTAACCTCAGTACACACTGTTCATAGCAACACTAAAACAAGAACAAAGGCGTACAGTACTTATTACAATTCAAGTGTGTTCACATAGTCGAAATGGACAAGATGGCCGGTAAGCGACACAAGGTGATAATATTTAGGAAGGAAGAATAGGAGGCGAGTTTCTTCAATTTCTCACTCATTTCCACCATTTCAGACCATGCAGCTGAACTACCTAGAATACCCCTTCCTTGAGAATTCTCGAACGGATTCGTAGAAGCTCTGACACTTCGTGACTTCTCGATTAATGTGGTGACCAGCGAATCGATGTTTCTGACCACCCTTGATTCGTTCGCGGGATACTCCATTCTCCTTCCTTCCTCCTTCTCCACTTCATTAGCTCAAACATAATCTGCAATATCCCAGGTCAGCAATGAAATGAATATACTTCATACTTTCGGACGCCTACAATCAATTTGGCAAAAGATAATGCAGAAAATCCACCACATATATACCTTCTGATAATTTTAAAATCTTTGGTAGATATTACGCCGCACATCTGCTTGGAAGGTGTACAATATCAAATACTTCTTGAATTCCAGCTTCTCCAGTGTACTCTCTGGTGCATCTTTAACTGATCCCTTCACATTTTCTTTGGCTTTATATCAGCTACGTACATTCAACAGAAATTTCAATATTCCATCAGTATAATCTACATCAGTTTTAAAGACGGGTCTACTAGACACGTATACACCCTACCACACGCATTCCTCCTGCACGAAACTATTGAAATCGATCTTTCATCAGTTTCTACTAGTGTGTCTGGTGCGGCTAAATGTAGAAGGGACTGCCAGGTTCATCAGTTTCCGCTTGAGGCTGGTGAGGCTAAACAAGCAGTGAAACTTCATAACATAGCTGATAAAGCTGGAGCGAGCAACCAAAGATGAAGCACATGGGTTCTGGTCTCCCAAACTTTCTGTGCCATAAGTCACAATCAACCCCAACGGCTTCATGTTTTCTAAGCCCACAATTCAGTTGGAAAAGATAATGGAGAGAATCAACCACATACCTTCTCATTCTTTCAAATTCTTAGGTTGAATTACGCCACACATCTATTTGGAGGATGTCTGCAGTGTCAAATACTGCTTCTATGGGCTCCAAAAAAATCTGCGACGTAATTCAATCGAAAATTTTGAAGAATCAGAAGGTATGTGGTCCATTCTCTCCATTATCTTTTTCCCATTGGATTGTGGGCTTAGGAAGCATAAAGCTGTTGGGGTTGAGCGTGACTTATGGCAAGAGGTTTCGGTAACCAAAACCTATGTCTTCCAAGCCCTCATTCTTTTTGCCTCACTCTGCAAACAAGGTAATAATCCGATCAGATGACATTCCATATTTTCAGATTATTACTGAACATATTTCCATATTATTGCGGAACAATATTTCAGATGTTGATTTTAAAGTGCTTCAAATTCACAAGGTTGCTAACCTGGAATATTAATTGCAGATTACGTTTGAGCTGATGAAGATGGAGAAGGAGGAAGGGAGGGGAATTGAGCATCCCGACGACGAACCAAGCGTGGTCCGAATCATCGATCCGCTGATCGATAAATCGAGAATTGCAAGAGCTTCTGCTAATCAGTCCGAAAATCCTCAAGGAACTGAGGAAGGGCAGATACTAGCTCATCAGAAATGGCGGATCTCAACTCTTATTCGACCTTCCTAAACATCATCGTCCTCGTCTCCCTTCCCGGCCTCCTTGTCCATCTCGGCCAAATGATTCACGCTTGAACCGCCGACTCGAACCAGATAGTAAGTGTTGTGTGTTTTTGTGGTTCTTGTGGTTAAGGTTGATAGTGTCGGTTTTATAGCAGGAAGATGCTGGGTCGGTAAAAGAGCGGTAAGATTTGAGATATGGTGAAACAGTTATAATTTAGTCAGTTTACTAAACTCGCATCGCCGTGAGCTGTAATTTCTGGAGATGTTTTTACCAAAGTTAGGTCTAGTAACAGTCAAAATAACATGATTTTTCTGAGTGGACTGCACATGAATGTTCACGGATTAATCTGGACTGGACTAGTTTGTTCTTCTGGGTAGAGTTTGAAAACACAGATTCAGAGAAACAGTATAATATGGAGTACTTGTTAGTTTGTGGTGGAGGTGGCATGCAGAACCGCCCCATTCAATTTGCTGGACTCCATTAGCAATTTTGTTCAAGTATTAGTATAATTGAAGGGAGAGAGTAGCGAAACTCTCACCAGCTAGCTTAAGGCGGTTTTGCCACCCTCTGAGTCTGTGTGCCATATTTAGAATCTGTGTGCTCAAACAGTCAAAACTCTATCCACAAGAACATACTAGTTGAGCCCAGATCAATTCATCAACATCCATATTCATGCAGTTCACTAAAAAATATTTTTTTAATGACAGTCTCTGAATCATGTTTCTTTGTCTGTTAATTACTAGGCTGGTAAAAGCATCTCAAAAAATTACAGTTCAACCTTGTTTGGTGATGCAAAGTTTAGTAGAAAACGTTTAACTGTTCTTATTTCAAACCTTGCTGCTATTTTACAGATACAGGTCACGTCTACTGAACAAACATGTAAACCTTCAAACCAAACTTAAAAGCTTGTACAACTATAACCTGCACCTTAAACCTTAATAATTATACGGCAACAAGAACAAGAAAAGGAAAACACACAGTACTAATAATCAGATTCAAATATCAACCATTCGGCCGAGCTGAAGAAGGTGACCGGTAAGGGAGAGGAGGGTGATAATGTTCAGGACTGAAGAGTAGAAGTTGAGTTTCTTCAACTTCTCACTCAAGTTCGCCATTTCTTGCCTAGCAGAGGAGCTCGAATCCGCCTTTTCCTGAGGATTTTCAGACGGACTAGTAGAAGCTACTGCACTTCTTGATTTCCCGAGCAACGGAGCGACCAACGAATCGATGTTTCTAACCACGCTCGGATCATCGTTGGGATGCTCCACCCCCCTTCCCTCCTCCTTCTCCACTTTCATCAGGTCAAACATAATCTGCAATAATTTTCAAACCATATGAATTGGAAGCACTTTAAAATCAACATCTCAAATATTGTTTCGGATAATATGGAAATATGGGATATCATAGGATCGGATTATTACCTTGCTAGCTCTTGGCTCGAGATAGTTGAGGTTGAAGAGGACCACCAAGAGCGAGGCTAAGAGGTTGAGCGCTTGGATGACATGGATTTGGGTAGAGGATAGCCCTTTTGCTGAAGTCAAGCAATGAGACAAAAGGATCATCCCAATACCAGAAGCCATAACTCTGAAATAAACGGGATACAGTTTGCACTGCATAACAGCAAACTGCTGCCTCGGCAAAGCGTCGGCCACAACATAGGTCGAAATGAATGTCACCCAAATCGCCGTACCGTAAGATACGCTTAAACCCAACAGCTTCAAGCTTCCTGAAGCCCAGAGTCCATTGGGGAAAAGATAACGGAAAGACTCAACCACGTACCTTCCGAATTTTTCAATTTTTTCGGTCGAATTACGGCGGATGTGGGTTTGGACCGTGTCCGCCGTGCTGAATACTCCCTTTGCTGCTTCTGACAAGCTCCCACCAGTCTCTATAGCAGCCTCCTTGGTATTTTCTTTCACGGCTCCAGCGTTGTTGATGGCATCCCTCACCCGATCGGCAATCCCTTCTACTGCGGGTTTAGCCTCGCCAATATGATCGGTTTCAACCGTTTTAGCAGGAGGAGGCTTCATGCCAGCAGCAGTGGCGATTGAAGTAAGCACAAGCCATAGTGTAACAACCTTAACAAAGTTCATCATCTTGACTATCCGCTGTTTACTTCTGATGGTATCAGATTGATAATATGATGGTAGAGGATCGATAGTATTGTAGTAACTACTAGTATAGTTTAACACAATTGTGTGAGTCGTTTGTGAGAGGGTGGCAATGAATTTGTATACGGTCGAAACGCATGCAGTACAACGAGCTACCTACATCCAACACGTAGATGGTATATGTGGTGCGACCATCTATACGTGTCTTGCAAAGACATTTCGAGAACACCGTTCATGCAAAGAGTGCGTACGTGTCTAGCAGAAACGTATAGTGAACAACGGGTTACATGCAGTACTAGAAGCTACCTACATCCAACACGTTGACGATATACTTAGGATGAGAGTGAATACGTGTCTAGCAAAGAAACGACGTTTACCTGCAACATTTGGAGATTCCTAACTTCCTATATCCAACACATAAATAGTGCGACAATCTATACTATTTCTCGCAAAGAAGAACAGTCTCTCATGCTAGAATGTATACGTATCTATCTAGCTGAGATGTTTCGGGAACAACATTTACCTGCATTTCGTGTATACAAGTTACAACCTATAGATGGTGTACATGGCGAGAGTGTATACGGTGGTGTAATTTAAACTGTAGTATAGTTTAAAAGTTTAACTAATTATATGAGGTAGAGTGTTTACGTGACACTGTTATTGAAATGATGCAACTTATATTGAAAATTACTCGAATAATCTTACAAGTACATGTTTGATACATAGTGTAATTTAAAAGTTGCAATTGTGTTTATTTAAAAATTAACAAAAGTAAAAATATGAAACCAATAGGATTAGTACTCAAATGCATGTTAAAATGCTATAGGTATACTGTTATCATCACGGTATAATTTAAGATTTTCAATTATAATTGTGCTCGTGTAAAAGTCCACTTATCTCTACTACTACAATTTGGTATGGGTAATATTTATTTATATTATGAGTAATCTAATCATATAGTACTGTACATATATTAAAATGGGTTAGCATAAAGGTGTGTATATAATTTACAAAGAATTAAAAATAATATATTAAAAGTCTTTTTTCATATTTATACAAAATACTGTTTAAATAGTAATAATACCAATTAAACCCTCTTGTAATAATGTTGTGTTGTATCTTGGTTATATCTTTGAAGTTTTATTTATAATTTATCGATGAAGTTTGATGCTATACATATCTATTATTCTCGTAATTAGGTATTCATATATTTATGTTAATTAATATTGTTATTCAAATTTCAAATAACAAATAACAAAATCATTGATCACACAGTCTTATTTGAAATTGACTAACGGGATCATTTTATAATTGAAATAACTAAGTGATTTAGTATTTAATTTTATCTATTGCAACGAGGTCCTATGATTTTGATTTTTTTTAAAAATATCACGCGATTTATAATCATTATAACTAACTTGTCCCTAAAATTTATTAAAATAAAATTTTCATAATTGATCATGCCATTAACCTCTGAAATTAAAACCTGCCAAAAAGATCAAATTTCTAATATGACAAATGATGCCGGGGAAATACCTCCACAAATCCAAACAAAGAGGAATGAATGTTTCAACCAATTGCCAAATGTTTTTGACTCAAAAGGAATCATTTAAACATGAAGAGTATGTTGTTTGAACGAGTTTGTAGAAAAAAAAAGTATGTCAATATAGCATACTGGGGGAAGCCAACTCCGCTAAGAGAATGGCTTCAGGTCGGAGTTGGGTTCAAATGTGGTTAAATAGCGTTGGAAAAGAAAGATAAAAGAACTCGCATTCATAGTCAGTTCTAGTCCATGGACTTTGCAATTGCATTGGACCCAAAGTTGAGAAGGACCCTTAATTTCAAAATCTTAAAATTTTTATAACGAAACTTAGGTCCATTTATTAAGGGAACATTTAGCATCTAATATATTGAGTGAATATGCGCTTTGAGGCACAACATAAGCCCAAACAACATATTTTTTTGTAATTTTTCAAAGTTTGGGAGTTGTTTTGCAATTTTTAAAAATTTTGAAGTTGCACATGGTTGAAATTGCTTGGAAAATAAGATTCTGATTTTGAGTAATATATTTTGTGTGAAAGGCGAATTTATAGCTAAAAAAGAAAGAAGAGGCAATCCGACTTGAAAAAAAAAGAAACAAAAAATCCTAATCAGAAGAGGAAATGGAAGTCTAATCCATTTGAGAGTGGGAAAATTGATCTTGGCTAGCAAGTAAGCACTTAAAATCAACAAATACTTACAAAAATAATCATATTATATCATACATGGATTCTCTCTCTCTCTTCACTGTGTGCGAACTCACGCTCACTGTGTGAAAAACTTAATCTAATTTCTGACTGGTTTTCCGGTGATACTTCCATGGGTAAATAGGATGGAAAAAAGAGACAATCACAGAGGGTAAATCAAAGAGTGAGAAAAGAGAAGGAGAATCGGGATGAGTTGAAGCAATTAGAATTGATACAGGAGGAAACTCTGGATTTGGGGCAGACTGAAGAAGAAGAAGAGGGGATAATTGATAACAGGGAAGTCAATACACCCATCGGAATGGAGGTAATGAAGAGAATAGTAATGGAAGAAGAAGCAATGGAGATAAGAGCAAAGGAAATCAAAAGTGGAGAATCTGGATCTAAGAGAAAGCTGAATTGGGCGGATAAGGTGGAGGCAGCTGAAGATCACAATAAGGCCTGGAGTGAGCTTTTCAAGGATCATACAGATAATGAGGTAAAATACTATCCCCCTGTTGAAATTGAAGGTATTAGAATGGGGAGAATCTCTGTGGAAGAAGTTGATGATAGTGCTAAACTATGGAATTCTACTATTATATGTAGATTTCTAGGAAGTTCCACCCCCCTTATGTGGTAGTTGAAGGATTTCTTAACAGAACATGGAGGAATAGAATTTTGAAAATATAGAGAGTTAAGAATGTGGTATTCATGGTTAAGTTCAAGCTGAAAGAACATAGAGATGAAGCAGTAGATCTTGGTATGATGCTGTTTGATAATAAACCTGTTGTTATAACTGAATGGACTAAAAATGGTGAAGTAGAAAACCATGACTATGTGCCAGTATGGATTCAACTGCCTAAATTGCCTATGATTTACTGGAAGCCTAACATTCCAAGTAAAATTGTGAGTGCAATAGACAAACTTAAGGAGATGGAGAGACTGAGCTTTGCTAGGCTGCATATTGAAGTAAAAGTAAATGATACTGTCCCAAAATATATTCCTTATATAGGTGAGAATGGAGTAATTCAACATCAGGAGGTCATCTTTGAATGCTTACAAGGATGCTATGGGAAATGTACACTGCTAGGGCATCTGACTGAGGACTGTAAAAAAACAGGAGACAAAGGAAAGCAAGAACCCGGTGGTGAGAAGGGTGTATGTGCCAAAAGCTCAGATGGATAAAGAAGGGAAAGGTAAGGAAATTGCAGCAGGGAAAATAGAAAGGAAGGATAGTCCTGACTTGACTTAAAAGAGTAGGGCCGAGGGAAGTAAAAAAGAAGGTGATACAGGGAAAAGGAAGGAAAGTGATGAAGAATTATGGAAGGTTGCTCAAAACCAGATGAATGATAATAAAGAAGAAAATGATGAAAATGGGAGAAAGGATGGAGGAAGGTGTGTTACTGACTCAAGATTGAAAAAACCACCAGATGAATGAGAGTATATTGATATGGAACATCAGGGGTGTAAATAGTATAGAAAAACAAAGAAAATACAGAGAATTTGTAAATAAAAGTGGAATTGGTTTTCTGGCAGTTTTAGAAACAAAAGTACAAAAAGAAAAAGAGCAGGGGGTTTGGAAGAACATGGGGGTTAGATGGCAGTTGGTAAAAAATGGTGAAATGATAAAGGGAGGAAGAATATGGCTGGGATGGAATGATAACCTATTTAAGGTGACTGAAATTATGAAGGGAATGCAGTATATAGACATGAAAGTAAAAATGAATGGTCTGATGAAGGAATTCTATATGAAAATTGTGTATGGAGTGAATGATATGTCAGGGAGGAGAGAATTATGGGAACAACTAGAGAAAATGGGGAATGGGAGGAACAATCCTTGGCTAGTGGCTGGAGATTTTAATGCACCATTGAACCTGGAAGATAGAACAGGAGGAAATGATGCTACAAATACATAAATGGAAATTTTTTAGGACTTAGTGAACAAGATGGGATGGATGGAGATAAGAACACTAGGCCCTAAATACACATGGGATAACAGGAGGAAGTCAGGAGAAAGGGTGTTAAGTAGGATTGACAAAGCTATGATCAATCAGGAATGGGTGACAAGTTATAATCAGTCTGTTTGCAAAGTGATTGTGAATAGAATCTCTGATCATTTTCCACTGCAAGTGAGAATCAAAAGAGAAACTAGAAAAGCAGCCAGATTTTCAAATTTTTTTAATATGTGGGTAAGTGATTGCCAATTTATAGAAATTGTGAAAGCAGTGTGGAAGAAAGGAGAGAAGGGTAGTATGGTGGATTTGAAAAGGAACTTGAAAAGACTTGAAGGACCATTGATGTATTTGAACAGGAGGAGATTTTCTCAAATTGAGAAAAGGGTTAATCAAGCAAGACAAGACTGGCAAGAAGCACGTGAGGAGATGCATAAAAACCCTAGATCAGTCTCTTTCCAAGAAATAGAGGAAGAAAAAGGGAAGAAGCTCTTGGAATTAGAAGAAGCTGAGTTTCAATACCTAAAGCAAATGGCCAAAATCCAGTGGAAACAGGAAGGAGACAGGCCAACCAGATTCTTCTATGCAAAGCTTAAGGAGAGAGAGTATCAAAATCAAATTATTAATCTATCTGATGGAACAAGATCACTGGAAGGGCCAGAACTTGAAAAGCACTTGATACAGGTTCTCAAAGACCAATTGGGAATGGAGAATAAAATAAAAGGAGAGATAACAGAGAAGGAAGTTGCTGGTGGAAAAGTTTTGACTCTTGAGCAGTATATGAGATTAAATGAAGGGGTTAAAAATTCAGAAATTCTATTGGTACTGAGAGGAATTAAGTCAAGCAAAAGCCCAGGATTTGATAGGTTTAGCAGCAAGTTTTTTAAGGTAACTTGGGAATATATTGAAGAGGACTTTATCAGTGCTATTAAAAGTTTTTTTTGCATGAGAAAAAATCCCAGAGGAATTCAGTAGACCTGTAATTGTACTAATCCCCAAAATTCCACACCCTCGGATTGCTGGAGATCTCAGACCAATCTCATACTGCTCAGTGGTGTACAAGGTAATTACTAAGATCCTATGTGCAAGATTAGGTGAAGTATTACCTGATATCATTGATCATAATCAAGGAGCTTTTGTTAGAGAAAGGAATATAGCTCATAATGTGTTGCTAGCACAAGAATTAATTCACAAGTACAAATTTAGAGGGATGAAGAACAGTTGTGTCATAAAGGTAGATATAAGGAAAGCATTGGATACTGTCAATTGGTGTTTTTTTTGATAAAATGGCTTGAGAAGCTGAAGTTCCCATCTCCGTTTTTGTCATGGGTTGAGGAATGTTTGAAATCATCAAATTTCTGTTTATCTCTAAATGGTGATCTTACTGAACACTTTAAAGGGAAACTGGAGTTAAGCAAGGTGACCCCTTATCTCCTTTACTTTTTGTACTGAGTATAGAGTTTCTTACCAGAATGCTAAATAGGAGTTATAAGGAAAGGAAGATAGGATTTCATCAAAGGAGTAAAAGGGTAGGAGTTCACAGTTTGATGTTTGCTGATGATTTGTTAATATTCTGTGAAGCTATTGAGAGCTCATTAAAAAAATGTTAAAGAAGTTCTAGGGCAATTTCAGGATATGTCTGGTCTGGAGGTAAATGATCCTAAATCCACAGTATACTTTTCTGCAATAGAAGATGAAGAAATAGGGAGATTGGCAGGAGTGCTTGGAATACAAAAAGGGGAGTTCCCTATGAAGTATTTGGGAATGCCTCTTTCAATATTCAGGTGGGACAAGAAGGCATGTGAAGTAATAATAGAGAAAATCAGTAAAAGGTTGAAATCTTGGGAGACTAGAAATTTTCATATGCTGGGAAAGTGCAGGTAATAAATACAGTTCTGCTGAGCATGTCTGGGTTCTGGGCAAGTATTTTTTAAATTAATGAGGGTGTTAATGATGAAATAGTGAGCAGATGCAGGAATTTCTTAAGGAACAAGCCGGCAGAGGGAAGGAAGGAAGTTTATACCTACTGTTTAGGATACTTTATGTAGAAGCAAGTAGATGGGATGAGCAGGACTAAGAGACTATTCATTGTGGAATCAAGTTTCTCTATGTAAGCATTTGGGAAGTATTCAAGAGAAGAAAGATGTGTTGTGGATTAGGTGGCTGCAGGCTTACTACTTAAAAGGAAAAACTTTGAAACATACAAGTGTCAAATGTCTCAAAGCTGGATCTGGAAGTATTTACATAGCTTAAAGGAGAAAATGGTTGGGAAATTGCAGAGTTGTATAAACAGATGGGGAAGGTTTGGTATATCTGAGGCTTACAAAATACTGAAGGGAAAAGGTGAAAATGATCAAATGGCTAGAGTGATCTGGAATTCAAAGCTATAGCCTAAGCACAACTTCTTTTTGTGGATGATGTTAAAAGGAAAGCTAGCTACAGTGGAAGGATTTGAGCAGATTCAGTATTCTGGATGGACAACAATGGTGTGTCTTATGTGAAGAAGAGGAGACAACACAACATGTTTTCTGCCAGTGCAGGTTTACAAATGAAGTATATAAGAGGCTAGGAGTATATGGGACATGCAGTTTGAGGGAGATGAAGAGAATGCTCAAGATGAAGCTGATAAGAAGACAATGGAGTAAATTCATAATTATGGCTGCAACAATGTATACAATATGGGAGGAGAGGAATGCAAGGTTGTTCAAGAACAAAAAATTGAAGCTGATGTATTGAGTTGCAGAATTGAAGAAGGGGTGAAGTACTGAACTGGAGAATTTTATTTTTTTCAGTCTTATGGAGCAGAATTGAATGCATAAACTGAATTGGGTTGGAAGACTGGGCTTAGCTTCAGTAACTTAGGGTCAATTTTCGGCCCAAAAACGGTAACATATGGAAGGCAGCCCGATTGGAATTTAGCCTTAATTCTAGTTTTATGTATACAATTTCAGAAAGAGTTTTGTAGTATTAATCTTAGAGTGAGGGATCATAGTTTGTAAAGTCCTTTTTTGATTGGTTTGAATGAAAATTTCCTTTATAAAAAAAGTACTTAAAATCCATTTCTAACAAGGATTAGGGTTGGGATAGCTAATCCAATTGGGAGTTGGAATAATTAATTCAATTTTCGGAACTTTTTTTGTCGTTTATATAAAGCATTCTTGTTTTGGTCACATATCTTTCATCACAGCTCTGATTCGTGTCATTCAAATTGCGTTTTGTTCCTTATTCTTTGTAGAATTTGGAATTTCATATTGTAGAGCCCAATTGTGAGTTTATAAATTTTTAAATTTTGAAATAAGTTCTGTAGTATTTTCTCCTATATTTCTTTGACTTTGCGGTGAATTGATCGATTTCCTGCATTAGTATTTCCCTTGAGAGTTGTGAGTGTTATACACTTGGAGAGCGACCATACTAAACCAATGGAAGGAGGGACGGTTTTTATTAGAGAAAAGTGCATATATAAACCTATATAATTCACATAAGTGCATATATAACCTTGTGATAATTGAAAGTGCATATATAATCCTAGATAATAAGTGAAAGTGCAAATACAACCTTTTCTGGAAACTTTTGCCCAGAATTTTGTGAAAAGATATTTTTATCCTTCCGAAAAAAATTAAAAACAAAAGGATAGAAAATGACATTATTGCCCTTAGGTTAATACCCAAATATTATTTCTGGACCATCATCGGACCACCGCGAGACCACCGTCGGATCGCAGCGGGACCAAAGTCTGACTGCCGCGAGACCACCGTCGGACCTTCACCGGAGCACCGTCAGACCTCCGTCGGACCACCACCGGACCTTCGTAGGGCCACCACTACACCGCCGTCGGACTACTGCTGCACTGCCGCCATAATAGTAAGGGTTATATCAGCATATTATGAAAATTGACATGGTTAAATCAGCACATTTCTAAAACTTATAGGGTTATATCAACACATTCGTAAAAAATGTAGGTTATATCAGCACATACTATAAAAACAAAGTGTCATATTAGTACAAAACTAACGCCAACCACACACAACCACCATTTCAACCTCTTCTATCGATTGCTGACGTTCCAAAGTGTGATTCTAGTGGCAAAGAAAGAGCTTTAGTGAGGTTGACGCATCGGATAATGAAGTGGAGGTGTGAGAACCTGTCAAAAATGGTACCTTCATATAAAATTCCCCTTCATTCACTAGATTAATGCGGTGTTGAGTTTTATTCTTTGATTTTCTTTTGCTTCTCGTCACATGAAAAGAGATATGCGGTATATATGGTATAAAATATAAGGATTTTGATGATATTTTTTTGAGTTTAGTTCGGATTGATGATTGGATGACCTTTGGTGTTCTGTGCATAGTTGTTATTTTGTTATATTTTTCGGCATGGGGTTTTTAATGTTGATGGGTTTTGCTTTTATAATATGTGCTGAGATAACCCTACACTTTTTACGATTGTGCT
>JAULKJ010000010.1:8980968-8998089 GCA_032355405.1 Rubia balearica | reverse complement strand
AGATCAAATGATTGCAGCGCTCACCAACTCATTAACACTTTTTGCACGATCTCAACTGCCAAATTCAATGCCAATCTTCCTGCTGCAGCCTGCGAGTGTTCGACTATTTTCAAGTTGGTATTGCTGTAGTGGTCGTTTGTTTAGCATTGGTTGACCACATTATTAATTGATGAACATTTTCTTGATGTTTTTTGGTTTGGTGATAACATTGGAAATGAAGTTTGTTTAAATGCAGGTTTTATATTTGGATATGACCACATGGAAGTGGAGTTGTTGTAGAGTTGTGTAAATGAATGTGGAGCTGGTCATCAATGTTGAGCATGGACTAGTATGTTAGTAAATGCATGTCTCGATTTTGGGACTTGCGAAAACGATCGGGAGACAGACTGGGCTTAATAAGTCAACGGTGGGCGTTAGTAGTAGTAGGAAAATAAAATTGCAGATATATCTTACCGAAGACACGATAGAGAAGTTCTGTCACACCTCTAGTTGCACTTTAATTATTATTAAATTATATCAGAAGTAAGTTTAACTGTTAATAGGTCTATCTACATATAATAAATAAAAAGTTAATATTTAGTAAGAGTATTTGTTACGACGAATTGAACAATATCATATACGCTCTATTTGCACTGTAACTATTATTACACTGTTTAAGAAACAAGTTTGACTGTTAATATGTTTAATTGCGTATAGCAAACAAAAGTTGATATTTAGTAATTACTTGTTACGATGGATTGAACAATATCATATACGATAATATTATTGTTCATGTATCTAAACTTTAACAAAGAATAGTGCCAAAAAAGTAGAAGTGCAAATAGAGGTAAGACAACGGGAGTAATATTTTCAATGCAAAGAGCGTCATCGATAAATATATAAGTCGTGAATTATTACGGTGTTTGTGAATAGAAAAGTATTAATTTATCTTTAATCGTAGGCTACAAACTCTTGTAGTTAGTGTCATGTCATTTTTTAAATTGGTGAATTGGCAAGCTATATACCCTTTAATGGTAGGAACCTGCTACAATTTTTGAAAATTTTGCAAGTGAAAGAACAGATTTCTCGATGATTGATTTCATAGAATAATCATATTTATATAACGTACAAGGCACAAAGGGGTTGGGTTATATTAGAACTCTAACCCTGAAATATCTGCTAAAATCACCTAAATATCGACTAGAATATTCTACAAATCTTCTGTCCTAACACCCACCCTCAGGCGAAACGTCAGATGTTCCGAGACGTAAAGTTCGGACATGAAGAACTCAAATAGGGGACGAGGAAGTCCTTTGGTGAAAATGTCAGCCAACTAGAGCGAAGTAGAGACATGACGAAGGTAAAGTTTGCCAGAAGCCACTAGCTCACGAACAAAATGATAGTCGATGTCAACGTGCTTAGCCCACTTGTGAGCAACAAAATTTTGAGGCAGAAAAATGGCACTATTGTTATCACAAAGCAGGAAAAGGGCTCCAGAAAAAGGAAAACGAAAATCCCGAAGAAAATGTGATAGCTAGACAATCTCTGCCGCAGTGTTAGTCAAGGCTCGATATCGAAGTTTGAACTAGAGCGGGTGACAGTGGGTTGCTTCTTGGCACTACATGAGACCAGATTGCCAAAAAAAACACAGCATAGCCATACGTTAAGCGACAAGTCTCGAGACATCGTGCCTAATCAACGTCATATTAACCCAAGACCTCAGAGGAACGAGCTGATATGAAAGATAGACCATGTTGGATAGTACCACGAACTTAGCGAATGATGCGGGTAATAGCTACAAAATGGTCGTCACAAGGGTCTTGAAGGTACTGGCTGACAGAGATAGCTGCAAAGACAAGAACAAGATGAGTAATTGTGAGATATTGGAGAACACCAACCAAGTAGCGATGAAGTGTGGGATTGAGAAACTTTCTACTAGTGGCACTGTGAAGCAGGGACTGCCAAAGCAATGACGTGTTGATAGATATATCCCACATCGATTTCATAAAGACTAAATGACTAGCATATAATGTCTTGGGTTACCTTCACTTAGTGCTAATTGGTTTTAAGATGGAAGACCAAGATACCTCAAAATTTAACATGGTATCAGAGCGGGTTCGATCTGGGACCCCTTATATTTAGTTGTATCCGCGTTGCCGCCGTGATCCACACCGCCGCCGATGTCGCTCACGCGTCGCCACCGCCCATAATTTTTTTTACAAATACTGCTCTACCGCTACTAATTCTATTGGTTTCAAAGTCTACTTGGCAAGTTGGACATTCGAGATCTTTATGCTCTAACTTGAGAAGAAGTGTAGGAGATATTTTGTGATATCTTCTGCAATATTATGTTATCTTCTGTGAATATCCTTTAAGGGAATATGAAATAGTTTATGGAATAGTTATATATAGTAGAAGGTAATATGTAATAGTTATAGGTTGCTTATAGAATTAGTTTCCTTGCATATTAGATTAGAGATGGTAATTTAATATCCTATTTCTATTATAGTTTAGATTATGACACTATATATTGTAATCCTGATTATGAATGAGATGGATCATTCATGTGACTATAATAAAGTCTTTTATATTTTATCATAGTATCAGAGCCAGGTATTTGAGACATGGGCCCGAGTTGAATTTATTGGGCCGATGTGTGGATTCCCTTTAATTTGACCCGATATGGGTCATGGAGTTTTTCCACGTTGGCACATGAGTGAATGTGCTGAAAGATATATTTCGTATCGGTTTCTAAAAGATTAAATGACTAGCATATAAGGTATTGATTCGCCTCCACTCAGTGTCAATTGATTTTAAGATGGAAGCACACGATAGCTTAACATTTAACAAGGACAACATCAATTATCCCAACACGAGCCAGAATGTTCGAGCATATTTTGCTTGGCCCAAGAAATGGTGAGAATTATACTGTATAAGTTGGGGAAAGTTAGGTATAATTTATCCCTCCAAACCTTGTTCAACCAATTGAAAACCTACTTGCTTGTTTTGTAAAAGAAACTACTTGTACCAAGAGAAAAGTGTTGCCATCTGCATTTGGTTAGCAAGAAAATATTTTGTCGAATGTTCCCGAAGGGACTGGTTAGCAAGAAAATAAAGCAGGACTATTCGACAAAAATATTTATTAGAATTGTTCTAATTCTGCCGTTGTCAATCTCAATAAAAAATAAATAAATCATATCATACATTAGTTGACTATGATTGACAATGTATACATTTATATTTCTATGAGAATTTAGGTACTCGTTGGTATTTTAACTTAAATTACTAATGCGTACATATTTAATTATTAAAATATTTGGATGAGACGGTCTCACATAATTTTATAATGAAACGGGGTTTAAATACAATTATTTAAAAATGAAAATGACATGGGGTACTTTTTATAATTTGTAAAACTTTAGTTTGTACCTTGTCTCACCATAAGTTATGGTGAGACGATCTCATATGAGTCTTTCTCTTGAAGTAGTGTATAAGTATTAATATTATTGTGTGATACTTTTTTGTATTTGTTATAACATATATTTTCAAAATATCAAGTTTTCAAAAAATTTAGCTATCCTTAATGATATATATTAAGAATCAAACATTTTTTAAATCAATTGCTAAAAGTCAATGTGTACAATTTAAAATGGGACAGAAAGAGTGCTCCCTCTGTCCCAATTGGTTTTGCAGGGAGAGAAAGTGGCCCTTTTTTTTGCTGCTAATGTGGCACTGGGCCGAGTCATTTGAAAAAATTATTTGTTCAATTTGGTTTTCTTTGGTTATTAACTCATTTGGTTTCCACTGAACACATTCAGTGGGCATTAATTTTGGCACGGCTACCGTTCACTGGGGAGAAGCTGTAAAAAATTGTTGAAGAAAAAAGCGGGAACAGTACAAAAAACTCCATTTTTTTACAGACTTCCAACAGTGAAAAATTCAAACTTTACATTTTTCTCACCAAAATGAGACCTAAATCTACCCAATACAGATTCAAATTCTATAAATACATTCATAACACCATTTTGTTCCCCCACAGAAACACCAAACAACAACACCAACATTCCTTCTGCCATCATCTTGGTCATCCCCTCATTTCCACCCCCCCATTTCCACTGTTAACTAAGCTTTGAAACCCACAAATGTGATTTTTTTGTACCCTCGGGTTTAGATTCCACCTCATCGAGCCCTACCTAGTTCAAATTTGAACTGATTGCTCTCTAAAGTTTGTGGATCTTTCCTTCTTCATCGGGTTGAACAAAAGAAATGAAGGAGAAGAATTTATCCAACATCGAAAGGCAACACTTAGCTGAGTTCCTGCTGAAGAACAACAACGGAGGGAGAATCCAACGAGGCCAACTCGAAGAAGCTGCAGCCAAGTTTCAATGTAGTGTTTGAACTGTGAGCTACGTATGAGGAATAACCATATTTCAGCTAGCAATAAGAAGTCCACTTTTAATGTGAGGTCAAGGATGTTTGGCCATCCAAGTAACAAAAAGTTGACCACTGACCTTGAAGCTTCGAAAGCTTTGTCTGTACACAAAAGAAGAACAGTTAGGGGCACAAGTGCTGTTCTTGGAGTACCAAAAAGTACAGTTTAAAGGGCACTATCAGCTAGGGTAATAAGGAGCCACACAAATAACATCAAGCCAGCATTAACCAACAGAAACAAGGTAACAAGACTTAAGTTTTGTTTGAATAAATTATATGCTGAATCGAGGTTTCATTCAATGGATACAACAATCAATATAGATGAAAAATGGTTTTATATGAGCAAACCAACTGTTCGTTGCTTACTTTCCCAGGACGAGGTGGAGCCTTGCAGGACTTGTAAATACAAATCACATATACCAAAGTTGATGTTCATGTGTGCGATTAGTCGACCGATATATATGGGGCTAATGAAGAGGTTCTATTTGATGGGAAGATAGGAGTTTTCCCCTTTGTGGAGAAGGTAGTAGCAAAGAAAAGAGCAAGAACAGACCAGCAGGTACCATAGAGACAAAGCCAATTGAGAAGATCGGAAGAGATATCATTCGGGGCAAGATAATCAAAGAAATTATTCCAGCAATAAAAGCAAAGTGGCCACCTTTCATGGATAAAAACATATTCATACAACAAGACAATTGCAAGGCACACATCTACAACTGGGATCCTGAATTCAGAGTCCTAACAGAGTCTGATAAATCTGGTAAGCCAACCCTCAAACTCACCCGACCCGAATATATTAGACCTAGGGTTTTTAACAACATTCAAACCCTTCAGTATGAAACTCCAACAACTACAGTAGATGGACTACTACAAGCAGTGTACACAACATTTGAAAGAGAAGATCCAGATACACTGAACAAAGTTTTTCTAACTCATCAAGCTTCCATGATTGAAATTATAAAGAAAAAGGGGTGCAACAACTACAAGATGCCACATATGTCAAAAGATGCACTTTCAAGGAATGGGGAACAACCTCAATGTTGGCAGTGGATGAAGTTGATGTTAGGGCAGCAATGGAACACCTGATAACCATTCAAGGCACTGAGGAGGTTGAAGGTCTAAAGCTTGCTTTGGGATATGGATGGGTAAATGCAAGGTCATTTTGAAGGGGTTAAGCTAGTGGATAGCTTTTGTAGTTCCTGAAACTTGTTTTTTTGGTGTGTCAGACAAGTTTCTTGTGTAACCCCTTTTCATGAATGATATCAATTATTTTGAATCCACTTTCATAGCCTTTTAACTGCTTATTACTTTGCAGGGTTGCTCTAGAAATAGGGGTAGTGAAATAGGAACAAGAACCTCTGACATCAAACACATAAACAGGAAAACTGAAACACATGAACCAGGAAACAACATCACATAGGCATCCGAATCACAAAAAGAAATTTTAGCATATTCAACTAGGCCTTAATAAGAATGGGAATGCACAAGTATCTTAACACTTCAAGAGTGCAAGTCAAGGCTCTTCCACACCCAGGCATAATCAAACTATAAACCACACCAGCAAACATAGAAATAGGGGATCGTTTCAACAGGGCACCAGTAAACACATTCACTTTTAGGAGTATGAACATCAGGAAGATCATAAACAACAAACACAAAATAAATTCTCCCTTGTTCATGTACTAGGGGGAAATAATTTCCTTTCATTCTTATTTTCCAGTTTATCCATTTTCACTTTCACGAAAGAAAACAAAGAACATGTCAGAACAAGAAACTTAAAAACTGTAAAGGAGAAAATGGAAACAGAATCTAATGTTTACTTAGCTTGTTTCTCAGCTTCTGCAAGATTCTCACACTCCTCAGCTCTGCGTAAAGATCTTGCAGACCTGGGATATATATCTCAACCGTATGAAAAACAGAGTCAACATTGTCCAAACTTAGTTGCTGAGGTGGCGTAGGCATATGGTCACCAGGTGAGCGGGATAGGGGTTGGATCAGTGGCGGGCACTGGATGTAACCCCTGCTAAAGGAGCCGAGTGACTCAACCACAACCTCACATCGTGGCTCCTCAAACCGTCTCGTTCTTGAGTTACTGACTGGCTGGGAAAATGACTCGATGGTGTCAGCTACTACAGGAACAAAGCCACAGTGACTTCATGGAGTGGGTAGGACCAAATGTGAAGGTCAATCAGGTTTCCCCTTACCCAAGGCAGTGCAACTACCATCAGCCACCTCAACGACGTTCGTCGGAGCCTACAAAGTTCTGGGTCGTGCCACTGTTGTGGTAACTGGTGAGATGTCAACACTTTAATTGGTGTGTACATCGTTTTTCGGTGAGCTTGCATCCTAGTCGGTTGAAGATCTGGACTCTGAGGTGGTGCTACCAACAATCAGCTCAACGATCATGGTCGGAGCTGGTAAAAATCTGGGTAACGCTACATGTGTCCCACCTTCTCCGCATTCAGCACCGCCTATGACGTATGCCTTACCCGTCGGAGAAGACATGGATCTTGTCGTTGAACGGGAGGCAACGATGACGCTTCCCTCAGCTGGCTCGCCGGCCATAGCCAGAGAAAGACCATAACCTGAGAAGGCCACTCATCTCCAACCATCTCTGGAGTCAGCAACACCCACGACGTAAGCCTCACCCTCTAGAGAAGGCCCAGATCTGGATGTTGAACTAGAGGCAGTGACGGTGACACCAACGATCGCCTCTACGGTCAACGCCAGAAGAACTTCATGGAAGGGCAACACTGCTGGTCTTCAGCCTTCTCCGGCGTCGACATGTGCCTCACCCTCCAGAGAAGAGCCGGATCTCATGGTGGAACTAAAGGCAGCGACAGCGCCATCAAAGGCTACCCCAACGGTCAACTTCAGAAACACCGCTGGTCTTCATCAAAGGCCAAGAAACACCGCTGGTCGCCACCCCTCTCCGGCGTCGGCATGCACCTCAACCATCGAAGAAGATGACCTAAACATGGTGGATCTTGAGACAGCGGCAGCACCACCAACGCCCACCTCTACGGCCAACGACGGAGCCTGGTAATACCGCCGGTCTGCAATCCTCTCCGGCATCGGCATACGTCTTTCCCATCGAAAAAAGGTACCGATCTGTTCGCTGAAGACCCAGATTCAGGAACCAAACACAAAGAACATCCTCCATCACAGTTAAACTCACATCCAACCTAAGAAGGCATTAAGAGTATAGAGAGAAATGAGTCTGAGAGAGTTTGTTTTCGAAAACCCTAGAGAGAGAGAGAGTTTGGAGAAAATGAATTGAGAGTACAGAGAGAAGTGATGAGGAGAAATCAGATAGAAATGGATAATTGAAAAAGTAGAGGACATCTTTTCAGCTGGTGAAGAATCTCGAGAAGGAGGGAATAAAGATGTTGGAGGGCGGAAGAAATTAAATGTCGGTGAGAGAAGTGGTTGGGAAATTAAATCTGGTGGGAAGGGCCAGGTGGAGTAAATCAGATATAACAATGGACATATCAATTAATTGGGCTTAATGGGGGGCCGGAAATTTTAATGACAAATGGCCCAACAAAATTTAAAAAGACTTAAAACAATGCCAAAAATGGGAAAAAGTGATAAGTGCAAATTCAACTGGGACACCTCAAAAAGGAAATTGTGCAAATTCAACTGGGACGGAGGGAGTAACAAAGTAATATATATGAAAATTTTGGATATAAAAGAAGTTTAAAAGAATCACATATACTTACAGAAATTTGTATAAATGTAAATCAGTAGTGACGAGGTTTTTCTTTTTTAAAAAGAAAGAGTTACCTTTCATTTCAAGTAGCTATTCAGAATAGATTGACAAGAAATATGGTAAGGATGTTCAAGAATTCATAGCGAGCAAGCTTTTTTTTGCAAATTGGTTGAAGTTGAGCGAGTTATAAATTTTTTGTGTCTTGAAACTCAGTAGAGGTCTATATTAGAGTTATCTTGCAACTTAATCGAATTGTTTTTCTCAAATTCTCACAAGTTATATAACGCTCTAACATCATCTTTAGCCATTTGAATCATCTAAAAAGCATTACCAATTATGTTCACCTCTTCGAGGTTCAACTTTTCAGCCAATTATAGCGCCACTTCGAGAGCTAAAGCCTTAGCTAGCTCCAGGTTGTTCACAACCAAAATTTGGGGTGAAACAGTTCAAATGAATTCACCTTGCATGTCATACACCACCACCCATACTATGTGCTGATACTTCTCTGATTGTTGCATCAAAGAACATGGATGCTTTTGCCTCCGATGGTCTGTGCATGTACTCGGGCAGCAAGGATGGGGAGTTTTTTTTCCTGACCACTCATTCTTTGTTTCGAAACTCCTCAGGTTGTTGTTACTCTTGCTGCCATATCAACTGCCCCCATGGTGAGTTTTCTTGAATTGATGATTTCTTAAGTTAGATTTATCTCCTGATCAACCATAGTGTCGGGTTGAAGGGGTCCTGAGGGTGATGGATATCCCCTTTTACTGCAATAATAATTATATGGGATATGTACCAATATATCCCCATTTACTTGTTACCCACCCTTGATTTCCACCTTTAACCCTGCCATTGAGTTCCACCCAGCCCAACAACCTACTGCGACACCACCCAAAGCCAATCGCGAGGCCACTCGACGCAAATCGCCAAACGACACCAATCGCGATGCGAAGTGACCCTAGCCTAGCCTATGGAAGGAATCAAATAAAATAGTGGAGAAGAGAGGAAAATGACGTAGCAATGGCAGAGAAACGAGGAGGGAACGACATAGTAATGGCGGAGAAGAATGACGCCGTTGAAGAGGAGCAATGACAGAGAAGAGAAGGAAAGGAGAAATATTAGGATTAAGGAAAGGATAAATATTAGGGTCAAGGAAAGGAGCAATAACTCTTCGTTTCACTTTTTTTTAAATAAAAAAATCAGAGGGGTAAAATAGTCATTACACATAATTCCAGCCAAAAGTTTCCGGAGAGGGTTATATTGGCACTTTCACTAACTATCAAGGGTAATATTGGCACTTTCAAACACTGGAAGGTTATATTGGCACTTATGTCTACTAGGTAGGGTTATAAATGTACTTTTCTCTAATTATATAGTTATTTACTTCTCTGTTCTCGCTTTTTAAAGAGTTATTTTAGAAAATTATTTAGGGATATATTTTAATTAGGGGAAGTCCTGGAAAGGTGGCCTGTACATAAATTTATGGACATGCCACTTTACTTTTATCGTAAAAACTTATTTTTTAAATTTAAATAATGTATTTTACAAATAAAAATATTTAGAGTCCGTCTCTTGAAATGTTGTCTTTCCATAAGTTATCGAAATACCAAGGTTTAAAGTGTAAATTATAAGAAATGAAGATAAAATTTCCGGGTTGCATGAATTGGGCTATAAATTTTATAACTACGACACGTTGCATACTAAAATTTTAACATTGCAACTAAGACCTTATACCTTTTATTATTCTAATTAAACCCCATCTTTCCCAAGACTTTTCCAAATATGTAATAATATGTATTTGAATATGAAAATATAAGAAATATTATATATAATTTTTAATATATAATTTTAACAAATACTTTATTTAAATTTAACAGTTTAGTGTTTATTTAACAAAGAGTCCGTCTTTTGAAAGAAAGTTTTTCCATAAATCATGGAAAGACCAAGGTTTAGAGTGTAAATTAGAAAAAATGAAGATAAAATTTTTGGGTTGCATGAATCGGGTTATTGATACGATTCGAGGGTGTTAACCTCGAACAAAATAATATATTCAAGGTTGTTAACCTCGAATTATATTGAAAATAATGAATAATATTGGAATAGAAGATAAGATATATTTTTCAGCACGAGAAAAATTACCGCCTGAACACACTATTTATAATAGTTCGGTGAAAGAAATACATAAAGTGGGTGGCCAACCACATGGCGGTTTCTCACGTTCTTATTAACAATAATTCTGCTGGGGTGGAGTAGTGGTAGAGTGGAATGCATATGTGGGTTGAGTACGTGTAGTAGTGGTCGGGTGGAATTCATCAATCCGCCCCTTGCACCATCCTTGTCTGAAAGGATGAAATTTGGATAGTTGAGACTAAAGCGACGAGCGACGCTCATCCTCCAAGTTGCATTGGGCTCTCCGGGTTCCCTTTTGAACTGTACGACGAGCCAAAATAGACCAATTAACAATTGTCCTGGGAAATGGATATCCCTAGGGGTGGTTCTTCATCAATTGTAGCAACATCTTTGATCATGAAGAGTAGAGGCTTGGGGGGCATTGGTGACCACGAACAAACTTTTCATCGCAATAAAAACACAACCCTTTCTCGCACCGTTCATGTGCTTCATGCGAGGTGATTCGCCGAACGTTTGTGGTTAGAAAACCCTGATTGTTGTGAGTTGGAGATGGTCCAAGAATTCTTGATGTATGTGGTCCAACTGTGACAAGAGTTTTGGAGTTGCTACTTGGACTTCCATTGAGGTTGTTGCGTTTTTCCACTAATTTGGCTACACAGATTGCCTCAATTAATGTTTTTGGTTGTTTAAGCTTAACATCCAAGCGTATGTCATCTTGTAGCCCTGCAATGAAACAGCTAACAAGAACATTTTCCGGATAATTGTCAACCTGATGAGACAATTTTTCAAAAGTATGCTGATAAAAAATTACGGTAGAAGTTTGACGAAACCAAGTAAGAGCTTCAGACGGATCTTCATATTCAGTGGGTCCAAATCGTGCCAGGAGAGCTTTGTTAAATTCTTCCCAAGTTTGAGGCCCATGAAACTTGTTCAGCCAACGATGCCATTGAAGGTCAATACCTTTCAAGTGAAAAGAGGCTAATGATACTTGTTGATCAACACCAATGGAATGAAAGGCAAAACTTTGGTCTGCCTTATACAACCATCCATGAGGATCTTCTCCGGATTTTTTTTGGAAATTGTAGTTTTAGGTTCGTGTGGAGGTTATGGTTGCTAGTCACCAACAGTTTAGGATTGCTAATTTGGTTTGGGTGGTTTTGGTTAAGGTGTAAGGAATTGAGCTGTGTTACCATGGCTTGCATAGTGATTTGAAGTTGGTCGAACCCTGTGCTAAGTTGGTTCACAGTACCATGCAATTCTTCAATACTTGATTCATGCCTGCCAAGAATGTCCTGAACTTCATTGCAAAATTCGGCATTTTTTTCTGACGGGAGTCCATGGAAAAGGCTCTGATATCAAATGATATGATTCGAGGGTGTTAACCTCGAACGGAATGACATATTCAAGGTTGTTAAGCTCAAATTCTATTGAAAATAAAGAATAAGTATGGAATGGAAGATAAGATATATATTTTCAGCATGAGAATAATTACAGCCTGGACACATTATTTATAATAGTGCGGTGAAAGAAATACGTAAAGTACGTGGCCAACCACATGACAGTTTCTCGCGTTCTTACTAACAGTAATTCTGTTGGGTGGAGTAGTGGTAGAGTGGAATGCATACGTGGGTTGAGTACGTGTAGTAGTGGTCGGGTGGAATTCATCACGTATTATTTATAAACTTTATAACTACTACATGTTGCATGGTAAAATTTTAATATTGCAACTAATACCTTTTACCTTTTATTATTCTAATTAGACTCCGTATTTTCATAAGCATGTGGAAAGACGATCTTTCCCTTGACTTTACCTTTAACAAATGTAGTGTATAAGTAAAAAATATATTTTTCATAACTTAACAACGAACCACATGTCAGGAAATCTCCTCGTTTAATTAAGTATGAATCATAATTGGGAAATACAGTATAATCTTTTACATAAGTATCTCAATAAAGGGTAGGTAGTAACAATTAATAGACTTAAGTCCAGCGTCGGGCATCCAAAGTCCAAATATGAATTGATAGGCCTATCTCACCTGCTAGGCCGATCTCAGCCCATTAAAATACACACAAAATTATTCCTCAATTCCTCAACTATGTGCTATGTCGATAATTCTAAGTAGAGGTTTTTTGGGATAATCATCAGAGATTATGACACAGCAAGAAACTGCATCTTTTCTTTCATAGACTTCAGATTGTGACAAAACCATCATATTCCAACTCCCTTTTGAAACCCCTCCTTATCCCTCTGGTCTGATGTTCAATTTTTAAGTATTTTTTATAGCTCCAATGATTTACTTCACCGTCACCCACCACCCTTAAAAGCTCACCCCGGGCGCCCTCCACTCTATCAGAAATCAGAAGAGCCAGCCCTTTGAAGTTGAAGGTCTGACTTTTTTTTCTTGATTCATATGATGTGATATATGTTATTGACTTACTGTTTCTTTAGGGTGATCAAGTTAATGTCTTGATATAGGGACTGTTCTGTTTTTGTAAATTGTATCCCTTTTATTCATCTGCATGGAGATTATGAAGCTGTTATCTTTAGTTATGTTCAAGTTCAAGTTTACAATTTGATTTGTGGAGGTTTTCTTGATTCATCTAATTTTGGGGAAGTAAATAGGGGGTTTTCATTGTTCTTTTAAGGTGGTCAAGTTTGCATCTTGAAAACTGGGACTGTCCTGTTTTTCAAAATTTGATCACTTTTTATCATTTGCATGGAGATTATTGAGCTGTTATGTTTAGTTTTGCACTGATATTAAGGTCAAAGTTTTGATTTTGATTAGTGCGTTTTATCTTGATTTATGAAATTTGTATAAAAAGGAATAGAATGTGCTTTTTTTGGATTGGTCAAGTTAAAGTATGGGACTTTTCTGGCTTTGTAAAGTAGTTTATCACCTATTCATATACATAGAGATTGTGGAGCTGTTATCTTTGATTTTATAGTCATCTTAAGTTTATACTTTAGGTTTTGATTAGTGGGATTTTTCTTTCTTAGGCAAAATTTGGAACTTTTTTCAGTGGGGATTAAAATGGGTAGCACATCATCAATGCTAACACAATACGATATTGAAGAGGTTCAAGAGCACTGCGACAACCTTTGTAAGAATTTCCTTACTCTTTACTCTACCCCCTCTTTGAAGTTTGATCGTGATTCATAAGTGTGGTATTTGGAACTGAATATACTGTTTTTTGTGAATTTTTGTTGTATAGTTTCCCAACAAGAGATAGTGTCTCTTTATGAGAGATTTTGCCAACTTGATAGGAATGCAAAGGGTTTTATTTCAGCTGATGAATTTCTGTCAGTTCCGGAGTTCTCCGTGAATCCACTTTCTCAGGTAGAATCTGAAATTATTTTTGGATTTTTCCTTCGTATTGTTTACTTTTTGTACGGTTGTTATGTCTTACTTATGGAAGTATATTTTTAAACTTTGTGTTAATGAACAGAGGTTGCTTAAGATGGTGGAAGGTTTGAACTTCAAGGATTTTGTGGCATTTTTATCGGCTTTCAGTAATAAAGCAAGTACATCTCAGAAAATTGAACGTATGTTAGATCAATCTCTCATCTCAGAAAATTGTTGTTTATGACTGATCTAGCTTGTTTCTTTCATATCTTAATTATATGCAATGAGTAAAGTTCTTGATGGTGATCAAGATTCCTGTCTTGTTCCTTTCTGTTTCCAGATTTCGTGATGTTCATATATTTAGATATTAAGTCAAGAAAGATACTGTTGTGTTTTGATAAAGTTTAGTATTTGCATTTGGTCAATACTAAAACCCAGTTTATGCGTTTAAAATCGGCATCTCACAGTTGTTGAACCTAAGGCGGATTGTTATTAAAGACATATCTTATTTCTGGTTTCTGTTCTACATTTTCCCCTCCTTTTGAGAGGTAATGTCATTTTATTGGATGTATTTCAGTTATCTTTAAAGTATATGATTCTGATTGCAACGGAAAGGTGACCTTCAATGACATGATTGACGTGCTTCGGGATTCGTCTGGATCGTACATGTCAGATCAACAGAGAGAGGTACTTTCGTCTCAAACTGGATTTTCGATTCATAACTTTCTTCGAGCCATGATTAGGCTGAAACAGAATGCAAAACATACTTGTTCTGTGGTAAATTTAGTTAATGTTGTCTGCACCAGTTGGATTTCTCACGCTGCTTCAGTTTAAGTACTAAGCAATTTCTTGCTGTGCCATTATAGTTTAAGCAACTCAATGGAGTCGTAATTCCTGAAGAGAGATGTGTATGTTTACATTTCTGAGTTTCATGGCTTTCATGGGGTTTTTTTTCTGCATTTTTTGTCTTAGGAGGTATTGGCACAACTTTTGTGTGAAGCTGGTTATACAAAGGAGTCCACTTTTTTGTTGGGCGACTTCATCAAGGTTTCTCCTCCTTCTCTGAACCATAAAGCCTCAAACGAAAATGTTAAGCAAAAGCGTTTGTATAATTACACTTTTTAGTGTACTAATATGTTTGTTTTGCCTCTTCTTTTTCCTGCTAGATATTTGACCATACAACTCCAAAGATGGAGGTGGAGGTGCCAGTGGAGTAGCTATTTTTTTCTCGGGTTGCATTCTTTCAAGATGTACCTGCAAACCATAAAGTGTCGTCGTTAGTAAAGTTGCAAGCTTGTATTTTACCAGTGTTTTTCCCCTTGTACAGGAAGCACTTGGAAATGTAAGCAACAGTTTGAATCACAGAAGTCTTTGAAGGAAAAGCTAGGGAATGAAGTTTGATGCTGCTCATGATTTACCATAAATTGTCGTACTATTTACACAGTCTGATCTTATATGCTCAAGCCAAATGCATACATGCGATCTTACCCCTCTATAAAGAGAGATACGATCGATTTTATGCATTTGGATTGTTGTATTGTGATTTCAAGAACTATATTCAGGCTGGATTGTCTGCTAGATTAATGAAAATTGTGTTGGATTTGGTATTGATGGAATGACAAATATCCAAATGTGGCTTGTGCATGGAGTTGTATATTTCTATTATTGCACAAGACCAGACAGCTTGATGGACTTGATGAATATATGAATACCTCATATGAAACTTATGTCATAACGTGAATAATGTAATGCAATT
Source organism: Rubia balearica (assembly GCA_032355405.1). Classification (NCBI taxonomy): domain Eukaryota; kingdom Viridiplantae; phylum Streptophyta; class Magnoliopsida; order Gentianales; family Rubiaceae; genus Rubia; species Rubia balearica. The sequence continues at coordinate 8,982,737 of JAULKJ010000010.1, read as the reverse complement.
CACTCAACAAATTTTTACAATTGATGCACAATGAGAGAAAGAAAGGCCTGCTGTTGTATACGGAGTAGATGTGTTCCTATCTGCTTGAGTGGATTTTTGGCTTGTTTCATGCCATATAATTGTTTCAACTTTTCATTTTCATCATCTATATGACTTTTTTTTAAAAAAATATTGGCACACTTTTCTTTAATGTCAAAATTCCTTTAATTTTATCAACTCCTTCTTCTTTTCCCTTTTTAAATTCAATTACATCCACTTATTTCATTCACCTAAATCCAAGTACCTAGAGTTATGATGGCACATCCAATGAAACTAGTACTCCCTCTGTCCCAAGATTATTGGTATATTTACTTTTTTCACGGTCTTCAATGATCATGTTTGACAATCGATATCTCTAGTTACATACAATAATTTTAAATAAAAAATTGATATTAACAAAATAGACGTTAAGATGAATATAACAATATCTCACATGTTATTTTTATTATAAATATATAAATTGATATTTAGTTTCAAAATTTATCTTTAAAAGGTAAATAGGCTAATAATTATGGGACAGAGTATGATTTATGAAAGGAAAAATCCAATGTGTGTAGATTACTCCGTAGAAAAGTCACAAGCAACGCCAGGATTTGAAGTCGACTTTCTTTTTCTGCTATATTTGAGCTGACAAAACTAAGCTCAGAAAAAGGATCAAATTTACAGAGCATAGGATTAATGGCGGAAGTGGCGACTATCTTGGTACTTTTGTCGGAAAAACTGGCATCCTTTCTGGGTAAAGAGGGAAGACTCTTGGGAGGGCTCCGAGGTGAGGTCCAACTCATAAGCGATGAATTTGATCATATGAAAGCGTTCCTGCAGAAAGTAGCTGAATTCAACGCTGAAAAACATGATCCCCAGCTCAGAGAGTGGATCAGGCAAGTAAGGCAATCTGCTTACAACGCGGAAGACGTTCTAGATGAATTCATACTTCTCTTCTCCCGCGGATCTGCTCCTTGGAGCTTCAACAAACTCATTGCTCGCCATCGCCTCGCTACCAGATTACAAGCCCTCAAGGCCAGGATCAAGAACGTTTCTGATGCCAGACGTAGGTACGAAACGCAGTTTTCCGATGTGCAAGAACCTGCAAATGCCGCAGCGTGGAGGCAAAATAAAGATGATGATGCACTTCTTGCTGATGAATCTCGATTGGTAGGCTTAGAAAATCCCAAGGAGCACCTCATTTCCCAGTTTCTCGGAGGAGATTCCCAGCTCAAAGTTATTGCAGTTCTTGGCATGGGAGGACTAGGTAAAACTACCCTGGTGAAAAAAGTCCATGATGATGCAGCTGTGAAGAACAAGTTCCAGATCCGCGCCTGGATTACTGTTTCTCAAACCTGCGACTTTCATAAGCTTCTCAAAGGCTTGATCCGCCAAATCCAGGCTTGCTTCAAACAACCAGCTCCACCGGCGATGGACTCCATGGATGTCTATGAGCTGAAAGCAGTTGTTAAAGAGTTGCTCCAGACAGCGAGGTACGCCATTGTGTTTGATGACGTTTGGGACACACAATTCTGGGATGCATTCAGGTTTGTGCTTCCTCAGAATAGCTTTGGTGGGAATCGTGTAATCCTGACGACGCGAACTGCTGAAGTCGCGCTAGCGTCTTGTTCAGAGTCTCATGGTGAGGGGCATGTTTACAGAATGGAGCACTTAGCGTTTCATGAGTCGTGGACTTTGTTTTGCCGCGGAACTTTCAGAGACGGGCTTTGTCCTGTCCATTTACAGAA
>JAULKJ010000010.1:8882246-8895210 GCA_032355405.1 Rubia balearica | reverse complement strand
GATCTGTGGAGAGATCAAAGTAGGAGTTAATATTAATGAGAGGTCAACCTACATGAGCGGGGTTGGAGCGGGCTCTGCATTGTACATGGTCTAAGGGGACCTCTAAGTGGTTCATGTGCTTTCCATGTAGGAGTGGTGAAGAGCATGTGCATTAGGGCTCGATTTGGGCTCTATTAAAAATTGGGACGAAACCGAGAATGGCAGGCAACTCAGCTCAGCCGGAGAGAATGGCAGGCGGTCAAAGACAGAGAATGGCAGGCACCCATGTGCTGCTGGGTCTGCGCGTCATCTTTTGACCTAGGGTGCCACGTGTCTCCCTTTGTCCCCCATTTTTTTTACTTTTTTTAAAAGCTGATTGGGACACGTGGGCCAATATGGTGATGCCACGTTTCCCAACTGAAAATTGGAAAAAAAACTATTTTTAAATTTTTGGAAATTTTTTTCTGCTATTTCAAAATCTTTAAAAAAATTCTATTTTATTTTTCAAATTCTAAATTAAATTTTGATCATTTAAAAAAACATTACATTAAAAAAATATATGGTTCTTTTTAATTATGATTCATAAAATAAATTTTAAATATTGAAATTAATTTCTGGAACCAAAATTTTCGAAATGAAATGAAACTCAAAAATTACAAATGTATTTTTAAATTTTACATTTGAATTTAATTTGTTAGGTAAATTTATTTAAATTAAATATTAAATATAAAATTAATGACTATAATAGAGAAAATTAAGTGGGGTTCATGGAGTAGTATCAATCACAGTGGAAAAAAGGATAATTTAGTTGTGAAGTATATTGCTGATGTGGACGAGAGATTGATTATTTAATAAATTGAAACCGTAAGAATGGCCTTAATAAATTAAAAACTCCACTACTCTCTTCCTCCAGACATTTGACACGCATTGCCCTGATTCAGTTCAGCTTTAATTCTGTGGGCTTCACACTTTATTGTGAATACTCCCCGTGTCCCGGATCAAATTTTACATAATTTTTTTCACGTTCATCAAGAAACTTATCTAATCGTTAATATGTTTAATTACGTATAATAACAGTAAATAAAAATTTACTTTTCAAAAACTACTTGTTATGACGAATCCAACAATATCACATACGATTATATTTTTGTTTATATCTATTTAAATATGTGATCAAAGTGGGATAGTGAATAGTGACATAAAGTGAAGTGTGAAGTTTGACCTGGGACAGAGAGAGTACATAATTCGCCGCTTTTATGAATTAAAATCGAGACATATTATTTAGAGTTTATTTTAATTCAAATAAGAGTACTCCCTTTGTTCAATTATTATTGACACTTTAAATTTTGAAACAAAAATTAAAAGATTTCAATTGAGTGGAGTAAATTGAATGTTAAATAGGAAAACTAAAAGAGTTAAGTGCTAAAATAACCTTGATTTTAGGCTGAAAATGTCAATATAACCCTGTAATTTCAGAAATTGCCAAAATAACCTTTGACTAGGTTGACTTTTTAGTCAACATACATTTGGCCGAATTATGATGAAAAGACCATTTACCCTTGCCTTAAAAAATAAAAAAACTGAAAAATTGAAAACCCTTTTTTTCGCTATGATTTTTTCTTCACCAAATGCAATTTCTTGCTCCTTTTCTTTCTTCATTGTTTCCATCACCGCCCTTAGGGTTTAGGGCACCGTTGCCGGGTTTAATAGACTCTGACGGCAATTCGAAGGACACCAACGGCAATGATGTAACATTGCAGTGGTCGAAGGAGGCAACGACAACAAACTGTCAAGGGATGACGCAGTTGCGAGGCTATCGAGGAACACAGACGGAAGGCTACGGTGGAAAACTAGAGGGGACACCCCGACGGTCGACGAACAATAAGCTCTCGACGGAGGAGCTATCGATGGGCGATTGAGACTTCGAAGACAAAGCAGCGGTGAGGCCATCGAGGGATTAGATTGGCGGCGGAGAGGGAAAAAGGCAAATAGGTTGCTGGCGGGGAGAAACCCTGATTTGAGGAGAGGTGTCAGGCTGTGTCGTGTGGTGGTGGGGGTGGTGGATGTGACATGTGGTGGTAGCTGAGGTGTGTGGTGGTGGTTGTGACGTGTGGTGGTGGTGGTTGCGATGAGTGGTGTTGGCTGGGGATGGAGGTGGTGGTGGCTGGGGGGTGTGGTGGTGGTGGTTGTGACGGGTGGTGGTGGTGGCTGTGACGGGGTGGTGCTAGTGCTAGGGGCGGGTAGGGTGATTGGAATGGGTGGTGGGGGGGAGAGTGGTGGCTGGTGTTTTCAAAGTTTTTTGGTGGCGGTAGTGGTTTAGGGCAACGGCCGTAGTGGTTTCCGGCGACGACAGTGGTGGTTTCCAATGGCGGCGGCGGTTTCCAGCAGTGCAAGGCGGTGGCCGCACTAGGTTTTTTGAAGAAGAAAGATAGGTTCATGAAGAGGGGTGTTTTTGTCATTTAGTTTTTTGTCTTGCCTGTATTCGATTGGTCAATGCCGGAAGTAGGGAAATTGGTTGTATCGAGACAAATTTTCAAAAGTTAGGGTTACATTGGCACATACAATAATTACTTAGGGTTAATTTGACACTTTCTGAGATTGTAGAGTTATATTGACACTTTCATTATAAAGTTAGGGTTATAAATGTATTTATCCCAAATTAAAATGAATGGAGGAATATTATCTTAATCTTACTTTATTTGGAATGTGTCAATATAAAATGAACATCCCAATATGGAAAGTGTGCCATAATAAAATAAGCAGAGGGAGTATGTGTTTTGAAAGATGATTTTTTTCATAAATTATGGAAAAGACCAATGTGCAAACTGCAATTTAAAATATAAAAATTGTGTATTGCATTAGTCGGGTCATAAATTTATAACTATTACACGTTGCATAATAAAAAAATTAATATTGCAACTAAAATAGTTTACCTTTTTATAATTCTAATTTAATCCTATCTTTTCATATTCTTATGGAAATGAGGTCTTTCCTAACACTTTGCCTTCAAATAAATTGACTTGAATTGAACTAAAAATATGTAGAGAAAGTTTCCTGTTAGATTGACTAATAATCAGACCAATTATGAAAAGCCTTTGAGACTTTTATGGTCAAATTATAATTATTTATACATTGCTATATACTACTTTTGTCCCACTTTAAACTTCCTATTTTCCTTTTTGAGACATCCCACTATAAACTTTCTAATTCTAAACTTTCTACTTTTATCCATAAATATGTATAACTCTTCTTTTTATTTGATTTACGTAGGCCCACTCTCATCACCCATTAAAAAGATGTCACGTATACTTGTCTTAAAGTTTGTACAAAAAGCAATTAGGAAATTTAAAGTAGGACGGAGGGAGTAGTACTGTTTAAAAGTTTTTCAAAATTACGGGAACCCTGTTGCAATAAATAAAAGCATACATCAAATCACCCTATTAGTTGCAGCAATTATAACAAAAAACTCATCTAACGATTAGTTGATATAAAACAAGATTTTATGAAGTACTCCCTCTATCCCACTTCATATTGCTTAATTTGACTTTTGCAAGTCAAACTTAGTCAAGTTTGACCATTAAATTCTATATTGATTCATCATAACATATATTTTTAAATTATTATTTTTTAGAATTTTTTTACACATATAAATGAAGATATTAATATTTAAACATTAATACGGACTCTTAAAAGTCAAAGTAAACAATATAAAATGAGACAGAAAGGTATGTACTATTGAAAAATAATAATGATTTTAAGCTAAATTTGACATAAATAATTTAAACTGAACTGATTTAAATTGAACTAATTTAAAATAAATTAATATTATCGAATCTAGGCTTACTTGACTCGTGCTTAAAATGAGTCGATATCAATTTGCTTTAATTTGTGAATGTGACCCAAATTCTATACTGAAACGATTATTGGGCCTGTCAATTGCTCAGCACATCTTAAATATGGCTCAAAATAAGATGTTGCAGAATTAAATATCACCCCGTCGAAATTCAACTCCCTTGATTTTCTGAATCATTTTTGGCTCAAATATTTTAGGTCGGGATACTGGGTTGGGTTTTAGTGGAGATCCACCCTGCATCCATTCCAATGGGGCGAGTATAAATATAGTATTTGTGGGGGTAAGACAGATATGAGTATGAAAATTGATACTCATCATGGGTAGTGGGTCAGACATGGATATTAGTTCATAGCCATATCCGCCCAACCCCGCCCCACTATTCCACTTATGTACACAATGATTTATTATATAATATTACTATTATTTATCCCTAATGTACATGTTTTACTTATAATATTTTCATGTAAATATTATTAATTTTTTTAGTATTGAAATTAATAGTTATAAAGTAAAATTTAAATGTTTTTAGAGATATAAATGAGGTGAGTAAAATAAATTTGAAGTGGGTATGAAGACCCAAGTGAGTGATGGGGCATGAGTGGATTTTAGATGATACCCGATGAGGCAGGTGTAAATTTTAATATTGTACACGCCATGAATAATGGAACGGGTATAATCATAAAAATCATTGGTGGTAATGAGTATGGATGTACCATAATCCGTACCCGCCCGCCCTATTGCCATCCCTAATTTTAGGCTGTTTCTTTTTCCTAGTTTTCATTTGTTAGTCAAGTATTCAGTTTTCTATCTCTGACGTTTTATCTTCTGCGTCTTACTATTACTGAACTAGTCAAGAACACAGTTAAAACATTTTAAAAAAACCAAACAATTAGCACTCATCTTAAACTCCTGCGATCATAAACACTACTACTAATACTATATACATAGTAGTAAATCAAACAATCATAGAACAGCTTCAACGTTGCCCTTTGCTCTCGAACGAGTCTTGTTGCAGAGATCTTGCATCCACCAGCTTCGTATACCTCCTATGGCGTCGTTCCCTAGCGTAAACCACCCAAAAGATCAATGACAGTGCCACCGCGGATGCAACCAGTGCCAAACCGATGTGTACCCAATCGCTGTATCTCTGAAGCTCGTCGCAGTGATCTCTCTTTATGGCAGTGAACGTGTCGCGCACGAAGGTGCAGTCCAGGAGGTCGGTGAGGAAGGGGCCGTAGTGATGCAGACCGTAGCTCACGTTAACGGCTGAAGACATCTGCTCGTACATTGAGGGAGTTAGCCGGCCTACTGTCGTGCAGTTGCTTCCTGAGACTCGGCATTCGTAGCCTTTCCATACCTGTGAGGAGTCTGACATTTCAGTGCCAATCACCAACTTAAAGAAGACTAGAATGTGAATATCAAGTTTACCTGAGTGGCGACGGCTAACTCCACTTCGCCAGCTGTGCATTTCCGGTCTGTGTTGTCTGGATTGAAGGGGTTGCAGAGAATGGGAACCGGAGGGCCGGATTGATTGTAATATAAAGGTCCGGCAGATGGAGGTAAATCACGGTTGGCCACATTGCTGATGATTCCATTGACCACCCCCACCATTTGGAAAGTGACGTTTTTGCTCTGGGACAGTGTTTCTTGAGCAGTTGAAGGATCCACACAAGGAAGGATATCGTCTAATGCTGTATGTGCGGTAGGGTTCTTTACCCATTGATCCATTGCAACACAAGTATCACCAGTAACGCTAGACACAGAGACGATTTGTAACCTTTATGACTCTCAAACTGTACTTAGATTCAACTTCTTGTATGAGGCTAATGCTAACTAGGAAAATAAGCATTTCAATTGTAGACAACGTCAATATGCTTTCAAGCTGGTATAGACTAGAAAGTTGAGTTGAGTAAAGCTTACTTGTAAAGAGCGAGAAAGACACCGGACAAGATAAATGTGGCCGCGACCAAAATCCACCCGAAGAAGACCAGGCTGCCACAATTCAGAAAAGTTTCAAGATGAGAAACCTCAATTGAATACATACCGGGAAGGAGAATTGTGTACGGCAGATCAAACTTACATGTGAACGAGACCCTGCCAGCCGAGGATAGAGAATACTGCACCGAGAAGTACAAAAGTTGAAGTGAGGATTTCAACACAATGAACAGTTTGAAAATGTAGAGACGATTAAAAAGCTCAGAATGCTTACAAAATCCAAAAAGTGCCACAACAAGCATTACAGCAGAAACTACGATTAGAATCTTCCTCCTGCAGAATGCACGTGTCATAGAGCCACTTATACAAACACATGGACTAACAAAATCACAATCGCGAAAAGAGAATACTCACACAGTGTTCAGAATGTCCACAATATGATGTTTATTTTTCGCAGTTTCACTTTCAAGAGTATCTGCTGCGGAGTTGATCTTTCCATCGACCTGGTCAATGCGTTTCTGGAGATCTGCTGGTAAGAAAATGTTGTCTATCTGAATGTTCCTGGCAGCAAGAAGGTAATCCGACACATTCCTCAGATTGTCAACCGTCGAATCTGATTGTCCCACAACATAATCCAGCATGTCTGATGAGCTATCGTGGAATTTTCCTTGTCCAGTATACAGAACAATAGAACCGACGCTGATGCATGAAAGGAAAAGTCAAGCTAAGCTCTTGTAATAATCCAAAAGTAGGCATATAACAAAGAGAAGAAGAGACTTTACATTGCTCCAACCGTAAACAATGAGAGTAAGATGAGCGAAAGTGCATAAGCTGTTCGAGAATAGCCATAATCATTTCCGCGGCAGCAGCAGAAACATAGACAGGTTAAAAGCAAGCAGAGTCCAGTTGCGATAAACCAGATTGCAGCTACTACAAGTAGAGGAGCAGCAGTGAAAGCTGCAGACTGAAAGAAAAGCAAGTTTGTCGGTGTCATTAATTAAGACTGAATTAGCAGCAGATGCAAAGAAGAAGAAAGATTCAGAACTTAGAATAAGACTCAATTCGAAAGAACCAAAGTGGGAGCTTGCAACGTACTACGCTTAATTTAATAATTAACCATTAGCATTAATGGAACATCTAACATGTAACAGTTAAACATACAATCAATTTTTATGCAAGATTCCAAATTTTGTAGAAAAAGAGGCTTTACACACATTATCAAACAAGACAAGAAAGACTAATTCACATGTATCGGTGAAAGATGTAGGTATTAGGGAACTTATTTAATACACACCATGTTCTTCTTCCGTCAGCCATTATTATTTTCTCACAAAATTTAATACGTGTATTGAATATGTCTCTTAAAAATTGAAGTATTCACAGTAATGCTCACTAAGATAACACTAATTTTGGGATTACATTACAGGCTGTGAAGAAGACTTTTGCCACAAAACTCCTATCTGTACTTTTACTAATTCTTTAATACAAGAACATCTGCAATCAGACAGAGCCCGAAAAACAAAATGACAAATCATGTGATTGAGAATCATACAAGACTGAGCCTCATACATAAAAATAACCCCCAAAAACTACGCATTGTCAACCATATCCCTAAAGTTAAATCAATTAGTATAATCTAAGCAAAGACAAGGCAAACAAGGGTTAAGGTAAAAAAGGAAAAACTTACAGTGAAGTAATGTTTGTCACTGATATTCCATCCACCAGTGTAGTATCTCAAGTTTTCCAGTGGATCTTTCCGGTGAGTTCTCTCAGCAGCCAATTTCAGGGAGGAATTGTCAGCCTCTAAAACAAACCTCTCAGTCCTAACACTAGGCCAATTAACCTCGTACTCTGCCTCCTTAACCCCACCTAATAACCATGTTCAAAAATTCCCCAAAAACTCAGAAAAGAACACACGAATGCAGTACGGGAAGACAAAAATTACACATAAAGATTCAATCTTTTACCCGAAAGCGCATTGGCCGGAAAGCTTTTCACATCCCCAGAAGTTGCTGCCACCAGAAAACCCAACAGCAACACAGGAATGGCCAGAAAGACAGTGCAAGAAAACGGCTTGCCGGAAAACATGGTGCTCTGAATTTGAATTGCAATAGAATATGAATTGCGGGTGAAAATTAAATAGGGAAAAAGCCCTTTAGACTGGAGAAAAACAAAATCTGATCTTCAAGGAAAGGGAAATGCAGAATCAAATGAGGGCATTTTGCATGTCGCTACAAGTTAAGTTAGCAGCAGCAGTATATATGGAAACACGTGTACAGTATACTATGCGCTTTCTGGCCTCATCGAACCTCCGCGTTTTGGAGTCTTTTATAAGAAAACGTCAAACGCATAACAAAACGGCTAATCTTTATCAGTTACGGCTGTAATTATTTTGCTTCAGTTAAATGCTTTACTGTCATAGCTTTATGAAGGAATATTGCGAAACGGCTGTTGTGGGAATGGGGAAGGTTCTTGGGTGTTGTATGGCCGTCCAAAATTGCAGTTTTCTCTCATTTTTGTCACATTTCAGCATTCATTCCGTGTGACAGATCGTATCAACATGTACACTAATTACTAGTAAGAGTGGTAAAATGAATTTGCAGCCTGCAAGTAAAATAGATTGTTCGTTTTTCTACTCATTTGGATATGAATAAAGATTCTGAAAGACGGTCTTTCATAAATTATGAAAAGATTGAGGTTTAAACTGCAAATTAGAAGAAATTGAGATAAAATTTTCAAGTTGCATTAATCGACTCATAAATTTATAACTACCGTACATTGCATAATAAATTTTTAATATTGCAACTATAACCTTTTACCTTTCTATAATTTTAATTCAATCTCGTCTTTCCTTATGCCTATGGAAAGACGATTTTTCCCAAAATTTTGCATATGAATAAAACAGCTGAGGGTTAAATGACTAATTAAAAAATAAAGATGGGTGGAGTTGGGTAACATATGGATTAAGAATTTATATACAAATATAATCTTATAGTATATATTAGTGGATAAAGTATTGTTTTAGTCCTCCTAAACTGTAGGACAGAGTTTATTGTGTAATTATAAGAAATTTCATTTTGGGATGGGTTTTTTTTGAAATATACTAATAAATTTAGGGACTTTCTATGCAATTGTGAAAATGGTATAAATATCCCAAAAATATCAGAGTTTTCCATTTTCTTTTTCCAATCAGAATTCTCCTCCACCAGTCGAAAATCTATAACCGCCACAGCTCCGCCGATAACCACCACATCTCTGCAGCGAACCGCCAAAACTCCGCCACCGCGTTTCTTCTTCATCCGCCGGCGAGATCATTGTGCAGCCGCACCACTGTTCCGCTGCTCTGTGCCATCGGCGCTCTGCGTCACCGGCGAGATCGTCAGCCACCGCTAGGTCATCGACGACGGAAGCTCTGAACTCGTCTTCGTCAACAAGCTCTGTGACACCGCTCTGAACTCGGCTGTCTTCGTCAACAAGCTCTATGCCACCTTCTTCATCAACGACGATGCAATCAACATCGGTCGAAGTTTATGAATCGACTGAGCTTGTTGATTGCGAATAGTCGCGGCGGTTGATTGCAGAGTCGCGGTGGAGGTAGGGTACCACCGAAGCTAGGGTTTTAGTGCACCGGCATCACGGTGGAGGTAGGGTACTAACATTTTCGGCACTGCGATCGACGATTTGGAGGAGGAATCGACGTTTCCCGGTGGCTGTTGGTGCAGAATGTCAGAGAAGAAGCTTGCGAGTGAGACGCGATACGTGGAGGTGAAGCTCGTGCATGCAAACACGCGCGACCGACATATAGCGACGTTGACGGCGGCGGCAGACAGACCGAGGTTTTGCTTCCGAAAGGCGAGTTTAATTTTGTGTTTTATTTTTTTCAAAGAGATATAGTGCGATTTAATATTATTTTACTGAGCATATGAAAATTAAATGTTGTTTGGCCTAGTGGATAACCACTCCTTATGTGAGGTCAATGGTCTAGGGTTCAAATCCCACCAAGTTCAATTCCCACCAGCACCTTTTTTAAAAGAATTTTATACTCTTGAGGTACTGTAGTTTTTTGTTGATATTTGTATTTTTTTCTTCTCATGTTGATATTTTTCATTATTCGGGTGAGCTTTACTTCATATGAGTTGATGTTTTTGTAGTTTTTTGGGGTGATTTGAATTAATATTTATCAACTTTTAAAATTTTCTCATGTTGATATTTTTCATTTTCTGGCTGAGTTTTAGGTGATAGGAGTTGATGTTTGTAGTGTCTTTTTTCTCATTTTGATATTTTTTATTTTCCAAATGAGTTTCAGGTGTTAGGAGTTGATGTTTGCAGCTTTTTGATGATATAAGTTGATGTTTGTAGTTTTTTTATTAAAAAAATTATTGACGTTTTGTGATTTTTTGAGTGAATAATTTATACTCTTGAGGTACCGTAGTTTTTGTTGTTGATGTCTTTAGTTTTTTTTTTCTTATGTTGATTTTTTTTTTAAATTTTTCGGGTGAGTTTTAGTTGATACAATTCGATGTTTTATAAAAAATTTAGGCTATATGAGTTGATATTTTTTTTCTCTCATGTTGATTTTTTTTTCATTTTCTAAGTGAGTTTTAGGTGATACGCGTTGATGTTTGTAGTTTTGGATGATATAGGTTGATTTTTTGTAGTGTTTTCTTCTTATATTGATATTTTTCATTTTCTGGGTGAAGTTTAGGTGATAGGAATTGATGTGTGTTTGCTTTTGGTTGATATTAGTTGTTTTTGTAGTTTTTTTTTTAAAAAAATTGGTAATATAATCTTTGTTGATGTTTTTATGATTTTAAATTGGTGTTTTTTAGTTGTAGTCGACTTTTTAAAAAAAAATTATCGATTTTTATTCAGTTTTTAAAAATATTTTTTGTTGTTTTATTTTACATTTTCCCTCTAATTTTTAGTTGATGTTTTGTGATTTTTTTGTTGATGTTCTGCTATTTTTTGCTGATGTTTATAATTTTCAGTTCTACGATCATATTAATTATTTGCATTTTTATTATTTTAATTTTTTGAATTTTTTTTTGCAAACTGTAAATTGCGGGAAGATGATGGGGGAAAATTGGACAAAAAAACCCCTGAAGAAATATTAGCGATAGGTCTCCATAAAATTATTAGAGATAGGTCTCTAGAGCTAGAATATAGTTAGAATTTCATAAAAGGCCTCTGCCTAAAGTTTAGACTGTCTCATAGGAGACCATCTCATATTAGTGAAAGTGCCAATATAACACTCAAATAATTAAAATTAAAAAACCAGCTTCTAACTAGTTGATGAAAATGCCAATATAATTCTCAAGTGGACATTCATGTTTTTTCGGCCGTTGACCCTCCCTAAAATGACAAAAATAACCCTACACTGTTTTACCAATGTGCTGATATAACATTTTAAGTTTTAGGAATGCGCTAATTTATCCCGATCCATTTCCATAATGTGCTGATATAACCCTACATAGTCCGGCAGCGACGGTCGGCAGCACAACGGTGGTCTGGCAGCAATAATTGGGGTATTAATGTTGCTAAGGGCAACAACCTCATATCCTATTTTTTAGTTTTTTTAATTTTTTTTCAGAAGGGTAAAAATATCTTTTCACAAAATTCCAACTAAAAGTTATCGGAAAGGATATTTTTGCACTTTCACTTATTATCTAGGGTTATATTGACTATTTCAATTATCAGAAAATTATATTGACATTTACGTGAATTATATAGAGTTATATAAGCACTTTTCTCAAAATTCAATAAAACAGTTATTAGCATAGGTCAAATCTACATGTTCATGTACTTTTCTCCCCCTCAAAAAATTTAAAAGAAATAAATTAAAAAATCATGTTTAAAAAATACAAATAATATTCGATCAAAAATTAATATATCTAATATGGTGATTTGACGTTTGTTTCCATTTATGGCAACAACCTTTCCGTAATTTTAAAAACTTTTTAAAATGTATCTCAAAATATAAATAAGGGATAGTGCTAAAATACCCCTTTGTTTAGGTCAAAAGTGTCAATTTAATCATATGAAATATGAAAAAGCAAATCTAACCCTATGTTTTTGTCTAAAGTGCCAATCTAACCCTGTCAATAACCATTGTGGTCGGAATTCTATAAAATGACCATTATACCCCTCTAGAAAAAATCAAAATCAAGAAAACAGGAAAAAACAATATTACCCTCCATACTTATTAATGAAAAATTTTCCATTTCACCTTATTCTCCTTTCCCAACGGCGTTTCGACGGAGACCTCTTCTTCCCAGTGACGCTCTATTCTTCTTCTTTTTCGCTACTCACATTCTTCTTCTAGGTGTTGCCCTTTTTTCTTCTTCTCTGCCTCAGCGCCCTCTTCTTCTTCCCAGCAGCAATTGGTGACGGGATTTAGTGACGTGTTAATGGGGTTTGGTGATGGGGCGATGTGGCCGCACCTTCTTCTTCAACACTGGATCCGACTTTGGGCGAGTGAGTTGTGGTGGTGGCTGGGATGTGGGAATGATTGGTTGTGGTGGTGTAGGCGGGGTTAGGGGTGGAAGGGTGGTGGTGGGCGGGGGGGGGTGTTAGAAATGATGGTGAATCGGGTTGGGGCTTGGAATCGAATTGTGTAGTGGCGAATTGGGTTTGGTGGTGCATTTGTGTGGTGGCGATTGTGATGTGGTGAATCAGTGGTGGGGGAATTGAACGATGGGGACTGAGCAGTGGTGGAGAAGCAGCAGTGGTGGCGGTGGAGCAACTAAATCCCCTTTTAATCAAACCATGGACCACATTATCAAGGGGTAGAATGGTAATGAATTTTACAGTTTTAAATCCAAGGGTATTTTTGTCTTTTCAAATTAGGTCAATGCCAAAATCCCTTCGGTCCACGATGGAATAGTGCAATTTGGGTATATCTGCGCAATTGTTCAAAATCTTAAGGTTAGTTTTGTACTTTCATATGTTATAGGGTTCGATTGACACTTTTGCAAAATAATAGGGTTAGTTTTGTACTGTATTATAAATAAATTCATATACTAGGAGGTCTTAGTTTTTAGAACCACATATTTTGTAAATTTTTTTAAAATATACATGGTATACAATATTTTATATGCTCAGCTGTTAGGTTTAATGTACTCCCTCCATTTCATTGGACGTGACACATTTTTTTTTGATTATTTTTCTGGCTTTGGCACAATTTCTTTTTATAGCAAG
>JAULKJ010000010.1:8820658-8852582 GCA_032355405.1 Rubia balearica | reverse complement strand
AGAGGTTTGAAGGAGTTGAGCAAGCAGGGTTTGTTTGGGGATGATAAACTTGGTGACCTAGAGTTTTGCGAAACCATACATTGTATCTACGGCAAGGCCACAAGAGTGAAGTTTCCTGATCCGTGAATATGACGACGATACATTGAACTATGCGTACTCGGACTTGTGGGGGCCGTCGACAATGCCAACTCTAGGTGGAGGTAGGTACTTCATTAGTTCTCGTAAGGTTTGAGTGTACATCTTGAAATCCAAGGATGAGGCTTTTGGCAGGTTAAAGGATTGGAAGAAAATGGTTGAAGTCCGAATGGGGAGGAAGGTCAAGAAACTTCGGACGGAAAATGGTTTAGAGTTCTTCAATGATGAGTTCAACCGATACATCAAGTTAGAATGTATGGTTAGGCATAAAATCGTACGGGGTACTCCACAACAAAATGAACTTGCGGAACGGATGAACCGCACACTATTTGAGAGGCTGAAATGCATGTTATTTGAGGCTAGTTTTCCGGAGAGGTTTTGGGGAGGAACCGTGAACACATCGGCTTACTTGATCAACCGATGTCCTTTGATGACTTTGAATTGCAAGAAATCAGAAGAAGTGTGGAATAGTTCCTCATCGAAACTTGATGATTTGAAGTTATTTGGTTGTGTGGCTTACATGAACCAAAGAGAGGACAAGCTAGATCCGAGAGCAAAGAAGTGCATGTTTGTTGGTTATCCCGAGGGCGTGAAGGGTTAGAAGCTTTGGTACAAATAAGGTGAAGCGTCCAAATGTGTCACTAGCTGGGATGTTGTCTTTAGAGAATTCAAGTACTACATGGCCAAGGCTACATGAGAGGCCAAGGATAGCATGGAGGTTACTAAAGAAAGAGCCAAAATCGAGGGGAAGCAATTGGGGAAATGTAGCGATGAACAGGAGGATTAAGATGATGCTAGTGATAATGGTCACTTGGAAGAGATTGAAGAGTTAGGCGAAGAAAGTCATGATGAGAGCTTAGGCTCGTACCAATTGGCAAGAGACCGACATAGAAGAGAAACACGATCCCCGAAGAGGTATGGTTACTCCAATTTAGTTGCTTTTGCATTGGTTATCGTGAAAGAGTTGAAAGACTCAGAACTGAAGTCATATCGGGAAGCGGTGATGCGAAAAGACAAAGAGCTATGGAAGTGTGCAATGGAAGAAGAAATGATATCGCTTGATAAGAATAAGACTTGGGTACTTGTGGACAAGTCTAAAAAACAACGAGTGGTTAGTTGTAAATGGGTGTTCGAATGAAAGGAATGCATTGTTAGGTTTGAGAAGCCAGGGTATAAGGCGAGATTGGTGGCTAAAGGCTTCACACAAAAATAAGGGGTCAACTTTAATGAAATCTACTCCCCCGTGGTGAAGCACACATCCATTCGGATTTTGCTTGCTTTGGTAAATCAATATGATTTAGAGCTTGAGCAAATGGATGTGAAGACGGCCTTTTCTTCATGGGAATCTTGAGGAGCGGATCTACATGGCTCAACTGGAAGGTTCGTCAAGGTTGGAGATGAGAAAAATGTATGTCTTCTTAGAAAATCTCTCTATGGTTTGAAACAATCCCCTAGACAGTGGTACTTGAGGTTCAATGAGTTCATGGTGCGAAATGGGTACTTATGGAGTAACTTTGATAGTTGTGTTTATGTCAAGTGGGTTGATTGTAGTGGAATATTCTTGTTTCTATATGTTGATGACATGTTGATAGTGTCGAAGAACAAGAGCGAAGTCCACAACCTGAAACGGCTTTTAGGAAGTGAGTTTGAAATGAAAGACATGGGACCAGCAAAGAAGACTTTGGGGATGGAAATCACATGAGATAGTGGTTGCTAAATTTGGGATGTGGGAGGCAAAGGCGGTTCAAACACCTTTAGCGGCTCATTTCAAACTCTCCACAAAGATGTCGTCAAAGACCAAGGAGGATCAAGCGAGCATGGAGCAGACTCCTTATGCAAGTGCCGTTGGAAGTCTCATGTATGCCATGGTGTGCACACGACCGGATTTAGCATATGTGGCTAGCCTTGTGAGCCAGTTTGTAGCCAACCCGGGTAGAGAACATTGTGAGGGAATGAAGTGGGTTCTTTGGTTTGTGAAGGGAACTTCAAATGTTGGCTTACACTACAAATGAGTGAATGGAGTGAGGATATATTGATGCGGACTTTGCTGGTGACTTGGACAAGAGGCAGTCATTGACCGGGTATGTTTTCACCTTATTTGGTTGTGCGGTGAGTTGGAAGGCGCAATTACAACGGGTAGTTGCACATTCTACAACGGAGGCCGAGTACATCTCTCTCACAGAAGGTGTGAAAGAGTCTCTTTGGTTAAAGGGTTTGATCGATGAGCTTGAAATCACGCAAAATGAGATGGAGGTGTTTTGTGATAATCAAAGCGCGATACACTTGACCAAGAACTAAATGTATCATGAGAGGGAAAATCACATCTACATAATGCTACACTTCATTCAAGATGTGGTTTTCGAGGGGTCCATTGTTGTTGAGAAGGTGCACACGGACGAGAATCCGGTGGATATGGCTACAAAGTTGGTGATGAGGATCAAGTTTCAGCATTGTTGGGACTTGATCAACGTTCCAAAATTGAGCAACTAGAGGAGGATATGAAGAATGATTCTACGAAAGTTCTCGATGTTGTTGGTTGTTGTTCGGTCCTAGTTCTTCTTAAAGCCAATGAGTAGATTTGTGAGTGTCTCTTTAATTCTTAGGGATAAATACATTTATAACCCTAACTTTAGGCTAAAAGTGTCAATATAACTCTGCAATCTCAGAAAGTGTCAATTTAACCCGAACTAATTATTGTATGTGCCAATCTAACCCTAACTTTTAAAAATTTTATGCCGATATAACCAAAATCCCTAATTCCGACGTTGACCATGAAATTTCGGCAATGACAAGAAATGAAATGATAGAAATACCCTTAATTAAAAAACTTTAAATAATGATACCTAAAATACCCTTCATCATCATCTTCTTCACTATCGGGAATAGAGGAAGCAAGCAACTCAGGGATAAATGATGATAGCAGGAATTGGAGTAAAGTTTCAAGATACACCGAGTCTCTACATACTCAATATTCAGGTTTTCAAAAAGGTAACTCCCCCCCCTTTAAAACCCCCTAATGGAGAATAATATTTTGGTATGGAATATTCGTGGTGTAAATAGTATAGAGAAGTAAAAAGTAGTTAAAGATATTTGTTTTCTACAAAAAGTTAGTTTACTTTTTCTGACAGAATAAAAAATTAAAGAGAAAAAAGAGAGAAAAAAGGGAGAATCTATTTAGTGAGTGAGAATTTGTTACAAACAATGAGTGTGAATAGTGGAAGGATTTAGTTGGGTTGGAGAAAAGATTTATATGGTGTAAATATTCTTTCAAAATGTGCTTAGTGGATACATGTTGAATGTTATTTGAAGGGTTGAAAATGCATGTCTTCATCACTTTTGTGTATGGAGATAATGCAAGTAAAGAAAGGTTAAAACTCTGGAATCAATTGAATAGTTTATCAGTAATTGATGATCCTTGGATTATAGTGAGGGAATTTAACTCTCCATTGAATGATGAAGATAGAGAAGAGGGACGCCTAGTTGTTGAAAATGAAATGGAAGACTTCATGAATGTTGTTAATATGCAACAATTGGTGGAATTAAAATCTTTTGGCTCACATTTTACCTGGAATAATTGTAGGATTGGTTTGCAGGGGGTGTTGTCTAGAATTGAGAGGTGCTTGGTGAATTATAAATGGATTGAAAAACTGACTGAATCAAAATGTGTCATACAGGTGGAGGGGATTTCAAATCCCAGATCATTGTTGGTACAACTTACGAATCAGTTTCAGAGAGTTCACATGCCGTTCAAATTTTACAATATATGGACAACTTCAAATCAGTTCATGGATCTAATTGACAGAACATGGGAAGCATATCCAGTGAGCAATATGAAGCTTCTATTTGCAAACCTTAGAACGATTCAGCAGCCGCTATTGGACATAAACAAAACTGAATTCAGTGATATTAGAAGAAGATCGTATCTAATACTTGAAAAACTGAGCCAAGTACAAGAAGTATTGGGGCAGAGACCTATGGATGTTATGCTACAGACTGAAGAAAAAGAGCTGAGATTGGAGGCTAAGAAAGTATATGAAGCTGAAATTCAATTTTCGATGCAAAAAAGAAAATGTGATAGGTTGCATGAAGAGGATAGACCAACAAGATTGTTTTACAATTTTCTGAAAGCTAAGCAATACAAAAAATATATCCTTTGCCTTATGGATGGTACAAATTTGGTGGCAGACAAAGATAATATTGAAGCCCTTTTACTGAAGCATTTCAAACAGATGTTGGGTTGTTCAACGCCTCTTGAATGGGAAATCGATGAAAAGGTAATTGCAAAAGGATCTATCTTAGTTGTTGGCCATCAACTTTAACTGATCAAACTCATTGCTGATAAGGAAATCTTCTCAGCATTACTGAATATTCAGCCAAGCAAAAGTCCAGGTTTTGATGGCTATACTAGCTTTTTTTAAAGCTACTTGGCCCAAGATTGGAAAAAGTGTGACTGCAGTTGTAAAGGATTTCTTTAACAACGGGAACATGTCTCAGGATTTCAACAGAACTATCATCACTCTGCTTCCAAAAAAGGAAAATCCCCAAACTGCCTCTGAATATCGTCCAATATCATGCTGCTCCGTGGTATATAAGATTATCACCAAAATTATTGCCTTAAGGCTGGGGAAGGTTCTGCCACTACTAATATCTGAGAACCACGGGGCTTTCATAAGAGGTAGATCAATATACCATAATATTTTGATTACTCAAGAACTACTGCATACTTATAGTTGGAATAATAGTAGGGTAAGTAGTTGTTCGCTAAAAATTGATAAGGCTTTCGATTATCTTGAGTAGGATTTTCTGTATGAATTTTTACGCAGACTTAAATTCCCCACGGTATTCATTGGCTGGATACAGAGATGTTTGGAGAGCTCAGCATTTAGTATTTCATTAAATGAGGGGTATACAAGTCTGTTTAAAGCTAAGCGTGGAGTAAAATAGGGGGGTTTGATTTCTCCACTTTTATTTGTATTATATATGGTTGTTAGCTTTATACTTTGATAGGAAATTGATTGACTACCATATGAAATACAAACATGCAAAGATCCAGTGCTTTTATTTTTGGATGACCTACTCATTTTCAGTAAGGCCAATCAAAAATAAATAGAGGGGTATTGGAGTATCTAAGGATATTCAAAGACACAACAGGGTTGCCCATTAACACTTCAAAGTCCCAAGCTTTTATCTCGAAACTAAATGAAATGGATGCACACCAATTACCAGATGTTTTGAAGATTCAATACGGTGAGCTCCCAGTTTCTTACTTAGGGCTACTTTTGACTAGGATAAAGTGGGATAAAAGTGATTGTCAGAAGCTATTGGACAAGATTAGTTCAAAACTAAAGCCATATAGCAGCAAAAACCTTTCCCATGCTGCAAAGTTCAGTTGATAAATTCAGTTTTGCTTAGTATATCAGCTTATTGGATGAATGTTTTTCAACTTCCTATGTTTATTCATGACTCAATTTTAAGCTTATGCAGAAACTTCCTTTGGGGTCACACAGCATGAGTAAGGCAGGTGGTCCCTATTTCTTGGGATATTCTTTGCAGGAGTAAGAAAGCAGGGGGAGTTGGCTTAAGGGATCCATTGTTGTGGAACAAAGCCCTTCTATGTAAGAAATTATGGGAGATTCAATCAAAGGAGGATAATTTAGGAATCAAATGGGTACAAGAGTTTTACCTGAAAGGGAAGCTCTTAGAAGATTGTACTGCAGGTGGTGGGTCTTGCTATGCATGGAAAACATTGATGGGGTTGAAGGACCTTGTTATAAATCATTTGAGAAGTTTTGCTCCAAAAGGGAAGTTTGGAGTTTCCTTGGCTTATCAGTTTTTGCAGGGTGAACAAAGGGGTCAAGCAATATCCAAAGCGATCTAGAGTAAAAACCTGCTACCCAAGCATGCATTCTTTTTCTGGATGATGGCACTGGGCAGGTTATCAACTTTGGACAGATTGTGAAGGATTAAAATTCAGGTGAGGAATACTTTATGCTTAATGTGTGAAGTTTAGGAGGAGACCGTGACACACTTGTTCGTTAAATGCTCAGTCACAAAGAAGGTTATTGAGATAATAAAATTACGTTATCTTTGAGATACAGGGAAGGTCAAAATATATGATTACTTTGGTCACATGCGTAAGGATCAAAAGAGGAAATTTTGCTTACTTATTTATGTATTTTACAATATATGGTTAGAGAGGAATCGTAAAAGTTTTGGGTCAAACAACTTAAATATTGGTAGCTTATGTAACTTGATCAGAAATGATAGTCTCTTTAAGGCTAATTAATGTAATAGGGGGTTAGTTATTGTCATTGTACATGATGGTTTGGTTCGAAAGTAATGAAAGAAAAGGTTCCATCGAGAATTGAAAAATTAAATATTATTCAAAATATTACATTCATATGTCAATTAATCACATATTATCCACCAAAATGATGTTGAATATTTTTTAATATATTTTAGAGTAACGTGCATTTATGTCCCCAGTTCTTTGTTTGGTGCACATATACCCCTCAGTTTTTAAAATGCTAGTCTTTGCTATAGGGGGATATGTGCACTTTCAAAAAATGGGGAGGGGTACATGTGCCCTTTCAAAAAAACTGGGAGGTGTATGCATTTTCAAAAAAACTGGGAGGGATACATGTGCACTTTTGAAAAACTGGGAAGGATATATGTGCACTTTCGAAAAACCGGGGGTATATGTGCACTTAACAAAGAACTCGGGGGGGGGGCAGAAATGCATTTTACCCTCTATTTTATATAGTAAATATTTATGACGAAGTTTTGGGAAAGACCGTCTTTCCATAGGCATATGATAAGACAATATTGAATTAGAATTATAGAAAGGTAAAAGCTTTAAGTTGCAGTATTAAAAATTTATTATACATCATGTAGTAGTTATAAGTCTATGACCCGATTAATGCAATTCAAAATTTTTATATTTATTTCTTCTGATTTGTAGTTTAAAAATTGGTCTTTTCATAACTTATGAAAATACTGTCTTTCAAAGACGGACTCAATATTTATATATGTTTTATATTGGATTAAACATACGAGTTAACCCTAGTTTTTTTAGTATATGCTAGTATGGTCTTGATTTGTTAAATTGTAAATATAATTTTTTTTACCGATGTACAAGTATTTAAAATGTAAATATAATTCTTGACCGGTGCGACGTGTAAAACTTAAACTCTCTCATATTTTTTTAATCAAAAATTAAAATGATAAAAATAACTCTACTTATGAAGCTAAATTTCGTTGGACCAGCACCACTGCACCACCACCCATAAAAACACATTCTCCCTATTTAGCACCATCTGCACCACCACAATAGAATCAACCTTCTATCGCTTTCTGCCAGAAATTCAAAAATTCGAGCAACAATTTTAAAACTCTATGATAAAGAAAATGGCTGCAAATAAGGGAGGTATACCTCACCCAACATGCCCACCCGCCACAGCCATTGTCTATGGGTTCTCAGCTCCCAACATGACACTTCACTAACACCACTAAAATCACAATAGCTCGCTTCCATATTACATCATTGACACTTTCAGCATCACAACACCTCATTGCACCATAATAACATATCACCGTCGACATCACTGAAAAAAAAACATTGTTGCCCAACACACCACCACTAAAGCCCACTGAGTCATTCACCATAAAAACCCTCAATCATCCCATTACCACCATGGCACCAAGCCACCGAGTCACTCGACACCAAGTCTTAATGATCCACCCTCATTACGTAGTCAGAAAACGTAGGATTTGCAAGCTGAGAAATGATATGAGTTCGCAAACGCCAACCCTAAGAAGAAATTATGGAATTCACCAACAAAGAAGATAAAATCTCTGAAATATTATAGAAGCAAAGATTAATTAATTTCATCCTACAATGAGGCATTAAATATTTTAATGAACCCTTAAATTAAAAACAAGGGAATTTTGAAACAAAATAAAAACAAACAATATTAAAGGGATGTTTTGATACCGGAAACAATTTTGGATGGCCAAAAAGGCTCACATATCACAGCTTGTGAGTTGGATTTGTTGGCCAAATTTCCTTTCTGAAAATGCAATACAATAGTCATTCAGACGTCGAACGCCAAATCTATGTTGAAACTGCCTAACATTTGCAATGATCAATTTCTTCCTCAATTTTCTTCTTCGGCTCCTAAATCACACCGTGTCTCAATCAACCACCCATGCCACGACTCCAAGTTCCTCCTAATGTTACCACTATCAACGGAGAGCTCAATCTTGACCACAATCGTTGCTCTCAGCTGCTGCAATCCGTAATCACACTGCAATGTCGTCATTTTCCCTTTGCTCTCGTAGATCCATCCCGCCCAAAACTTCCACATTAACGGAACTATAACTGGAAGGGTGGGGTTTGAACTTCCAAGAATTTCTTATGAGGTTTGAGGAAGACAAAATTTAATGAAAGGGATATATACCAAAATACCCTACCTACTTGAGTAAGTGCAAATATAACTCTCAAATAATTTTTAGTGCAAAACCAACCCAAACTAGTTAATGAAAGTGCCAATATAAGCCTCATACCCCATTTCCGGTATTGACTTTTAATTTCTAGCACTGGCTCTATGTAAATTTACCAAAATCCCCTTTGGGGCAAAATATGAAATTGAGTGGACAATTTTACCCTTATAGTTCACTGGACAGCTGTTGCACCACCACCATAACAGGTAGGGTTATATCAGCACATTATGGAAATTAATAGGGTTATATAAGCACATTTCTAAAACTTATAGGGTTATATCAGCACATTATGAAAATTAATAGGGTTATATCAGCACATTTCTAAAACTTATAGGGTTATATCATCACATTCGTGAAAAAATATAAGGTTATATTAGCACATATTATAAAAGTTAAGTGTGTGGTACTCGACTGGCCTTAACAGGCGACCATATCATCATATACCCCATTATCACATTATAACAACATCTTATACACCATAACATTTGACCTCATAACATAGTCATTCATATTAAACACCATTATCACATATCGTAGTCTCATTTCAAAACTCGTCAGCATTGAAAATTTTAGGTAGAAGAACACAAGAAATTAATAACCACACACAATACCAAAGTTCATCCAATCATCGATCCAGACTAAATACAACAAAATAAACAAAATATCATCAAAACCCCTATATTCTATAGTATTTGTTGATATAACCCTACACTTTTAACGAATATGTTGATATAACCCTATAAGTTTAGGATTATGCTGATATAACCCTATAAGTTTAGGATTGTGCTGATATAACCCTATAAGTTTTCATAATGTGCTGATATAACCCTATCTTTTACAATGGCGGTGCAGCAGTGGTCTAGCTAAGTATAATGAAAATAATTATATATTTTTATTAATTGAATAATTTATAATAAAATAAAATAAAGTATTATTATCTTAAATTATATAAAATAAAATATTATTTTATTTATTATTTAAATATTAATATATTTGAAAATTAATCATTTTATTGAACAAATTATACTACAATTTTGGTCGATATAGGTCGATTTTGTGACCCATTCCGACCTGACCTGACCCGACCTAAACTATGAGAATTTACTATGATTTGGGTTGATATGGTTCAATTTTGTGACCCTTTCTGACTTGACCCAACCCGACCCAAACTATGAGAATTTTGACCCGACCCAATCAGACCCACTTGAACCTAAATTTTGGGCCGATTTGGGCCGGGACAACTAACCCGCTCCGACCCGCGGGTCAACATGACCATCCCTAGTACTATATTTATACTCCCTCTGTCCCACTTTAAATTGCTTATTACTTTTTGAGAGTCAAACTTTATAAACTTTGAACCTAAATATAAATTAATATATAATTAATAAAAATATCATGTGAGATATGTTGGGTTTATCTTAACATCTATTTTTTAAATATTAAATTTTTTATGCGTTATTATTATAGGTAACTAGAGATATTTACAGTCAAACATGCTAATTTAGGATCGTGAAAAAAGTAAATAAATAATTTAGAGTGGGACGACAGGAGTGTATGCAATCTTATAAATATGTATGTACCATTGAAGAAAATCGAAAGAAGCACATAATCAAAAATAACAAAAGGTTCGGAATTTTTACACAATGATAGAACACCTTTGTTAAAAATATGTATATTTGTTTATTTATTTATTATAAATCACAAAGTTTTATTTTAGACCAACTAACGGTTAGATGATGACACTTTACAATTAGTGGGACTAATAAAATCATTTGATAATTACTTCTATTTATTACAATGAGGTACATATAATTATGATTAGTTTTTAAATATCTTGAATGAAATATTATAAAAATTATTGTTTTTATTGTATTCAATATTTAACTGTTTCTAACTAAATTAATTATTTCACTTCATAAAGTCATATAATTTTTCTAAGATGATTATATTCTAAAATTTTAAATAAAATAATTTGTTTCCAATTTAAATATAAGACACAAAATGTACATAAAAATTAATCATAATTTTTTAATTTATAATCCATGCAATGCGTGGTGGTAGACACCACTAGTTTTTCTTAGGGATTTTTACACTTCTAACCTTAAGTTTAAGTTGAAAGTGCCAATATACCCCTTCAAAATGATAAACTACCAAAATGACCCTAACTTTATGGCAAAATGTCAGCTATAACCTTTTGGCCTATTTTTGGCATTGACTGAAGGAATTGGCTATTGATCGAATCTAAATGACAATAATACTCTTACCACATAAATTGAATTTCCATTTTACCCATTTTCTTCTTCCTCAACTCCCCTTACCCCAACCACAGTCCCCCATCCCCCGTGCCACCACCCACCACCTCCCATTCTTCTCTCTACCACCTCCTCCTGTCGCCCAACCTACAACCCAAAATACAGTCCACCTTCTGTGAACCCCATCCCCACCATGAATCTCGGCCTGGTTACGACCTCCTCGGCGATGATTACCTTTCCTTCATGTACGTGAACTACACGTCATCACATATTTACAGTTTTGCGAGAAGAAACTTTACTTGCCCTTTTGGCAAAAAGTATAGCATCAGCGTGACAACCTTGCTTCTGGTAGTCGATGGGTCTCGGTGGATCGGGCTGCTGGGTCTCGCCGGTGGCTCGCGATTGAGGGTCTCACTGATAGATTGCTTGTTGGGCTCGACGGTAGACTCGAGTGGAATGGCGCAGCGCTGGTTGGTCGAAGGTGGAGCTGGTTCGGAGGCTGCTAACGGCTAATGAAATAAGGGAGTAAAATGTTGTGTTTGAAATGTTGAACTGTGTTGGAAGCCCTTGAAGAAGAAAGAAGAAGAAATGTATCTTATCTCTTCCAATTTAGGGGTAAAATCATCATTTCCATAAATTCCGGGTAAATCTTCCGTTGACAATTAAAGTCACCGGCGACCAGAGTTAGATTAACACATACATCATAAAGTTAGAATTATTTTGACACTTTCTCATTTTGCAGGGTTACTTTCAATTTAGAGTCCTTCTGTTGAAGATGGTCTTTTCATAAGTTATGGAAATACCAAGGTTTATACTGCAAATTAGGGGAAATCAAGATAAAAAATTTGGGTTGCATTAATCGGTTCATAAACTTATAACTACTGCACAATAAATTTTTAATATTGCAACTAAATCTTTTACCTTTCTATAATTTTAATTTAACCTCGTATTTCAGACGATCTTTCCCGATACTTTACCTTCAGATTAAAGTTGAAGTTATTTTATCACTTTTAACTTTTTTCCTGAATGTTGAATTTGAATTAGTAATACACATATAGCCCGGGTTCTATTTGTAAATAGAAAAAGAACTGGTTGCAGAAGTAATAACTGAGGTTCACTTTCTCTATCAACTCGCCGGCCGGACTTCTGAGCCACTGACTCTCATGGCGGCGGCGTCCCTGCGTATCAATGCAAACCCTCTAAGCCACTACACTCAATTCCGATTCAAGTCCAATTCGAAACACTGCCCAAGGGTGGTCACAATCCGCTGCGCCGCCGCTTCATCCGCCAGACGCTATTCCATCACCCTCCTCCCCGGCGATGGGATTGGCCCTGAAGTCGTATCCGTCGCCAAAACCGCCCTCCAGCTCGCCGGCTCTCTTGAAGGTGGCCCCACATAAGCTCCGACCATTCTGTTCAGTTAAAATTTCATTTTTTCTTGCAATTTGTATGCATTGCTTCGTGTGACAAATTCGTTTTTTTTTAACGTTCAATTATTTAAATTTAGCTATTTTTCATCACATTAACAGCCTTTTTAGTTTTGGGATGTAGTTTAATGTTTTCGATCAAATTATGAATTTATTAGGGATCGAATTCGGGTTTAAGGAAATGCCGATGGGAGGGGCAGCCTTAGATTTGACAGGAGTACCGTTGCCTGAGGAGACTCTCTCTGCTGCGCAGCAGGCTGATGCTGTTCTACTTGGAGCTATTGGGGGGTATGTGTGAAGGGGTTTATTTTACCTGTAGTATGTTGAAAAGATACGATCGCTAGTTTAGTGCTTGATTGTTTTTGTTATATTGTATAAGGTATAAGTGGGATAAGAATGAGAAGCATTTGAAGCCGGAAACTGGTTTGCTTCAGCTCCGCAAAGGTCTGAAGGTCTTCGCCAATTTGAGACCCGCTACTGTCTTACCGCAGGTAAACCGTTTTAAAATGTATACTGAGCCTAAAATATAAATTAGGCTTTGCTGGAAAAATATGATTTTGGATGACTTCTAGCTTTAATGCATTGTAGGAACATAGTATGCAGTGCATCATTTGAGACTGACAGATTATCTTTATGTCTATCAGTTAGTTGATGCTTCGACTTTGAAAAAGGAAATTGCTGAAGGAGTAGACCTGATGGTTGTGAGAGAGCTTACAGGAGGTTGGCTCTTGATTCTTGCTTCTCTGGTTATTGAAACCCTTATCTTCATCATCTTATGTCTTCACATCGCACCTAATTTTCTTTTATTTTCTGCCTGAAAATGTGAGACTAGGTATCTATTTTGGACAACCAAGGGGTTTTGGCACAAATGATGATGGTGAAGAAATTGGATTCAACACTGAAGTGTATGCTGGTTATGAGGTATGTAGAGGGTAAATGCTGACTTCTATTCTTACTTGTGTAAATCTTAGCTCTACAGCTGCATTTTGATGCTAAAAACCTGTAGTGCAGTAAATTTCTTATTTTCTGTGATTGCTAGATGGTACTTTCCATTTGCTAAACTGGAAAATAAAATTATGTTTCTCCCATTCAGAAGTATAATAATTATTTTGATGCTTACTGGCTAATGCTATGTCTAGAGATCCTAATATAGCGACCAAAGATTTATCTTTCTTATTGGAAATTTTCTTAAGTGGAATTATAAATATTCCAGATTGATCGCATTGCTCGTATTGCATTCGAAACTGCTAGGAAACGACAGGGAAAGCTTTGTTCTGTTGATAAAGCCAATGTCTTGGAGGTATGCTTTACTGTATTGGGATTGCTTACTAGTAGATATACCATGCTGTTTATTAGAATTCATCCCATTAGATACTCATCCTTCAAGTGTCTACAAGTGAAAATTCAGCAGTTTTGTTTATTGAGATGAGGATTATGTAGCAACTTTTAAGTAGCAGATTTCAGCTCCATACTAATAGCACATGTTTGAGAAATGTTTAAGTTCCATTTGGACTTTGGAGAGTCTTTTTCCAAAAAAATCACATCATGCCCTTACTACTGTTGACCTGTGTTGCTAAACAATTATTTCATGTCTAATAATTAAGGACATAAGTGGAAATAGTAGTGCTAAAAAAATCTACTTTATGTATTGTGCTATATAAAAAGTAAAAAGTTGCACATTCATCAAATGAGACTTTTCAAGTGAAATGGAGGGTGTATTTAATTTTTTAATTTTGTTAATGAGCAGGCATCGATGTTTTGGAGGAAGAGAGTCATAGCCATAGCCTCTGAATACCCTGATGTTGAGCTCTCACACATGTATGTTGACAATGCTGCTATGCAACTTGTTCGCTATCCGAAGCAGGTTTATTTGTTTATTGATGTTGGTGATGTGGTTTTCATGTCAAAGCCAATACTTCTTTTAGAGCTGACACTTCTTATGCTAAAATTTGCAGTTTGACACAATTGTAACTAACAATATATTTGGTGATATCTTATCGGATGAAGCTTCCATGATTACTGGAAGTATTGGGATGCTTCCATCTGCTAGTCTTGGAGAATCGGTACTCTAAATATTTGTTTCACATACTTCTAACTTTGCTCCTGATACGAAAGGAAGCCAATAATTGTGAGCTTTGTTGCCTCAGGGCCCTGGGCTATTTGAGCCAATACATGGTTCTGCTCCCGATATCGCTGGACAGGTAGGACCGATGATATCTCCTTTACTACAGATTGTTGTACAGTTTATATTTTTGATTATATTAATGTATGTTGAAGTTGCTGTAATATTGCAGGACAAAGCAAATCCTCTTGCAACAGTACTAAGTGCCGCTATGCTATTGAAGTACGGTTTAGGAGAGGACAAGGCTGCTCAGAGGATTGAGGCTGCAGTAGAGGATGTTTTAAACAAAGGATTGCGTACTGGTGACATACACTCAGCTGGATATGTAAGCATCTTAAATTCAATCCTTTATATTTCCTTGATATGCTTGATACATAGATCGAGAATTTATTTAAGAAGTTTCAAGAAAATCATGATGTATATATAATTATATATAAATTGTACATTTGCATGTCTACTTGTGCTCAGGTGAGTTTCACAGTTCGTATATAGATTAAACAAACTGTTGGCTCTGCATTTACTTGATAACCTTCCCATAAGTCTGTAAATCGCATGCACTAGTTCTTACAACTTAGGATATGAATATTGATCCCATTTGTCTACTTTCTGAGTCTAATACAGTACTTTTATAACCTAGTTTTAGATAACTTGGCAAGTTGTCTTTTCTGCATTTACTTGATAAGGGTCTAGTGTGTCTTATCTGCCGAATCCTACACAGCACTTTCCATAACCTAGACAGATTTTTGTTTCTCTTCTACATTGGTGTTCCATCATTGAATGGAAAGCTGTTCGCTATGTTGATATGTTCTGTGATCAACTTCACCTGGAAATTTCTTGCTATGACCCTCTGCTTACTCTCATTTGCCTGATTCATCGTCCCAATTTGAACAGAAATTGGTGGGGTGCAAAGAGATGGGTGAAGAAGTGATGAAGTCAATAGAGCAAAAGATCCCTGCTTCTGTTTGATGTATTATTAAGAAAAAATAACGCCTTTGAAGACGAATTTTTTTGCTTCCTCTGGAAATGAAGATGTTGGAAGTTCTCCAAAAAGTGTCCTGCTATTTGGTAGGGTGAGGATCTACAGGTTTTGAAAGCCTAGTTCAGTAGTATTTGTACTCCGTGTTCCTAGGTTTCCATAACTTGGGAGATAGATGTTTTTGATTTAAAACTTTTTGGTGATTTCCTTTCAGTTAAATTAAACATTTTATCTGTGACATGTTATCCATAAATCTTGAATAAAATAAATGGTCCTTGGACCTCCAAAATTCTTTCTGAATCATGCACTTCCTCTGCCCGGACTAACTTCCTCTGACCGGATTTTCAAAATAGATAATGAACAATAATACTACCGTATGAGATATTGTCAGATTTGTCTTGTCGTAGTATGTGGTTTCTAAATATTAACATTTTATATGTTGTGATTATAGTTAGTAGAACTTATTTACAGTCAAACATGTTTATTGGAAATCGTGAAGAATATTATGTACACAAGGCTAGAACAGAGGAAGCAGAATAGTTGTTTTTTTATAGAAATTATGAGGATACTTTCAAAATTAGAAAATAACTAGAGTTAAAGCTATGTAATTAGAGAAATTCTTATATCATATTCCGGCTATGCTCTGATTGTGCATTTATGTATACTGTGTATTTCAATACTAATTTTTGTGCATTTCAATATTTATTATATAATAATCAGTATTCAAATGATATAAAATGTACAAAATAATTCTGAAAATACGGTACACAATAATCATGATACCCTAAAAATATCATATAATTTTTTTTTCTAATTAGAGATTGATTAGGATAAAAATTACCAGGGTACCATATATTTTCCTAATCATAGATTGTTTAGGATTAAAATAGCGGTATATTAGGTAACAAGAATTTTTGTGCTATTAATAAGGAAACAACTATCCTTTGGGCATAGAATTTGTGAATAAATATCATTATTTCTTCGTCTGCCCAATTCGTTCTTCAACCTTCCACGCTTGACACATTGCTGCGATTATTCCAGGTAAATTTTCTGCATTCGAAACCATATCTCTATGATTTCTGATGATATTTTGATTACCTTTGGAGTTCGGTCGATTTCTGAGAATTGTATGATTATTGATTACCCAAACAGAAAAGAAATAATTGCCTTTTTTAAGGGCTGGATTCATGAATTTCCTCCAGTTCCCAAAGTGCTTGTTTTTCTGATTCTGTTGATCCCTTCTTGTTGTCCGAATTGATCCTTTAAGGTTTGTGACATGCTTATTGATTTCTCCCGAATTCAGGTTAATACTGTACGAGAATGGACTGCTTACCTGATGAATTGCTATGGAAGATTATGGGTGGGATTAAGAAAACTGTAGACAGAAATTCGCTGTCACTAACTTGTAAGCGCCTCAACAAATTGGAAGGCGAACAGCGCAAGTCTATCCGTATTAATGGATGCAGGTTATATCCCAGTTTCGAATCATTGACCTGTATATGCAGCAGGTTCCCTTGCTTGGAGAAGGTACAAATAGTAAGCTCTGTTGGGATGGCCAATAGAAGCAAACAGTTGGATGATGAGGGGCTTCGAGTGCTTTCGAGTAGTTGCCCTTTATTGAAAGATCTTACCTTAAGTTACTGCACTTTTATTAGTGATGCTGGTCTGAGTTCGCTTGCTTCGTGTTCTAATCTTTCGGCTTTTAAGCTCAATTTTACCGCTAGGATAACTGATCGCGGGCTGTTGTCCCTTGTCATGGGATGTAAGAAGCTTACTCTGCTTCACCTTATTCAGTGTTTTAATGTCAGTAGTTCTGAGTGGTTGGAGTATTTAGGTAACCTCGGAACTCTTGAGGATCTTTGGATTGAGAAGTGTAGAGCTATTAGCGAGGACGACCTGGTGAAGCTTGGTCCTGGTTTGGGAATTTTGAAAAGGTTATATTTTAAGGTGGATTATAGGTATATGGATCATTGGGAACTCTCAGCCATAGAACGGTGGCAGAGGGAACCGATCCCTGGTAAAAGCATGCTCGAGCTGACTTTGGACAAGGCACCTTGTAAAAGCATGCTAGAGCTGAGTTTGGAGAATTGCATTATCAGCCCGGGCAGGGGACTATCGTGCATCTTA
The DNA here is from genome assembly GCA_032355405.1 of Rubia balearica. Lineage (NCBI taxonomy): Eukaryota > Viridiplantae > Streptophyta > Magnoliopsida > Gentianales > Rubiaceae > Rubia > Rubia balearica. The sequence continues at coordinate 8,835,041 of JAULKJ010000010.1, read as the reverse complement.
GGGAAGTGCGAAAATTTAAGGGAGATTGAGTTAGACATGTGTTTGGGGTTGAGGGACTCTGACATCATAAGCTTGGCAGAGAAAGCAAAAAGTCTTCGATCCATTTATCTTCGACTTCCTTCTGACCCTAAACGTCCTATGTTGGTTTCAGATGAGAGCCTGAAGGCACTGGCGCAAAACAGCTCGCTGTTGAGTGCAGTCAGTTTGTGTTACTCGGGAAGACAGAATGTTTATCCCTACTCGTCGGGTCGCGTGTCCCCCATACTGACATTAGATGGGATCATTCCCTTGATACAGATGTGCCCAGTTAGGGAACTTGATCTGGATTGCATTGAATGTTTCACGGACGAGGGTCTGAAAATCGTGGCGCAGATTCCTCGATTGCAAGTCTTACGGCTGAGCAATTCTTACTATGTTACTGATGAAGGGCTTAAGCTACTTGCTGGAAGACGAAAACTGAAAGAGTTGTGGGTTGAAGAATGTCCTCGTATAACTAAACTCGTGATGCGACGAGTCGCGAAGTCCGTCCATCGCAGTTAAACATGATGAACTGTTGAGAACACGTTGAGGATGAACTGGCTTTCAAAGTGTATTTTTATGAGTTCCTTTTTTATTCGGATGGCTGATTTGTAGAGTTGTATCAGAGCATTTGATGCACGTTAACAATGTATGAAGCTTACTCGTTAACGACATTCGCTAAGACAACCACCCATGTACATTACCCGCAAGTTTCTTATCAAACTATTCTGGAAAATTCAATTTTTACGTTTCGAAAGGGGACACATTGTCCGAATTGATTAATTATATTTTTTCCTCCATTTGTATTCATTTAAATTAAAGAACATCTTTCTTTTGGTTAAAAATGTCATAATTAAGGCCCGGATTTTATCTGATTAATCTGATCTTAACTGAACTAAACTAAAATAAATGTGTTGAAAATTAGTATCGTATGACTAAATTAAGTTAAATTTCACACAAATTAAATTTTCAGGGAACTGATTTGAACTGGTCTGAATTGAATTGAACTGCAGAGAAGAATATGGTCTAAATCAACATACTATAAGATATAATATTATCGATTGTGATTTTATTGGATTAATTATAATATAGTATTATAGTTTATAATTGTTAATGTTTACACATTAATATATTATGCAATAAAAAATATATTTTTTAAATTACAGGAAAGATCTGTCCATTTTAATTAGGAACGAGGAATACGTACGTGACTGCACCTACAATAATGTTAGTTTGGGATACTGGCATTACTGCCATAGTGAATTGTTTATAAACAAAACCATACAGGTTGTTTAAGAGAAGTGAAGAAATATAACCACACGCGTGTCCGGTGAAACTCGGATTTAAATCCCTTCCTTTTAGAGCAGCCGTCTCTCCAAAAAAATTTTTTTTTTGTCTGAAAGATAAATTTTAATATTAATCATTAAATATCAAACATTTATTCAAATACAGTGTAATTTTTAATATACTAGTGGAAGTTTATTTGAAAAGTGTTATTCTCCTAACTTTTCTCAAAGCAAAATCGCCGATTAATTCTTCATAATTTTTTCCAACATATCATTCTCGATTGCTTTCAATACTAGTCCATTTAGTCTTTCTTGTAACATTGTCGAGCGCATATAAGGCTTCACAATTTCAATTTTGAAAAACTTTTTTTAATATAGCAACAGTCACATGAATAGTTAACAAAATTCTAAATTCAATAATAGAATTAGGAACATTCCATACGTTTTAAAATTTCAAAATATCAACTACTCCCATTTTTTCATTGGGTAGGAATTCTCTAAATAGTTTTAACTCTATAAACAATCCATTACCATCAATATCAGAACATGTTTTTAAAAGATGTTTCGAGATTATTACAACAAAACTTTAGTTGAACATCATCTATAGAGTATAACTTATCAGACAGAAGTAAATAAGAAACCAAACACATTACCATATTGTTGATATTCTTCAAATCTACAATTGTATTGCTAAGTTCATAGCATATTTCCTGCAGCCTCAAATCCTCCTCATTTTTCAAGTTTTTGTTAATATCACCAAAGTTTTCCCTATTCCAACACTTAACGACCAGTTTTAATCTCTTTAGTTTAAGGAAAAATTTCACCATTCCGGTTCCATGAAGGGGTAAGTTCCAATTGTCTGTCACAATGTCTTTAAAGTCCTCCCTAGTTAACCAAACATCCAGAAATCTAAAAGGTCTACGTGATGGTGGGATGCTGCTACCTATGGTTAATAGTAGTGGTGCTACCTAATACTCCTCAATAAAAAAAGAGCCCTTCTGGTGGAGCTTTAAATGAGGAAAAGCTTTTCTGGCAGCAAAAAGCAAAGATAAAGTGGTTAACACAAGGGGATGAAAATACCAAGTTTTTTCATACCTCTGTGAAACAAAGAAGGTTAAAACAGTCCATAACAAAGATAAAATCTGAGAAAGGGATTTGGTTAAATAATCATCTTGACATAGAAAGAGAAACCATCTCCTTTTATCACACACTGTTGACTGAGGACACTGGTGATTCTGGCCACTTCCGGCATCATTTCCTTAATCAGATCCCCTCAGTTCTATCCCAGCAGGGCAATGAACTACTGTCCAGGAAGCCTAACCTAGATGAGCTTGGGAAAATAGTAATCTCCCTCAACCAGAATAGCACCCCGGGACCAGATGGTTTTACCCCAAGTTTTTTCACACAAAACTGGGAAACTGTGGCTGCAGACCTAATGGAAGCCACTCTGGATTTCATGAAGGGCACAAAGATTCCAGGAGGAATATCAAGTGCTTGGATTTGTTTAATACCAAAAAAGGAAATTCCTATTTGTTTTACGGATTTTAGACCCATTAGTCTATCTAATTTCATCAATAAAGTCTTCACAAAACTGATTGTAGATAAGATTGGTACTTTACTGCCTAAATTGATCTCTAGGAATCAATCTGCTTTCCTCGTGGGAAATGATATCTCGGACAATGTCTTGTATGCAAGAGAAGTTATTTCATTTTTGAATAACAAAGAAACACATCCTAATTGTATACTGAAATTGGATTTGGCAAAGGCATTTGACAGGGTAAAGTGGTTTTTTAAGTGCTATACTGTTAAAGTTTGGTTTTAATCAGGGGTTTGTGGACATAATTTTGGCAATCTCTCAGCTGCTTGTTTTTCGGTACTCATCAATGGTAAGCCCGCTGGATTTTTTGAACCTACAAGGGGAATAAAACAGGGAGATCCTCTATCACCCACTCTTTTTAACTTGTTCTGTGAAGCTTTCTCTAGGAGCATATCTTTCTGTTTTCTAAACTTTAAAATGAACTCTTTTGTCATACCACATAGTGTTGCACCAGTTTCTCATCTTTCATATGCTGATGACACATTGATATTTCTCCAAGCTACACCAATGACTTTAACTAATGCTTCTAAAAAGTCTAGTTGGTTAAACAGGTCAAAGCTAGGCATGACACAAGGATTTTTCCCTTTCATATATTTGGGATGTCCTATCTTCATAGGAAGGCCAAGAGCAGTCTATTTCCAGCCTATTATGGAAAAATATGATAACATGCTAAACAACTGGAAAAACAAATGGTTAAATATGGCTGGAAAACTTATTCTTATCAAAATTGTGATGTTTGCCATACCACAGCACATTTGGGTTGTGATGATACCTCCAAACAATGTCCTTAAAGAGCTTAAGAGGAAAATCACATCTTTTTTCTGGGGAGAAAATGAGGGTGGTAGTAAAAAGGTGTGGAAAAGTTTAAAAAACATGTATTTCCCAACTTCAGAAAATGGAATTGGCCTAAGAAACTTCAAGGGCATCATTGATGCTTTCTCTCTAAAGCTTTGGTGGAAGTTCCAAATGGGTAACACACTATGGGCAGAGCTACTATGGTCCATACCTCAATCACTTGGGAAATCCCAAACTTGGAGGAGAATTGCCAAGTGCAACATTATGGCTGAGTCAAACACTAGAGTCATACATGGTGATGGACTCTCTAACTTTTACACTTCTAACTGGACAGGTTGTGGATGTCTTCGAGATCACTGTGATCCCATTGCTACATTGCCTATGCACTTGCAGATTTCATTTACAACAAAAATGATACACTGCATTTGTTACAAAATCTGCCACCTAACATTTACAACTTCTTACAGGGTGCAAAGCTCACACCTACAATACCTGATAGGTTGATCTGGAAGCCTTCATTCAATGGAGACTTCACATACAAAACTTCTTTCCAGTCAGTGGCAAAAAGAAGGAGACCGGTGACTATTTTGAAGAAAATCTGGGATAAGATCATCCCCAGGAAGATATCTGTGTTTTTATGGAAGCTTTCTATTGCCATACTGCCTTTTGATGATATTATTATCTTCTCTAACATTATCCTTGCTTCAAAGTGCCCTCTATGCCATAATCAGGATTCCTTAGATCATTACTTTACGTCTTGTGCACTAGCTGAAAAAAAATTGGTCAGTCTATGACAATCTGATTGCCATTAGAACCCCTCCTTTGCTTTCAATCTTTGATAGGCTGTCATATTATTGGACCACTACAGGGAATTCTTCAATCCACTCATACCTATTAATCATTATCCCAGCCTTTGTATGCTGGAATCTATGGAAATGTAGGAATAACATGTTGTATGATAACTCTCTCCCACATCTGCCAACTGTATTTGAATCCATCGGGGATGATATTTTCTGCTGGTTCTATAGGAAGAATTCTATATCTGCTAAACCATCAGACTACATATGGTTTGAAAAAGGTTTACTACCACATTTAAGACCACCACCTAAGCCTGTAATTAAAATAGTTCAATGGTACAAACCAACGGGAATTAAAGTGAATGTGGATGCCTCATGGAATACACTGACTAACAAATGTGGGATTGGTATCATCATAAGGGATCAATGTGGTTTTGTGATTAGAGTTGGACTCAAATGCATGGATGCTTACTCTGCTTTACAATCTGAATCACTTGCTCTATTACATGGTTTCTATTTGGCTTCATCTATTTCCTTACATGATTTCTGCTTGGAAACTGATTGCTTGAGAGCAATAGAGATCATTAGAGACCCTAATAAGGCTCCATGGAACATTTTTCAAGAGGTTTCTGATATCCAGTCTGTTATCAGGCATATCACCATCTCACACACTCTCAGAGAAGGTAACAAAGTGGCAGATGCTTTATCAAAAATGGCTTCCTCAGTATCCAACACCCCCAATTTTCATTTCCTTATACTGAGCTGAACAATAACATCAGAGCTCTAATTCTGTTAGATGAAAATATGGTACCTAATATAAGATTGGAAACAAAGGAGAGATGCTGCTGATGTTTCTTGTTTGCAGATATGGAGACAGGCTAAACAACATCTGGAGCAGATTAGGAGTAGTGACCTTTGGGACAGATCTCGAACTGGATCTTCCAACATGATGACATATCATTTTCGAAGGAAATTGCAGTTTGGACGGAAAAGTCAGCTGGTGGCAATTCTTTTGAACTCTTGCGGGGGTGGCTTACTCTAGGAGGATTGGTAGTCTGGCCGAATTCAACATCGACATAGGGGGTGGAGGTGTTGCTTTCGGAATCACTACCAGTTTCTTAGCTAGATAATTTTAACGGATTCAACTGGGCAATCCTTTTGCCTTTTTAAGGGATTCTTGTACAACCTCATACTCACTAACATCTTTTGGAGTAACGAAAGTTACCGATAGGCGTGGAGAACCTAATAAATCTCTCCCCCATTCATATGGGTAATTTATTAAAAAAGAAGAAGATATTCTTCAAATCTAGAAGTAAGTGAAGCAATTGCTTGATCAATATAAGAAATAATTCACTCTAAATTATTCTTCCAAAGTTTGTAAACAACAACGGATGCATCAACAAAATTCTCATCAAAATGTCTTTTTCTAATTTTACGTCTCTTAGTAAATATTGGATCAATATCTAAATCAATTGCAATTTTTAGCTGTATCTATAGCATAACAGTTTCTCTATATTTAATACTATCAATATGACTCTTCCAACATGTGGATGATAATGATTTAAGGGTGAAGTCTTTTAATTTTTCTTTCAAAATATTCCATCTTTTAGTAGAGTTTGCAAAAAATGTATAAATGCATCGGGTAATCTCAATCGATCTGGGAAAGGAAAGGAAAGAGACCTTCTATATTTATTATATATTATTATTTTTATTTATTAAATACAACCCTATTAAAAGAATTTTAAAATTTGGGCCCTCAATTCTTTGGCGGCCCAATTCGATTGATCACCTTGCACATGCTATTAAATGACCCTGTTTTAGAGTTATCATTACCCCCTATGTTTTATTTTAATCTAAAATTTAAATATTCATTTAGTCAAAACTTTCTAAATTTGATTCTATAACTAAATTGGTATATAAGTATAAATACTATTATGTGATACATTGTTAGATTCGTTATAACATTTTTTTCAAAATATTAAATTTTCACAAGTTTTAATTATCATTAATGAAAGATATAAATGATCAAAATATTTTTCAAATCAATTGTGAAAAGTCAAACGATGAAATGGGAGGAGGGAGAATTATACTTTCATCCTTTTTGCGTAAGAAAAATGAAAGAAAGTGGTTGATAAAAAAATTATAAAAAAAAAGGAGGTGAAGCGAAGAAATTTGGGAAACCACAAGGCCATAATAATAAATATCCTTTCCTCCTCCTGCCTAGCTATTTCTTCTACCTTCCACGTTTGCAGATACTGTTGCAAATCAAACCTCTGCAGTTATCCCACCGTTCTCTACTCCAGGTAAGTTTTCTGCAGTTGACAGCATATTTGTATGATTTCTGATGATCTTCTGTTTGCCTTTGAAGTTCAGTGTATTTCTGGGAATTGTCAGGTTTAACAATTATAACAAAAAGATCCTAACTTTGATTGAATTTTGGGATTATTTCTACACCCCGAAAGGTTCATCGGTATGATTAACCAGACAGAAAATTGAAAAATGCAATCTTTTTACGGAAATGATTGGATTATGAATTTCTGCCAGCTCCCAGAGGGCTTGCTTTTCTGATTCTGTTGATCCCTTCTTGTTGTCCAAATTACACTTTTCATCAATGCATGTCCAAATTGCTCCTTTTAAGGTTTTTGACATGCATATAGATTTCTCCCTAATTCAGGTTAATGCTGTACAAGAATGGACTGCTTACCTGATCAATTGGTTTGGGAGATTTTGGATAGGATTGAGAAAACTGCAGACAGAAATTCCCTTTCACTAACTTGTAAGCTCCTCAACAAATTGGAGGGCGAACAGCGCAAGTCTATCCGTATTAATGGATGCAGTTTATATTCCGCTTACGAATCGCTGACCTGTATATGCAATAGGTTCCCTTACTTGGAGAAGGTAGAAATGGTGTACTCTGGATGGATGTCGAACTTAGGGAAACAGTTGGATGATGAGGGGCTTCGAGTTCTTTCGAGTTGCTGCCTTTTCTTGAATGATCTTACCTTAAGTTACTGTACTTATATTACTGATACTGGTCTGAGTTCGCTTGCTTCGTGTTCTAATCTTTCGGCTTTGAAGCTCAAATTTGCTCCTAGGATAACAGGTTGTGGGATGCTGTCCCTTGTCATAGGCTGTAAGAAGCTTACTCTGCTTCACCTTATTCGGTGTTTTAATGTTACTAGTGCTGAGTGGTTGGAGTATTTAGGTAACCTTGAAACTCTCGAGGATCTTTGTGTTAAGAATTGTAGAGCCATTACCGAGGGTGACCTAGTGAAGCTCGGTCCTGGTTGGGGAACTTTGAAAAGGTTACATTTTGAGGTGGATGCTAGTAATTATAGGTATATGAAGTCCTGTGATCTCATAGCCATAGATCGGTGGCAGGAGCAACGGATCCTTTGTAAAGGCATGCTAGAGCTGACTTTGGTGAATTGCATTATGAGCCCGGGCAGGGGACTATCGTGTATCTTAGGGAAGTGCGAAAATTTAATGAAAATTCAGTTAGACATGTGTATGGGGTTGAGAGACTCTGACATCATAAGCTTGGCTGAGAAAGCAAAAAGTCTTCAATCCATTTCTCTTCGACTTCCTTCAGACTACTCATATCCTGCGATGATTTTCAATCCATTCAGATTGACAGATGAGAGCCTGAAGGCACTGGCACAAAATTGCTCGCTGTTGGATTCAGTCAGGCTGTGCTACTCGAGTGGACAGTTTCCCGTGTACTCCTCACTGACTTTAGATGGGATCATTGCCTTGATACAGATGTGCCAGATTAGAGAACTTGTTCTGGATCGCATCGATTGTTTCAGTGATGTTGGTATGGACACTCTTTGCTCAGCAAACCATCTTGAAGTCTTGGAGATGATACGCTGTGAAGAAGTCACGGATGAGGGTCTGCAACTCATGGGACAGTTTCCGCGATTGCAAGTCTTCCGACTGAGCAAATGTATGGGTGTTACTGATGATGGGTTCAAGCTACTTGTTGGAACACGGAAACTGCAGGAGTTGTCGGTTGAAGGTTGTCCTCTGGTATCTGAACGCGGGGTGCAAGGAGTCGCGAAGTCTGTTGCTTACAATCAGGACTTGTCTTGGATTTACTCTGGATTATGATAGGTATATCAGTATTTGTGGAATCTGTAATTGTTTTGCTGCTACAACTAGTATATTTTAGTTTGGTTATCTGTGTTAATGTTGTTGATGTTTTGCACTATTTCGTTTTAATCCACATTTTGTATCTAATGAGTAATGACACAATAACCGACATTAACAATCAGCATCTACAGAAACTTTACCATCATATCCAGATACTGAAGAATGCTTTGACCTTGCAAATGTTCTGAAACTTTCCCTCAATCCTACTTGAATCACCTCTCGAGCTAGGCATCTTTTCTTCATTTTCATATAACATAAATTGCGTCTTGGGTTCAAGTGAGGGGTAGAAATAGGAGTAACTCGTGCAGGGCGTTGGATTTAGTGGAAAATACCTCTGTCAATACTCCCTCCTCCCACCATTATTGACATATTTATTTTTTCACGGTCTTCAATAATTATGTTTGACCGTCAATAACTCTTCCTCCATCTCACCATTATTGACATATTTATTTTTTCACGATTTTCAATGATTATGTTTGACCGTCAATAACTCTAGTTAGGTATCACAATTTCACATTAAAAATAATATTTAGAAAATAGACGTTAAAACGAATCTAATAATATCTCACATGATATATTAATTAAAAATATATTAGCTCTTATTTAGAGTTGAAATTTTTCAAATTTGATTTTGAAAAATTAAACATGTCATTAATGGTGGGATGGGGTGGGGGAGTATTGTGTAGAAAATGTTCCGTTTCAATATTTATTGATAAAATTAAGGGATAAACTTATTCATGCCCCCCAATTCTTATGTTTGTGCAGATATACCCCTGAGCTTTTTTAAAGTACATTCATACCCCTGTCGTGGTCTGAAAAATTGATCAATTTCGCTCATTTCCGGATTCACTAGAAATGACCGTTTCTCTGAATCCGGTAATGGTCGAAATTAAACGGTAATTTCTATTGAATCCGAGAATGAGCGAAGTTGACCAATTTTTCGGACTTTGACAGGGGTATTAATGCACTTTAAAAAAGGTCGGGGTATATCTGAATAAACACGAGAATTGGGGGCATAAATGGACTTTTTCCTAAAATTAATGTCGTTGGCCTTTCGACCCCAAAACTACGTTTTCAAAGTGGTAATTTTGTTGTCAGTTTTCATGTTAGTGTCTAGACTTTGTAAGATAAAAAAAAATCTTGTATTTGATCGAAAATGCCCCGGTTAATATTGAGTAAAAAAGGCTACATAACTACATTTGACATAGAAACTAACATCAACATCACCACGGTATAAAAACTACAATGAAAGCTTGTTAACTATTAATATAAAACACGATCTTGGTTACTAAGAGTCGGTAATCCTAAACATGTCTCTTTCATTATCCTTCCCTAATAATCTAACAGTGAACCAATTGAAATGGGAAGACATTAACATTTGGAATGAAAGCCTTATCCGAGCAACCTTCAATGAAGAAGAAGCCTTTCTCATATTGTCCATGCCATGTAGTAGTAATCATCATCACTCGGATAGATGGACTTTGCAATTGACAATCAACGCTAAGTACATTGTCAAATTAGGATATAACTTGGGAACTAATTCTCCACTTTATTCCTATGTACAACATATGGCCAACAGTAGTTTGGGCCCCTCTCCACGGTGAAAGGAGATTTGGAACCTGAGGGTACTCCCAAAACAAAAGGCTTCATATGGAGGCTATGCAAGAATCCGCCAAAGATACCCGAGACACGAGACCGCGTGCTTGACATGCTCATATGCATATACATCTCTGGCCCACATATTCTTCCATTGCTTGTAGCCCACCAAATCTGGTTCGATGTAGATTTACATGAGATGATATATATATATATATATACCAGTAGCGAAGTGCAGAACTCTGGACACGAGAGTTTATACTTGAACTAACCAGCCAAGATATGGATCTTACAGCGATGATGTTATACCAGTTGTGAGACCATCGAAATAAACTACTTCGTGAAGAGCACCATGTCCTCGGGGACATTAACTTGCTTCCCGCAAAAATCATACCACTTGGCGGAGAATATCGTATCAAGCATCAATCACTGCACCAAATATGGAATTTCTTCAATTGTAATGCCACTTGATCCAAAACACGACCTTGAAAAACACAAATCGATGAATCCAATTAAATGGAACCTAAAAAGGAAAACGTAAAGAAAGTCACAAAGACACGATATGTATAATCACTGTGGGAGTTTTCGGTCGTTTTTCCTTTTTAGGTTCCATTTAATTGGATTCATCGATTTGTGTTTTTCAAGGTCATGTTTTGTCACTGTCTTCGTATGGCGAAGACAGTGATGGCGAAGACAGTGACGAAGCGGATGACGAATCTGATGGGGGTTTCATAGTGGTTTCGATTAGAAATTGAAATCGAATCAAGACCAAAAACTCCCACAGTGAGGGGCTCGGAGCATGCTGCATTCACTTAGCCTCTCGATTGGAACTCAGTGAATCCGCCCCAATTTGCAAAAATGTTAGAAGCACATGTGTTGTTGGCCCCGTGCGTCAGGCTGCCACGTGGAAACCCTTGATTGGGCCACGGGTCCCAACCAATTTTTTTAAAAAAAAATGGAAAAAAATTAATTTATGAAAATAAAAAAACTTTTAAATTCCTATTTTTTCAAAAAATAATATTAAATTTTGGTTCTTTTTAAAAATTGAAATTACATTCTTCGAAAAAATGTATGGCTCTTTTTAATTCTGATTCATAAAATAAATTTTAAATTAATTTCAAAATTTAAATTTGAAAAAAACAAAATCCAATTCAAAAATTATAAGGCAAAACCTTGGAAAACACCGTCTTTCTATAGGTTTATGGAAAGATGGAGTTTAATTAAAAATAATAAAAGGTAAAAAGTCTTAGTTGCAATATTAAAATTTTATTATGCAACCTGTAATAATTATAAAGTTTATAACCCGATTCATGCAACCCAAAAATTTTATCTTAATTTCTTCTAATTTGTACTTTAAACTTAGGTTTTTTCCATGACTTATGAACATATCGATTTTCAAGAGACGGAGTCAAATTATAAATGTATTATTAAATTTCATATTTCAATTTATTTTGGTAAATTTATTTAAATTAAATATTGAAGGTAAAATTAAGGAGTATGATAGAGAAAATCAAGTGGGGTCAATGGAGTGGTTTCAAAGTAGTTTTAATCACTGTAGAGAGAAAAATTGGAGTGACTTTTTTGTAATTTCAATTGATGAAGTGGAAGAGAGATTGAATATTTAATAAATTAAAATCACAAAAGCAATTTCAAATAATTTTACCATGTACTGTTCTATATAGACACAAAGCAGTAAAAGATAAGAGGGACATGAAGACTGAAATCAGGGCGCACTTTTCCCATGAAGTCCAAACTTGGCAAGTTTTTTTGTTTCCCACTTCCTTACCAGTAAAAGCCAAAAAAAGGACAACATTACTCCTCCTAAAGTTCATTAAACAAAAGATTGTTTCAAGCAAAAGACTCAAATAAAAAAATTAATACATAAAGAATACTAAACAACCCCCACCCCCGTGATTTCAATCTCTAACTTTAACTTTAAAATTTAATTAGTATATAAATATTATTGTGTAATATATTATTAGATTATTTATAACATATTTTTTTACAATATCAACTTTTTATAAGTTTGAATTATTCTTAATAAAAGATATTAATGATCAAACATTTTTAAATAAATTGATTAAAATCAAAATGTAAACATGAAATGGTACGGAGGGAGTACCTGTTACTGTTAATTATGTTTGGATGGGGGACGTACCTCTTCGTTCTACTAATACTTATAACAATAAATTTAAGAGTCGGTTTCATGCGAGTCGGTCTCATTGTGAGACCAGGGACAAATAAATAAATGTATTGGGTATATAAAACAGGATAATCTTAATTGTGGGTTTAATTAATAGTTAATTATGATTTGGGGTCAAATTTTAAAAAATCTTTAAAATGCAGGGACTGGAGCGATGCCTTCTTCTCTGGCAAGCCCGTAACCGTCGTATTCATGGTCGAAGGCGGGTGAATTATCGGTCTGAGGCAGGTGAGATCCCTGAAGGATCGGGTAAATTCTCGAAAGCGGGCGAAATCTGGTCGAAGGTGGGTGAATTCTCGAAACAATCGTTGTTGCCAATGGTTGCCCGATTGATGGAACAAGGCGAAGCCGTGATGATGCCAAGGAGGCTGAGTGATGAAGGAGAACCGCTCACGTTATTTGAATTTCGCTGGGGTTTCTGGTTTTCAAATTTGCATTTCCGGAGCTTCAGTATTTCACCAGAGTTTTTGATTCTACTAGATTTGCGTTGCCCTTTCTGGTTATCGGTGGATTTGCGTTGCCGGTCGGACGGTGGGATTCCTGTCATTGAATTCTCTTCCGTACATTGGTTTTCACATCAACATCAATGAAGAAATGTATCTGGGCCTCACGAAACTAATGTCTCACAGTTAAAATGGGCGCTGTGTTTTGTTGTTGCCAAAAATTTAGCAGATGTTCAAATGGGAGTACTCTATTCTCTTATATGTATTGTGATTCTAATTTAAATCTTAAAACATCAATTTTAAATTATAAAACATTAAATAAAACTAGTTGAAACATCAAATTTAAACATTAGTTAAATAAATAATAACTTAAAATTTAAAATTAGTTAAACATCAAACAAAAATATTAAATTATTAAAACATCAAAATAAAAATATTTAAATATCGAATAAAAGCACTAAAAACGCAAACCAAATTAGAATGGTTAAACACAAATAAATTAAATTAGAGTGCTTAAATATTAAATTAAAATACCAAAATAAACGTCAAATTAAAATGGTTGAACATCAAATAAAAACTATAAAAATGCATTAAAATAAAGATAGTTAAACATCAAATACAAATAATTAAACATCAAATGAAAACATTTAAAACACACTTCAAAATAGTTAAGCATCAAATTAAAATAATCAAACATCAAACGAAAATATTAAAAAATGCACATCCAAATAGTTAAATACGGTATCAAATATAAACACTAAATATACATATCAAAACTAAACTATTTCATCAAACTGAAAAACATCACAATGTTTGGTCAAAACATCAAATACTGAAAATGAAACATCAAGTTTGATAGTAAAAACTCACGCACTGCGCGGAAATGGGAGAAAACTAATTTGCGAAGTTCTCCGACCATGATCTTCACTTGCGAGATTCTTATGACCAGAGATCATTAATTCCCTAATTATTTATGCCCACCACCCCAAAAAGTGGCATTTTCCCCCAAATCCCTCATTCCTCTCCCAAACTTTCTTAAATTATATTCGGAACCCCATCTCTAATTAAACTTTATAATATTGCACATCAATCATTGGTTTCGGTGCGAGACGGTCTCGCACAAGACTTTGTCTACGTTTAATTATTTAAAGTAAAGTGTTTTTATAACCCTACCTAGTTGACATAAGTGCCAATATAACCTTTTGATAACCAAAAGTGCAGATATAACCCTACCTAGTTGATGCAAGTGTCAATATAACCTTTTCCGACATCTGAAAGCCATATTCGATAAAAAAATCAATTTCACTCATTTACGAATGTGCTAATATAACCCTATAAGTTTTAAGAATGTGCTGATATGACCCTATAATTTTTAAGAATGTACTGATATAACCCTATCAGTGCTCTGGCTGCGGTCGGCAGCGGTCCGCAGCAGTCCGGCGAACTCAAATTTAGATTTTAACACTAAGGGTATTTTGGACATTTTACATACATTC
>JAULKJ010000010.1:8809246-8820558 GCA_032355405.1 Rubia balearica | reverse complement strand
GAGCGGATTTCAATTTGGAGTTACGAGTAAAGTTTTTGCCTTTTGCACTTAGGTCCCTCCAAGAAAGTTGGAATTGTGGAATCACAAAATTGGCAATACCTGAATGCAATTCAATAATGTACGATTGCGACTTTGCGATTTGGGCATGGATGGATGAACATAAGGGTCTTGAAAGTCAACATTGAATACTTCTACAAAGAACTAGAGAAAACCTTTGTTTGATGCTATATTTGCTCTAGACATAGATTAAAAAGTAATGAGAATCAGAGTTCCGAAACACACACAACCACAACACGAGGACAAAATTGTATGGACCGGTTCTGATTCCGGAGAATACACTGTGAAACAAGATTACAGACAAGTGATCACCTCAAAAAACAAGATGATTCCACAGTCTTCCTCTCGAAATACCTTAAGTAACAATATGGAAGAGGTTATGGAAGGTGAGGTTGCCTTTAAAATTTAAGTTTTTGATATGGAGAATTGTCTCGCAAGCATTTCCAACATCAGATGATATTTTCAAGAGAAATTCAATACAATCTCCATTATGCTTGGTATGCAATTCACATAGGGAGAATACTACCATTCTGTTTGTAGAATGTGAGACCGGGAGCAGAACTTGGAGAATCGGCACATTAGGATTTGACTTCTCCCCATCATATTTCTTCTCAAAATAGCTTAAGATTAAATTATTTTTTTGGTCCCCAACATAGCATCTTTTACTTCCTGGAGAAAAACCACGTTTTTAGTACCCCACAAATTCAAAGTGTGATTTTTGGTCCCCCAAACCAAATTTTGAGTGGTTTTCACGTAAACCAACATTATTTTCGATATGGCTAGGGGTATTTTTGTAATTTCACTGATTAAAAATATTTTCAAATAAAAATTTCAAGCGTGGCCTCCTTCCCTAATTCTTTTCTAGATTCCGCAGCCTCCTAACCCAGTGTTGTCGTGCTCCGCCCTCATCCTCCTGAGCAACGGCACCATACTTCTCATCAGCGCCGCAGTGGTCCTCCTCCTTCTCCCTAGCACCGCCGTGCTCTTCCCTCATAGTCCCTCTCCCCGGCGCCGCTAAGCCCCCTACCCTCCTACTCCTCTCTCTCCCCAACGTGCGCTCCTCCTCCCTCTCCCCAACACCGCTAAGCCCTTCTCATTCCTCTCCCCCGGGGCCGCTAAGCCCTCATCCTCCTCCATCTCCTCGTAACCCTAGTGTCTCCCCATCTCTCCCTTGTAATTAACTACGATTCCCCCCACTCCGCTCAACCCCAGCTCAGCCATGGGGCCGAAAATGGAAAATAAAAAAATGGGGGAAGATTGGCAACAGAAAGAACTAGGAAAGAATGGGAAGAGGCAAGGATTTCAATTCAACTGGGATCAAAAGTGACCGGAGAACCACTGGGATCGTACGACAATACTTATGAGTAGAAAAACTATAGGCGATTGGGAAGACGGCGGCACCATTTTCGGAGATGGAGGTGTGGCCGGAGAAAGGGGAAAATTAGATGGTGAGAGGAAAAAAGGAAATGGTAAAGAAATAGAAATTGGAATTTGAAAAAATTTTAATCAGTGAAATTACAAAATACCCCTAACCATATCGGAAATAATGTCGGTTTACCTGAAAACCACACAGAATATGGTTTTTGGGACCAAAAATTTCACTTTGAATTTGTGGGATACTAAAAAAAATGTAATTTTGCTCTCGGGGACCAAAAGATGTTAAAAGATACTATGTTGGGGACCAAAAAAAGAATTTAGTCCTAGCTTAAACATTGGATCCTTCCAGCACCTTTGGATGATGATTTAGTCCTTTCATTTTGCATGATCTAGAATATCTGGAATAGCAAAAACTTTGTCGTTCAGAAAGGTCATATACCATATGTTATGGCGCATTCACATAATATTTAAACACATGCAACATCAGCGTGTAGATTTTATGCTAACTTTGGAAGTACGGAAGATCCTTACAACCTAGCAACCTCGCTGGATAACTCACTCCATATTCATGGTTCTTGCACCGTTAGTCCAGATCCTAATATCCTAACTTTTGTCACAGATGCTTCCTTTTGTAGGAACGAAAATATTTCAGTGGGAGCATGGATCAACATGAAGCACAAAAGTCTTCCATAGTCATCAAGTTGGCATCCTCTCCTCTTCAAAGAGAAATTCTAGCAATAATTCAATACTTGGAATATCTAAAAGGAGGAAGCCTAACAAAAGCCCTAATCCTAACCAATTCTGCCCAAGATGTGAACTTGTTGGTGAAAGATCATTCTCCTCCATCTCAAGTTCTGGCTGAAGTTGAAGAAGCAAGAAATCTGCTAGCTTATCACTCTCGGGTTGTAATATTAAAAGGACCTAGGAAGGAAGTAGTTTCAGCCCATAATCTAGCCCGTAAGTTAATGGAAATATTGAAGTGCTAGTAAAATAATGTCATTTGATCCAAAAAAATCACTTTTTAAGAGAAAAAGTTTAGGGTATAAAACAAAGTTCCAGTGGGGCCCACATTAGTAGGGGTAAAATATTCTCAAAGACTTTAGATTTTTAGCTGAGGGGTATTTTTGTCAATTTGGGTCCAGTCAGCCTCGTCTTTGTTAGTCCAATCATAAAAAACATGGTAGAGTCATATTATAATTATTTATACATTATGACACATTTTAGAAGTTATTCAAAGTTATATGAAACTCGTTACAATACAAAAAGGGAACATAGAATCGCTCCATTGATCCCATCAGTTATAAAAATAGCTTTCATGTAACAGTTAATTGATCTAGAATAAGAGTTTGTGGTACAAATTATAAGCGGTAAAACATCAGGCCATATGTTGAAAAGAAAGAGAAGGGAGAAAATAGTCATTTTATTTTAGCATTTACTGCACCCACTCTCTCGCTCGATTCTTCTCATGCATAAAGTGTTGTTCCTTGGCTTACTGTGGCTTCACCCACATATTATCAGTATTTTTTTGTCCGCATGATTAGAAGCAGAAAACAGAGTCTAGAGAGAGACGAAAGTGGGCGGCGGCATCCAGAGTTTCATAATGAAACATAGTGTGACCTACTCCTTTTCTAGATTGATCCATATTGTAGTCATATCTTCCTTTTTTTGATATATTTTTTTATCTTATCCCTCCCCAAAGAGCTTTGAATACTAGCTCGCCACTCATTTTAAGGCAAATCCAGTTGGGAACAACAAGCAGCACCCGATAAAGAAAAATAAACTCTACAAAAACTCCATCCGAAAGGGCAAGTAGTACGCCGCTGCTGATGTGAACATTAAGGAGGTGTTCCAAATTTTTATGTAAAATAAAGTTTCGGTGGGGTTCAAAATCCTGATACATAGCACAAAATTTTAGGGAAGGCACTGTGAAATTGAATTCGCTAATATATGGTGGCATGTGATACAACAATGTATCTCTACAGTTACATATCATATTTCAGTTAATGGAAAAATCTTGTATCTTTTTGTGCTAAACAAAGGAATCATGCAAGGTTGACCATTGTCCTTTTCTTAATTTTTTCTTTGTCAGTAATCATGTTCGTCGGCTCCAGATGCACCATCTAGAAATCAACAAAAAAATGGGAATTGTAATTACTAGAAATAGAGAGAAGGTGTTTCATTTGATATGTGCAAATAATTGCATCATCTTCTTGAAAAATTCATAGACAAACATAAGATCTCTGGCTCAAATTATTGATTTTTATGCTAAATATTTAGATCAGTGGATTATTTTTTAGAATCATCATTCTTTTTCAGCCTAATACAAAATCATGGTGGCAAAATTGGGCAAAGTATTCTCTCAACTTACACAAGGAAGGACTACCACATAAATACTTGGAGATTAACATTCTTCCACCAAGAAAAAGAAGTTGGTATTTGAGAATCCCATAACTAATGTGAAGAGAAAACTAGAAAAATGGAGACCAGATGGGTTTTATGTAAATCGAAGAATCATGTTTACAAAGGCAGCTTTACAGTCAGTTTCAATTTATACAATGTCCATATACAGACTTCCCAATTCGTTTGTGATAAGATACAAAGCTCAGTCATTGGTTGAAGATAAAGTAAAGTCTGAGGCATCTTGATTCATTGGGAAGCTAGTTAATCAAACGAAAAATCCAATTAAAGATAAGAACTGTGGAGCAGATTAAAATTACAGATAATTGGATCCTAGGAGTACCTAATTCCCTTTCTCGTAACTCTTGGGCATTGCAGACAACCCTAAGAGTTTCTCATCTTATTGATCAACAAACGAACTGGAGAAGACCTTTACTTGATGCTATATTTTCTCTAGATATAGTTTAAAAAGTACTAAGAATCAAAGTTTCGAAGCATACATAGCCTCAACAAGAGGACAAATTGTGTACTCCCTCTGTCCCAACAGTTTTGGCCTATTTACTTTTTCATGGTCTTCAGAGATCATGTTTGCCCGTCAATATCTCTAGTTACATGTAATAATTTCGTATAAAAATTTGATATTTAGAAAATAGATGTTAAGATGAATCTAACATTATCTCACATAATATTTTTATTATAAATATATTAATTTATATTTAAGGTCAACGTTTTCCAAGTTTGACTTGAAAAAGGTAAATAGGCCAAAACTGGTGGGATGGAGGGAGTAGACATGTTATGATTCTGGAGAAAACACTGTGAAGCAAGATTACAGACAAGTGATCATCTCACAAAATAGGTTGATTCCACATTCTTCCTCTCGAAACACCTCTAATCAAGTAACAGTGTGAAAGAGGTTATGGAAGGTGAGGTTGCCTTTAACATTCAAGTTTTTGAGCTAGAGAATTGTCTCACAAGCATTTCCAACATCAGATGATATTTTCAAAAGAAACTCCATACAATCTCCATTATGCTTGGTATGTAATTCACATAGGGAGACTATTACCCATCTGTATGCGGAATGTGAGACCGGGAACAGAACTTGGAGAATCAGCTCATTAGGATTTGACTTCTCATCAGGTTTTTTCTCAGATTAGCTTAAACATTGGATCCTTCAAGCACCTTTGGATGATGATTTAGTCCTTTCATTTTGTATAGTCTGAAGTATCAGGAATAACAGGAACTCTGTCATTTAGAAAGATCATATACCAGATGTTATGGCGGATTCACATAATATTTGGACACATCAATATCAACTTGTAGATTTTATGCCAACTTTGAAAGTGCAAAAGATCCTTACAACGTAGCAACCTCGTCGGATAACTCACTCCATATTCATGGTTCTTGCACCGTTAGTCCAGATCCTAATCTCCTAAATTTCTCCATAGATGCTTCCTTTTGCAAGAACGAAAAATATTTAAGTAGGACCATGGGTCAACATGACAACATGGGAGTCTTCAACAAATATCAAGGTGTCATCCTCTCCCCTTCAAGGGGAAATTCTGGCAATTATTCAATGCTTGGAACATCTAAAGGGCGGAAACCTAACGAAAGACCTAATCCTAACAAATTCCGCCCAAGCTGTGAACTTGTTGGTAAACAATCATTCTCCTCCATCTCAAGTTTTGATTGAAGTTGAAGCAAGAAATTTGGTAGCTTATCTCTCTTAGGTTGCGCTATTAAAAGGACCTAGGAAGGAAGTAGTTTTAGCCCATAATCTGTTCCGTAAGGTAATGGAAATATTGAAATACTATTAAAACAATGACCTTTGATCCAAAAAAAACTCACTTTTTTAAGAGAAAAAGTTCGAGGTATTAATATAACAAGATAACGAGACACACAAAATTTTAGGGTATAAAATAAAGTTTTGGTGGGGCCCACGTTAGTAAGGATAAAATAGTCTCAAAGAATTTATATTTCTAGTTGAGGTGTATTTTTGTCCATTTGGGTCTAGTCATCCCCGTATTTGTTAGACCCATCATAAAATATGGTATGGTCAAATTATAATTATTTATACATTATGACCCATTTTAGAAGTTATTCAAAATTATATGAAACTCATTACAATAAATAAAAAAGGAACATAAAATAGTCCCACTATAAGGTATTAACATAACAAGATCATAGGATACACAAAAAAGGCATAAGAGTTGATCTTTCACCATAAATAAATGTGATTGTTAAATCACGCCAGATAATTTTACTATCATACGCCTTTATACGCATACTATAATTTCTTGATTTTAAAAAACTACGCTAGTGTGCACCATCGTTCATCAAACCTAATTTAGAAATCCGGCGAACCTACCCCGTTTGTCCAAACCCAACAAGACTTACCACCATCCCCCAAACTCAACAAACCCATCACTGCTTGCAAAAATTTCACCCCATTAGCCAAACATGATGTCATTGTACAACTGTCAGTGACTTGCATGATTTTCCGCTACCAGCCTTATCCGAGCATCAATATCTGCTAGAGACACCACCCGAGCACTCTATCGGCTAAAGACACCGCTCGAGCGTCACCGTCAACAAGACTCCACCCGAGCGTATTGTCCGCTAGTGCACTAGTAGAGTGCTTGGGCAATGGCACGTCTGCTAGCACCACCGTTCTATCTCTCTCATCCACTAGTTTGGCCAATTTTGTTACCGGGAAAATTTGATATTTCAAATTAGATAATCACCCTTAAACATCGCACATTTTTTATGAGGTGTGTGTAGGGAAGGGGGCATCATAAATAAACAAATATAAATTTATATTTGAAGTTTATTTATTATCAAATACAAATTGCATGTAAGAGGGTATGAATACAAGGAAGCAAGACATGGAACACAATTTAGTATTTTAATAATAATAGATAAAAAGCAAATCCTAGTGTACTAATACCCAAACCGACAGTGTTAACAAGTGAGCCTAAGATTGAGCGCTGGATTGAAAGCTCAATCGGCCCAAACGGTTATAAATCCAGCTCAGATGAAATGGCAGCAGACAAAGCTAATGAAATGGCTGTAAAATTCTGGGATGCTGAGTGAGAACTCCCCAGTTATGTACCTAAAAACTGCAAGACTCGCCAGGCAAGGAACCCAAGTGCTTGAATACATATAATCTTTGCAGATGCAGCATTCAATACCATTCAAATATGACTTGAAAGGAAAGATAAATATTTTCCTTCACAAACCACAGAAACATAGATGACTAATTCTATAGGTATAATAGTTACATCTCATACCGCCTATATTTTCCGCCGCCGCCAAAGAAACACAAGGATTAGGTTTGGACCCAAAGAATGTACTGCAGCTAAAACAGTTGGGATCTCTCTCTACCTTTCACTATTGCTCCAATACACTTCCATCCTCAGAAAGTCGGAGTACTACTTGTTACTTGTCAGTACTTATTTTAGTTCTGATGCTTCTTATGCTTTGAATCACTTTATCAACTGAAAATCCGACTATGTTGTATGCCAGTCCAAATCGAGCTCAGCTTAATCCACATACCGCCACGTCACAGCTGGAGTTGTCCTCGAAGGGGATGTTCAAGTCAGGTAGTACAAACTTATCCGACCCTACTTCCTTATGCACTGCAGGCACATCAGAAAGCGGCAATCCACCATTGCTTGCAACAGCTGGCTGCAGGGGTACTGTAACAGGATCCGGAGCTGGTGTTGTATGGATTTTATCAGCTTGAAATGCTTGCATTTCCATCTGCAATGCAAACCTTGGAAGTAAGAATTCTGGCTCAGACATACTAACATCTCAAACACATTAGTTCAGAAGCTGAAGTTCACATTCCAAGAGCAAATAAACAGGCAACAGTCATTGAAACAAATGCCATACATACCCTGGTTCACACGTATGCTATTTTGTACTGGTATTTAATTAGTGTCATATTATTGTAAGATAAAACAGCAGACCATGCAAGTTTATCTGAGCAGTAGCCTGCATTCTAGGTACTTATTAATTACCCACTATCGTATAATTCATATACCAAATGGTAAGACCATAATTAGAAATATCTTCACGGAAAGGCCGCCTCATGCATTGAATTAAGAAGACCCTTCACTTTTAACAGACACGTGTAAGCGAAAACGATCAAGCCCCAACAATTTCAAAAGGTAATTTGTGAAACGAAACAAAACAAAACGCAGCAAACTAATGGATCCTAGGTTGTCATACTTCAGCCAACCAAGCAAAGTAACAATCATAATGCAGGAATGAATCATTCACCAGACTGAATATGCCCAAATGAATTCCAGACTCATGACTGATTAAAAAGTTATCAAATCATACTTCTACCTTTATTCTCTTCAACTTCTCATTTGTAGCTCTCTCTTTCTCCAAATTGAGACGTACAGCTGCCAATTCCTGCAGAGTTCAGGATATGCTTATTCATCAACTGAGCACAACAGGCATCATTATTCATCACATGAGAAAAAATAAAAACATTTACCCTGTTCAGCCGCCTTCTTTCCTCTTCCAAAGAGTCTTCCTCCTTTTTTAGCTCAGTTAGAGTCTGAAAAAGCCAGCATGACAAAATGTCAACAACCAAGCATCATGGAAATCTAGTGTGATCAAATTTATTAATAACGGAACAAATAGGTAGGCCATTAATGACTAAATCAGCCACCTGCTAACATATAAAAAACTGATGCTGATATGTGTTGTGCCTACTATCCCACTTCTAAACTTCTTCTCTTTCAAGACAGGAGACAGATAACAATCAACAGTTACAATTATAATCAGCAAGCGAATCCAGAAAATTTTCAATGGGTAACCACTAATATATATAAAAATATATATTTATATTAATGATAAAAAAAAATTACATGAGGTAACCAAATATTAATACTCCCTATTTTTTTTTACCATGGGGTCCATGTTACTAGATAGATCCGCCCCTGTCACCCAAGATGAAATATAGATATAAAACCCAATGCAAATAGGTATAGTATACTATCTCGTTTCATGACAGTGACGGGAAAGAGGTACACTGCCCACCAAATGAAATCACAAGTGAAAGAGTTAAAATAGGATTTAGTAGACTGAAACACGTTTAAGAGTGAGGAAATAGGCAAGTTCAATACAAATAGTAACATTTTCAAAGGAAGGGTAAAAGAAGGTCATTCATTAACACATTCACAGACAGAAAACCAGATGATGCGAAGAGATTTGAGCAGAAATTCTAACCCTCTTTCTTTTTGGCTTCTTGGAGTTGCTTGCTTCAGCTTCGCTTGATCCAATAACCTGTACCCAGAAAAAAAAATCACCTCAAGTTAGCTGATTAATCCAACATCAGTAAATCAGTCAGTAAACTAGAAAAAGACGGTCTTCCAAGAAAAATGGCCACCACAGTCCACGACTTTCGTTTGACCCACCAAGCAAAAAGTGGAAAAAGAAGACCAAATCAAATAAAACCCAGATAACAGCACGTGACGCGTAGGAATTACAGTCCAAAACCACCATTCTTTTCTCCCTCTCAATATATTACTCCATTTAGCATCTTCCTACTTTTGACCGGGTTCCTAACTATACATGGTGGCACCCTTTCATATGATCACCGACCCAGGAAAAAGATAAAAACGTACAGTAAAAAAACTTGTGCCTCGAGCCTCGGAATGTTCGCACATTTTCGTGCGCGATCGGCATGGAAATGGACTCACCATAACGACAAACAGGCAAGGCGCGGGTGCAAACTGGTCCAAAGTGTGACACGCCGCAGCAAATCCCATCCCACCAAAACTCTCACAGAATAAACGGGAGCCAATAGTTAATTTACTAACCACTAACAGCACTTCACCAAACTAATTTTGCCAGAAAAACACGCCACCCATTTTACCACTCTGCCCCTCCCTACGTGGCCACCAAATCCATTGGGCAAAGCGAGAAAGTACCGGCTCCGACAAGGACAGGGACAGTGCTGGCTTGTGAAAAGACGGAACTAGCCTCCCATTTATGGCAGGGGTGTAACCGTCATTTGACAATGGTAATGGCCTAATGGGGCTTCTTTCTGGTGAGAAGAAAACTTGACGAGTCTTTCGTGTTTTGCTTGATGTCTCTCTGACCATAATATGCGTCCTTTGAAAGTTATTTTCCACTTTTTTTTCCTCTCTTTTTCCACCTCCGGGAAACACACACGAAAACAGCAAAACAAAACTTTACATAACGAGAAAAAAATTCCCCGGTGGGGTCCGGCGCCGGGACCGACACAACCGACGCCGGTGATTAAAAACCGTCGGCCATGCACCAATCGAGCTGAAAAAACGGATGTCAGTTTCAAAAAACAGAAAAAACGGTGACAGCTGAGCGTGTACCTGCAAATACACTCATTCCCGGGGGTATTTTGGGGAAAAAGCGGGGTGCAGAATAAAAATGACACGGGAAGCTAATGCAGAGGAGGACAAAAATTAATTAATTGAATTTTAAAAAACTAATTTCCACTGACAAAAACGAGGCGATGAAACGAAAAAGGCAAACTAACCGCCCAGCCCCGTCACACTCGCCGGCGATGCCACGTCATCGCCGACGAAATAAGCAAATGGATAAGGAGAGAAACGTAGTGCGAACCTTAGATCTCGACGCGTCGGAGCGCTTAGCCAGAGAAGCACCGCCGCCGGATTCCTCTTCCGCTCCGAAGTCGAAGGAGCCTCCACCGCCGCCGCTGACGGAGGTGGCGCCACTCCACGACAGCGGCGTTGTCGGACTAGCTCTCGGAGGCGCCGTCTTCATCGCCTGAACCACCACGGGCCTGGAACGCCGCTGTCGCACGCTCCACTCCAGCGACAGCACCGGCTTCGCAGTCTTCAGCCGCGACGGCGGAGGCGGCGGCGTCGGAGCCTTGACGTGCTTCAACATCACCAGAAGCTCCGCCACGAGGGAGTCATCTGCAGACGCGACTTGGACCCACTCTTCGTCGGCCATGTCCCGGGATTGTGGGCTTCAACGTATCGGAGGTGAAATCTGAAGTGAGACGGAGGCGGCGGAGAAGGGCGGATAGAGGGGGTGGTGGCAGGAGGAGAGGAAATGGTATAAAAACGAAAGGTAGAAAAAATGGTAATAAATGTCAGTGCGACATGAGGGGTTTGTTTGGTTTAAATATCAATATACGCGACTGTGCGGTGAAGATGCCAATTTGTCAAATCGCAAAAACACAAAATTTAAGCCCTTCTGTTTATTCGCAACACACACAGTCCACTGTGTGACTGCGTGTGCAATTTACCGGGATTTTATTTTCCCTTTTTGAGGCTTTCTTATTGGATCTGGAAATTCGAATGGATTGGTTTTATTATTGGGTGAATGTACATACCTTCCCCCGAATTTAAAATAAAGAGAAAAGTGCTTTTATAACCTACTTACTTGACATAAGTGTCAATATAACCCTCAGATAATTTTTAGTGCAGATATAACCCTACCTAGTTGATGTAAGTGCC
>JAULKJ010000010.1:8772511-8789943 GCA_032355405.1 Rubia balearica | reverse complement strand
TATATTGGCACTTACATCAACTAGGTAGGGTTATATCTGCACTAAAAATTATCTGAGGGTTATATTGGCACTTATGTTAAGTAGGTAGGGTTATAAAAGCACTTTTCTCTTATTTTTTTTATTAAACTGGATTGTACTAAATTAATATGTTAGTGAATACACAATGGTAAATGCTCCCTTTGTTTCACTATACTTGACATTAAAATTTTAGGCGTTGATTTTTTTTCATATAAAATGTGTTGAGAGAATTGAGTGAAAAAATCAAAAAGTTCAATGAGTTGTTGTGAATAATTCAATTTTTGCCATAAAAAATGACGTACAGTGAGTGAGATTTAAAGGTAAGAAATTACAGTGTGAGTGATGTAATTAATGATTGATAAAAATATGTGTGTAGTGATGTAGGTGATGAGTGGCATGATCATACCAAAATAGCTTGATAAGATGAGAGGTGAATGAATGGTTCATGAAATATGTAATGGTAGTGGTTTTGGGTTCGGTGGTGGTGTGGTAAATGAGCGTTTTTTGAGGGTGTTTTGTAACTTTTTTGTTTTTTGACAAGAACACTTCATTCAAGATGTCACACACAAAGTGGTGAGATTTCCTCTTGTTTCCCACGAAGGGGTGGAACTCCCTAATAATTCACACAACGCTTAATGTAGGAAGAACCTCTCACACTTCACCCACAAAGAAGCGAAACTCCCCAATGACTCACACTTAAATGTTTTATATGGGGAGAGCCCTCACACTTCACATTGTGGAGCTCCGCACCTAAGGTGCATATTGTAGACTTAAACCCATAATAATGCAACTTTGGGGAGGAATTTGAACCAAGATTGCACATGGTCAGACACATTGCCCTGCCCATTTGGGCTAGCCCAAGAGGCTTGTTGCAATTATTTGATTGGACAAAAGCCCAATTTTAACCGAGTTTCAATATATTCAAGTAATGACGTCTTATGATTCTACTAGTAAGATGTTTGTTAGATGTAATGTAATTTGATTGACTATGTATATAATCTTTCCTAGAAAATTGAATGAGTAACTTTATTATTATTATTATTATTATATAAAGGAAGTAAGACAACGAAATAAAAAGATAGAATGAATATGTGAGGATGGAATTATTAATTACAAATTTGTAATTGTTCTCTCGATGCTACATAAATTTCAGTTTAGTATAAATTTAATTTAATAAAATTTAGTTTAATTTAGTTACATTGTTACTATTTCAATGCTCTTAATTTTAGTTCAATTCAACTGACTTAAAGTTTAATTCACAAAAATAAGTGTCTGCATGGGAGAACATGAACTTAATATCATCAAGTGTCTGCATTGATAATTTGTACTTCTTTACCAAAGTTCACTAAGGATTTTATCCTTTTGTTTGGTCTCATTTTGTTATCAATCGGATATATTAAAAAACTTTTCATATATCTGACTACCATTCCTTTGGCATAACGACTTCATTTTACTTTATTTATTAAGATTATGATTTGTTCTCTTTAAATATTATATATTACCTTATTAAATTGCAATTATTATAACATATAAATAGAATATTTAGTTGCATTTTTCAATAAATTTTATTTATTTATATAAACATACATACTACCAATTAACATTCAAGACTAATGCAATCAATATTTAAGACTAATGCAGCTCGACGAAATATCTTTTCTTCGGACGCATGTGTGTGCAGCAGGTCTGGAGCATGATGCGTCTCATTCCAACCATCCAAGAACGCATGCGTCAGAGGGGTTAACTCTAGTTGATTAAAGGCCTTGTGTCGGACAATTGCGCCATCTTCATCATTCTTTGTTACGACATATAGTTCCAGCAAAATCGCCGACTGTTCAAGCAAATCCAGATGTGATGGACATGGCAGAGAGGGTAATGGCAAGACTGGGAAACTTTGAAAAGGTAAATGAATGGTTAAATAAAAGCTCACCGTCTCTGCTTCACGAATATTTGTTCCGATCATCGGACCAAAGAGCTAAAATCATTTTTGATGCAAGAATGAAAGACGTGTTGGCGGGAGTGGGAGATGTGGCTTATGATGGGAATGAGATAAATTGAATAAATTATCAAATACAAATTAATAAATTGAAATAAAATTAAATAGAAGATGCATTTAATTTTTTAAAAAAGAATGTCTTACCCCAATTTATTTAGCAAAATCAATGCATAACGGATTGCATCTTCAACACCTTCAATGCATAACGGATTCATCTTCCACACCTTCTCCAGATGTTTATGGAAAGAGAAAATAATGTTCAGTTTTTTCTAGTAATTTTTTACACCAATTCTAATAAATTTTAAATTCATTTGTTTTCTTTCTTTGTCGAGAATAATCACTTTTCATTCAATCTGCTTTTCGAAGAACTAAGTGAACAACTCATTAAAATATCTACATTTCTTAATACCTCCAGCTATATAATATTTCTTAAAATGCCTAAAATTTCTATTTCCATCCCAACAAAAATAATATATTGCTTGACTTTTAAGTATCCAATTTCTATTCTTTTGTCTCTGCTTTAAAAGCTAGATTTAGATTCTTAAATCTGGCCCGACAATTATTGAGACGGTGTTTCCTTCCTTATATTATTATATATAAAAGATTATTATCATGTAATACATCATTGAATTCGTTATAAATATTTTTAAAGTAATTATTTTAAATAATTTTTTACACATAAATAAACATATTAATAGTTAAATATTGATGCGTCCTATTATTAAACTTAAACTACGTCATTTTTTTTCAGGACGGTAGGAGTATTATAAATTAGGCCATGTCTAATTAGATTTTAATTCAACACATTTCAGCAAAAAAAATCTAAATTCATCATCAATAAACTAAATATAGAATCAATAAACTCAACATTAAATAAAAAATAATAAATAAAAATTTATTTAAGTACTCGACAGTCACTGATTGGGTAATAAATCTAAAAGTAAAACATGTTACGATTACAACATCATTGAGAGTCATTCTTTTCATTTTTTTAAACAAATAAATTATAAAAAATTCAATTCAGCAAGAATAAATTAAATTCAGTATAAAAAAAAAGCCAACTGAATATGACCTTATCCATTAAAAAATGGAGAGGATTGACGAATGTAGTGATAAGGTAAATAGTAAAAAAGAAAAAAGAAGAAAAAAAGCATGAGCATGAGCAAGAATGTAGTGCCCACTTTTTCCACTTTTTCAGACTCCACAATCCATCACGACTTGATAACCGCCACAGGATTGCTGTGCTCTTTTCCCCTTTTCTTGGTAGCAGATATGTCTGTCTGTTTACAGATACAAATTTTGTAGTAGTTGGATTAATTATACGCTTTTCTACTCATTTTTTTGTACTCTTCTTCTTGCTGGCAACTACTCCAATACACCTTCAAAATTCAATTTCAAATCCCGACCTTCACAGGACCCCCGTTTGCTCCCATTTCCATCCCTTTCTTTGATAATCTGGTGGGACTTTTCTGGGATTTTGCTGAAAAGTGGAAAGCATGATGAAAGTCTGGATTTTGATGGTGCCCATTTTGGCTTTCAGCTTGAATTTGGCGGTTTCAGTTGCATTTCCTGTTGATGTGAAGCCGGAGCCTCCTGTTTCCGACCCTGTTCTTCCCAAGGAGAAAGACCCTGTATTGCCCTCCTCCTCCTCCTCTTCTCCTGGGGAGGAATCTGATGCTCATGGTAATGCTGATTCTGATTCTGTTTCAACAATGTTTTATGCTGCAGTGTGTTTGTATGGAGGTTGGATTTGATCATGCTCTAGGATTCTTGTTCATGTTAGACAGTGACTGCTTTTTCTTGTGAAGTATGTGCTTTTAATATAAGGGTTTCTTGTCGTTGCTCGTGTTAGTGCTTTTAGCTAGTTTATTGGAAAATTATGATCTGTATAGCCGGCCTCGCGTAGTGGGGTATTGTTGTGTAGGGAAGCTGTGAGTTGACATGAATTTAGTTGTTCAGATGATGGATGATTAGTCATCAGAATGCTTTCTGAAGTTTGATGTTTTCCTTGAACAGGAGATGCTGCAGCAATTCATGATGCCCACCATCAGGACGTTAACACGAGGATTCTCACTGCACTCATTGCTTCTGCTACGCTCCTTGGCGTCATCATATTGCTGGCCACGTGCTTCTGGTTCTATAGAATGAAGAAGTCGAAGAGTTTGGATTCAGAGAAAGGCCAGAAGCAGAACTCAGGTATGATTTCTTCCATGTTTTGAGATTGTTTTAGGTTCCTTTGTCCTGCTATACGACCTTTTTTGTTGGTTATTTGAGTTCTATCTCACTTGCAGTTACTGCCAAGGAGGTTCCGGCTGGGCCAATTTTCGAGAAAGTAACTCCTTTGAAAGCAATTGGGAAAAAGGGTTCCGTTTCTCTTATTGGATATCCCTTGCTTGTGGCTGCTACTAATAACTTCCACGAAGACAATATTATCGGTGAAGGTGGATTAGGGTGTCTGTACAAAGCTCAATTCCACGACAATTTCCAAGCAGCTGTCAAACGTCTCAATGCTAGATTGCAGGATTCTCAAAGAGAATTTGAGGTGACTCTTGATCAGATAACTCATCAATCTTCCTTTGCTTCTTCAAATTTTTGTGCCTCATTTTCCTGTGATTTTCTTATGAGAATATTGTTATTCACTTGCAGAATGAGGTTGCCTTGTTGAGTAAAATTCGGCATCAGAATATAGTTTCTCTTTTGGGATATTCCAGTCATGGAGACACCCGATTTTTGGTCTATGAGATGATGCAGAATAGTTCTCTGGAGTTCAACTTGCATGGTAAATCAATAGTTATACTACAGTATGTGTTAGTGTGCATACTGCATTTTCTTTTGTTATGATTGTGTTGTACTCTTTTGCTTGAAATTTACCTTTCTTCTCAAGGACCTTCTCGTGGATCAAACTTAACATGGCATCTGCGGATGAAAATTGCTTTGGATGTTGCCAGGTACGTCAAAACAAAGATTTCCAACTGAAGTTCGTATTTTTGCTTATTTGCATCTCCTGTACAATAACCTTTTCGTTCAATTGGCCAGGGGGTTAGAATATCTGCATGAGCGTTGCAATCCTCCTGTGATCCATAGAGATCTAAAATCCTCTAATATCCTTTTGGATTCCAACTATAATGCAAAGGTAAAATGGGAATTGAGATATGTTCGACCGCTCCGATTTTGACTTCAAGAAACTTGATAAATCTTTGCGATTGACTCACCAATTCCATTTTCATACAGATATCAGATTTTGGCCTGGCAATTAGTGGAGGGAACCCGAACAAGAAAAATGTAAAGCTCTCAGGAACTCTAGGTTATGTTGCACCAGAATACCTGCAAGATGGTATGATACAACTTTCTATATCTGTGAATTTTCCCTATTCTAATCTTATTAATGCTATGATTGTCTAATTATTCTCCCCAATGAAACATCCTCCCTCCGTCCCACTTCATTTTGCTTATTTACTTTTTCATGGTATTCAATTAGCATGTTTGACCGTAAATATCTCTAGTTACTTATAATAATGAAGCATAAAAAATTGATATTTAAACAATTGATGTGAAGACAAATCTAACAATATCTCATATGATATTTTTATTATATATGGATTAATTTATATTCACGGTCAAAGTATTCAAAGTTTGACTTCTAAAAAGTAATTAAGCAAAATGAACTGGGACTGAGGGGGTATTGTGCTTGAATCTTTTTCTCTGTTTATTTAAAAACTTTCTTCCGGATAGCTCATATGGAATATCATACATTAGGCATCCGTCTATTCTTGAAAATTATCACTGAAATGAGAATGTAGTTTTTTATTTAGAAATTGATAAGTTTATGCTACATTTTTACCCACTGCAATCTAATTGACATTGAAACAACTTCAGTGATTGTCTGCGGCATCAATTGTCTTGAAACTATAATTTCCATTTTAGCCAATTTTAATGTTTCTTGAAGGGAATCTTTCAAAATATTACAGTTACTATCCATCTTCTTAAGAGCTTATCTCAGAATCTGGTTGCCTGTTAGTTGTTCATGTAGATTATATGCTGCTTTAATGTTATTCAAACTCACTTGGAGTAGACGGACCGTTGTTTGTCATCGTTTGCACCTTAAAAATGCCATTCTGTTTTATGCCAATCTGAAGTGTTGCCTATTCATCTATATGAAGGTGGCAATGGAAAGAATGAGATTATATGTTTTCTAAACTGAAATACACTATTCTTGACCTTCGATGTATTTCCTTGAAATGAAACCTCCATTCCATGCAAAAGCTTATTTGGTTGTTATATCTCGACTCTCGAGTATTTTAGTTTTAAGAAACAAACCCATGCATGAACTCTAAATTGAGGACAGTTTTTATAAGTCCTAACACAAGTTGCTTGGCTTACTTCTAGGTAAATTGACTGAAAAGAGTGATGTCTATGCATTTGGCGTCATTCTTCTTGAGCTTTTAATTGGAAAAAGACCAGTAGAGAAACTCTTCGACACTCATCAGTCCATAGTTACATGGGTAAGTTGTCACTAAAAATTGTATTTTCTGCCTTAATTAACCCAAGTTTTATCAACTGAAGGAATTTCACCTAGGACTCTCGTGGCACCATATAATTGGTAACAAATGTTTTCTGATTAATTTTCTCGAGCAGGCGATGCCTCAGCTGACTGACCGGTCGAAGCTTCCCGGCATTATCGATCCTGTGATCAGAAACACGATGGATGTCAAGCACTTATACCAGGTTTCTGCTCTAACACAAAGAAATTTACCTAAGAAACGGATTAATGCCCGTCTTAGAGTGTCCTTGGCTCAGTCGAAAGCTGTACTATATTTTGTAGGTTGCTGCAGTTGCTGTGCTGTGTGTGCAACAAGAACCGAGCTACAGGCCATTGATCACTGATGTCCTGCACTCTTTCATTCCCCTTGTCCCTGCTGATCTTGGAGGGTCACTGAAAGCTGCATTGTGAGTGGTCAACTACGTTGATTGTCGGCGATTCTTTGATTACATTTTTGTTACGAAACTCTAGGGTAGGAAAGTTCGGATGTGCGTATATAATTGTAAATCTGATTTAAATATGCAGAGGCTAATGTTACGCCTGGGAACCTTAGTTTCATCTGGATTGGCATCAGACACCTTCAATTTGCTTACTTTTGCTGGCTTACAAAGAGAGTTTCCACAAAGTTGAGATTTGTTTACCTTCTGAGTTTTGTCCAGTAGATTCATAGTCATTTACAGTACGAAAAAGAGAGAAGGAAAAATGAAAAGCCCAAAAAGATGAATAAAATGAACCTGTAATAAACAAAATTCAGAGCCAAAAGGCATCAAAGGCCTAATACAAACATCTTTGTTGAATCCTAATCTGAGGCTCGTCCGAGCCTTCCATTATCATCATCTCCACTAAACAGAAAACAAAAATGAGCAGGAAATTCAGGCAATTTCCTGATTTTTATTCTTCTCCCTGACTTCTTGCAGGGGAAGCTCAAACTACCAAATAGCAATAACAAGAGCAACGAGAATGTCTGAACGGAGATGAAAACTGGACACAATATGTTTGTTCTGCTCATAATCTCACTCATCATCGTCGTCATATCACACGGTGTAGTGCTGCTGGATTGTCTCAATGTCCAGACCCTTGAGCCTCACCACTGACTCTACGTGCCCCTTCAGCGTGTGCAGCTCCCTTAGCCTGTAACACACACACACACACACACATCACAAGTGTTAGAATTGACATGGGAATATGGTTCATCGAGTGCTAGGAATACCGAAGAGGGGTTTTTGCCTTGCTACTTCAGCCCGTCTCTTTGCTTGCTCAGCGATTTCCGACAGCTCCTGGTAGCTGTTCTTGTCGTCAAACAGCTCCGAGGTCTCTGGAGGATGGAGGCCACGGAGTGTGCGCTGTGCCAGTGCCCACTGTGCTTCCCTCTCTCCCCTTCCGTAGTCCTTCTTGGTCGTGAATGCAGTCTACAAGGAAAAGAAAAGAAACATTAGTATCTGATGTTCCAACAGTTTTTAGGAGTCTCTCAATGAAGTGATGTTTGAATCTATGACCTTGTTCTGGAGCATGTTGTCCCAGGCCTTGCCACTGAGGAAGTATCGGATGGCAAATTTGAAGATGTCAAGAGGGATGTAGAAGATGATGCTGTAGAGCCAGATGACTCCCGCCCATCCCCATCCGATTCCATGGATTCTGGCGAACTCCCAGTTCGCGTAAACAGCGATCAGAGTGGCTATCAGCTGCGCGACAAAGAATGCAAACAGGAGGAGAAGGCCGGGGCGCTCTATGAAGGACCAGCTCCTGGAGCGAGTGACGAAGATCAGTGCCTGGCTCACAATGCTCACTTGAAGGTACAATGCTGCATTTAGCTCGTGCACGTTCTCCCCGATGTGCTTCACTCCGAAATGATCCTGTAAAAACAAAAGCAAGGTCAGTTTACTTAACTGGGAGGCTCATGGGGAACTGGATCGTGTTCCTCACCGTGAAGAAAGTTGATTGATAGATTGCCCAGAAGAAGATGACTGTCATTATGGCAAGGTAAGTTCCCAGAACAACTCCGGTTGCGAAGATCTCCTTCAGCTTCCATGAATCAGGCATTGGAGATGGTACTACCTTGTCTTTCGAGATTGTCATGATGGTTCCATCGTTGAGAACAGCGATGATCAGAACCATGAAAGGAGAGAAATCAAACTTCCAGATCAATGCAATGAGCATGAATCCGAGGACAATCCTAATCGTGATCGAAACAGCGTAGATAGTGTAGTTCTTCATCCTCTGGAAAATAGCCCTACTCGTCAGGACAGCGCTGATGATCACACTCAATCCAGGCTCAGTCAGAACAATGTCCGAGGCTCCCCGGGCAGCATCCGTGGCATCAGCCACTGCGATACCGATATCTGCCCTCTTCAAGGCCGGGGCATCGTTCACACCATCTCCAGTCATCCCACAGATGTGCTTCCTCTCTTGCAGCTTCTTCACAATCTCGTACTTGTGCTCCGGGAACACCCCGGCAAACCCGTCCGCCTTCTCGATCAGCTCCTCGATGGGAATGTTGGCAATGGCCTCATCCTTGTGCTCGCCTAGGAGAGACGAGGAAGGGTACATGTTGGTCCCCATGCCAAGCCTCCTCCCGGTTTCCTTGCCTATCGCGAGCTGATCACCTGTGATCATCTTCACATTGACTCCGAGGTGCAGCGCACGTTTGATTGTCTCACCACTGTCGTGCCTCGGAGGATCGAAGAGAGGCAACAGGCCGACGAACACCCACGGTCCTCCGGGGCTCTCCTTAGTCTTCTCTGGGACCGTCTGCGAAACAAAAAAGGCCACATCTGCTAAGTATCTTGGGCAAGAGATCTTAAATGTAAACTCATTTTTCATTTAAGATGGCGATGTTTGAAACTAACCTGTGAAGCGACCGCAAGAGAGCGAAGGCCTCTGTCCGCAAACTTGTCGATGATGTCGTGGACCTTTTTCTTCATATCTTCCTTCACTTTGCATAGCTCAACGATCTGGAAACGCGTAAGATATTGCGAGTTGAGCTCGAGAAACTGAGTAAGAAGCTTAATAGGATTCTTGTAATGTAATACTACCTGTTCTGGAGCACCTTTGCTGACTCTCTGCCAATTGCCACTGGCATCAATGTAAGTAATAGCCGTACGTTTGTCCACAGGATTGAAGGGAAGAAAATGCACCTCTGTGATCCCTGCCCTAGCCTGGAGAGCACAAAAATGGGCATCAAACATGGAATTAGTAAAAAAATCTGACATGTTTGGTAGAGCCATGCTTGTAAGCAAAACTGACTTATTTTGTGTTATGTTCTCAACACAACAATATGAACTGAGGATACCTCTTTCGGATCAGCCAGCATTCCAACAATGCATGCGTCGATCGCGTCCTGATTCTCCACCCTAGAAGCTCTAGCTCCAAGGAGGATCAGAGTGTCCTTATCGACATCTTTTGTGAACACCTCAACCAGGTTTCTGTCCACTGTGAGCTTGTTGAGAGTGAGGGTTCCAGTCTTGTCGCTGCAGAGGACATCCATGCCAGCCATCTCTTCAATGGCGGTCATCCTCTTGGTGATGGCGCCTTGCTGTGACAGCCTGTGGGATCCGATAGCCATGGTGACGGAGAGCACCGTTGGCATGGCGATCGGGATGCCCCCGATGAGGAGGACCAGGAGGTTATCGATCCCATCTCTGTACTTTCGCTTCTGAATCGGGTACATCACGATCAGCTCGATGAATATCCCGATGGCGATGGAACAGATGCAGAAGTTTCCAATGGCTGTCAAAACCTGAATACATGTATCATCCAATGCAGGTTAGAAAATTTGCAACTTTTCATGTACGTCGTACACAGCCAGGTTGCTCTCAACACACAATCAAAATACAAGTGCGCAATATAAACACCAATACAGATTTTGGAGCAATTGCTTGTTATCAATTACATTGCATAAAGGCAACCGGATATGAATGCTGGAAATGGCAATACCTTCTGGAAATGTCCCACGGAGTTCGTGTTTTCAACGAGGTGGGCAGCCTTTCCGAAGAAGGTGTTGATTCCAGTGGCGATCACAACCGCCTCGATCTCTCCTTGCTTACAGGTGGAGCCGGAGAAGACCTCGTCGGAAGGGTTCTTTGTCACGGGCAAGGATTCGCCGGTGAGGGCAGATTGATCGATCTTGAGGGGATCGCCTTCGAGGAGACGAGCATCGGCCGGGACGATATCTCCCAGCTTGATGCTGATGATATCTCCCGGGACGAGAATCGATGCTTCCTGCTCACTCCATCTGTTATCCCTCAGCACCTACACAAAACATGTCGGCTTTGGATTCTTCTCCGCGAGAACTATAAAATTGACTGCTGAAACTCTAGGAACGGGAGTGGCTCCGAAAGTACCTTAGTTTTGGGTGCGAGGCCAGCCATGAGCGCCGCCGCAGCGTTGCCCGCGTTGTTCTCTTCGATGAAGCTGATGGTGGAGTTGATGACCAGAAGAACAGTGATTCCGACGAAATCCTGCCAATCCGGGGGCCTTCCCTGAAAAAATCGACACATTTTGCACAATCAATAACCAAAAGATTCAATCAAAACTTCAGATTTCAAAATATAAGAAATGATTTACATACATCTCCATTAGCCAAGACGATAGCAATGATTGCAGCTGCTTCCATCACCCATGAGAGGGGATTCCACATGAAACCCAAGAATTTCAGGAGTTTGCTCTCCTGGTCATTTCACAAACATCAATGAATCAAACATAGTATTTAACTAAATTCTTGAGAAACAGAACAAAATATCAGTGATTTGCTTTGCCTTTTTCTCCTCAAGCTTGTTGGGGCCGAATCTCTCGAGCCTCTTCGCTGCTTCCTCGGATGACAATCCTTCCTTGGAGCACTGCAGCTGCTCGAACACATCCGCAACTGGAATCCGCTCCTATCACATCCAAAAAACACATCTCGTCAAACAATAGCCAGATCAAACACATCAGATTCATCAATTTCAACACAAATCAACATAATATCAGGCATGCAAGAGGAAAAAACGGAATACTATTCATCATATTCATTTCACCACCAAATCAGCCACATATTAAAGGTCGCATCCATGAATATTAGGTTAAATACATCAATCATATCAAACAATACAGTGAAATCAAGCCGACGTATAACCAGATAACCTCATCAGTCATCACACTAGCAATGATCCAGTGAAGACCACTCCGATTCACAACGTCGAATAATCATGCATGAATTCATTTCAGCAGACTCGAAATCGACTGGTAATTAAACAGCAGAGACACAAAAAACATGAAATAGAAAGGGAGAAATTACCAGATCAACGCTCTCATTCTTAATCTCCTCCAAACTGATGCCTTTTTCCGCCATAGCTGCTCACTTAAAAACTGCACCACAAGTCACCGCTAAAGACAAACCCTAGGTGTGTATATGTGATGAAAATCAGATTTATACGCTCTATTTCTCCTTCAGTGTTGCGGACGTTCGGTTTGAAACTGCATGGCTTATTTGACTGATAAAAAAAATTAATTTACAGATTTTAGTAGTAACAGTAGTGTCTTATAACTATAAGTGTGTAATTTTGTTGAGGGTTTTTTTTATATTTTATATTTTTTATGGGATTCAACCAAGTGATATAATCGTATATATACACATTTGAGAAGATGAAGGAGTCTGTTCCTTCCGAGTCGATGTTTCAGTTGGGAAACTCATTTCAGCCTCTTATTTTTGTAACCAACCCGAATATTCATCACATTTGTACACTTTAAATCTCGTAATTCATTGTTGACATTATGCTAATGACAATACTATCCTTTCTCAATGCCTAATGTAAAATTTTAAGTTTTTTTTTAAAAATTGTAGTCGTACTTTGGAATACTTATGCTATAATAAAAATATACTCCCTTCATCCCACTAATTTTGGCCTATTTATTCTTTCAAAGTCAAAGTTGGTAAACTTTGACCACAAATATAAATTAATGTATTTATAATAAAAATATTTTGGAGAAATTGTTAGATTCATCTTAACATTTATTTTCTAAATATTAAATTTTTATGCGGAATTGTTACACGTAACTAAAGATATTAACAGTCAAACAAGATTATTGACAATAGTGAAAAGGTGGATAGGCCAAAACCGTTGGGACGAAGGAAGTGGAATATTTCCAAAGATGTTTCTTAATCAGTGCTGTTGCTATTTAATATTTATTATCGAGCATGTTTTGAAAAACTTGACTGAAAAATGAGAACAATGGAGTAAGAACCGAACAAAAAAAAATGGCATGCATATACTTTTATTTATCCGATTTGTGTTTAGTGAAAGGAAAAGTTTTATGGAAAGATGGAGTTTATTTTTTTAATCGAAAGACGGAGTTTAATTAAAAAAAATAGAAAGGTAAAAAGTTTGAGTCCGTCTCTTGAAAAACGGTCTTTCCATAAATTATGGAAAGACCAATGTTTAAACTGCAAATTACTAGCAATTAAGATAAAATTTTCGGGTTGTATTAATCGGGTCATAAACTTACAACCACTACATGTTGCATAATAAAATTGTAATATTGCAACTAAAACCTTTTACATTTTTCAAAGTCAACCTCGTCTTTCCATATGCCTATGAAAAGACGGTCTTTCCCAAGAATTTGCTAAAAAGTTTAGTTGCAATATTAAAAAATATTATACAACGTTCAGTAATTATATGTTTATGACCCGATTAATAGAACCTAAAAATTTTATCATTATTTTTCTAATTTACATTTTAAACCTTAATATTTTCCTAATTTATGAAATCCGTCTTTCAAAAACTAACTCTGAGTTTAATAAATAATAAATCCGTGTCAGATTCTTAAATAGTGTGACATAAAGTATCTTTCAAAAGTGTTTAAGAGGAATTAGGATAGCTAGGCGGAGTAAAACAGATACTCCTTCTGTCCCTCTATTTGTATCTTACTTTACTATTTATCAGTAAAGTTAATGCAATTTGTATTGAATTTTTTTATAAACGTACAAATGTAAAAATTATCGTATGATATATTGCTAGATTCATCGTAACTTATATTTTTAGACTATCTAATTTTTATAATTTATTGTTATACATAATTTAAGTATTAAAATAATAAAATCAACTATGAATAGTAAAAAAAGAAGAGATGTGACCGTTATAGAGGGACGGAG
Organism: Rubia balearica; assembly: GCA_032355405.1. Lineage (NCBI taxonomy): Eukaryota > Viridiplantae > Streptophyta > Magnoliopsida > Gentianales > Rubiaceae > Rubia > Rubia balearica. Next base: position 8,776,263 of record JAULKJ010000010.1, on the reverse strand, counting down.
GGAGTAACAAACATTAAGAAAAAGGGAAAGCTGTCGTTTTATATGTCGTTAATCCAACAGGTTCCATGCGTACGGAAGGGTTTACTTCTTTTACTTTTGCTCCTATTATGTTTTTAACCGACAGTCAAGCTGAAGCTGTAAAGTTTAGAAGTAGGCAAATGTCAAGAAGCCCAAGTTGAGTAAGGGTATAATAGTCAATTGTGGGATATAGCCGTTGAAAGGCCACCGCCTTAGAGCTAGCACAGCAGCGGGTTGGAGTTGGGAGAACAGGACCTCAACTGCTGAGTTCCAACTGCTCTTCAACTGATCTAAACTACTTCATTCTGTTAGTTAGTTAGAAGGGTTAGACTTAGTATTAATAGGGAATCATCACACTGATCAAGTATGCTTGAGAATCCAAATTGTCAGTTTACTTTTCTTCTATTTTCGTCTCTGTTCTTCAGCTTTATTTCTAAAGAAAAACTACTTCCAGATTAATAAAATCCCCATTTTAGCACCTGTTTAGCCTCTTGATCATTACAGATACCATGCTCGCCGTATTAGTTAGATTATCACTAATTTTCATTTAAAAAATTATAAGATAAAATTCAATACACCATCAATCATACTTTTCTGTCTCATTTTAAACTTCCTAATTACTTTTTGCACAAACTTTAATACAAGTATATGTGTCATCTTTTTAATGTGTGATGAGAGTAGGACTACAAAAATCAAATGATAGGAAATATTATGACCACATATTTATGGTTAAATGTAGAAGTGGGACATTCCAAAAGAAAAACTAGGAAGTTTAAAGTGGGACGGGGGAGTAATTTCTATAAGCAGTTTTAGTAACTCAGAGTTCAGGGAATGTCCTCTAAACTGTAGTGGTGTTTCATTTTGTTTTGGTTGTTTCATTTTCGCTTGCTTCATTTGGATTGTTTTCATTTGGCTCTCACTTTTGGATTTTGTGAACATTTTGTAGCAGGCGGCCTATCAACTTAGGTTCCCGTGTGCAGGTCTCATTTGAGAGGCGTAATATTATTAATCTATTTCACCTATAATAAGGGATAACAATGGGGCAGACCTCTACTAAAATCAGACCAACTGCCAGTGGCGGATTTAGGGTAGGGCACTGGGAGCACGTGCCCCCACTGACCCCACCTTAAAGTTTAATAGTCCCAATTTTTTATATATTTTAAAAAATTTAATTGTACTTCCTTCGATTCTTTAACAATTGCACACTTCTAATTTATGATGTTTCTTTAACAATGACATATGCTAGCTATGGCAAGTTTAAGGTTTTTATATCAACTCATTTTACTTTTTCTTCTTTCAATTCAATATCATTCACTCATTTACTATCTCCTAAATTCTAACACCAAAAATGATGTGCCGTTGTTAAAGAAACGGAGGGAGTACATGTTTTTCTAATATTTATAGGTTAATTTCAATAAAATTAAATAAATTTTACAACTTTTCACTTGCCCATTTTAATTAACATCATAAATTTTAGACTTGATATGAATATTAGTTTTAAAAATTTTCTCCTTGTCTTCTATTATCTTAAAACAAAATAGTCAAATGATTACTTGCCTTAAGAGCCCTTTTTTACCCTTCTTGCTTTAACCGATTTCTCTCAGGATAATTTGCAAGAAAATTATTGATAGGAGAAATATAGATATTCATTATATACCACTTAATAATGTACTAATCATGTGCAATTGAAAGATATATTCCTAATTCAATCCATGATTGTCTTATTACATTTATCGAAAAAAGTATATTTTATTGAGTTCTTAAAGAAAAAGTATAAATTTATTTTTTAAATTCACCACTGCCAACTGCCATCCCTACCTTTAATACTGGTACTGGGGATACGGTGGGAAAGGTATACTCGATAGGATATAATTTACGTGTAAAATTTGCAACTATTCCTTTTAAACTTCAATTCGGATACAGTGCTCGAGGGTACAATGCAATCTGTATCCCCTTGATATATCAATTATTACAAGTAGTTTAAAAATTAGGATTAAATAATAACCAGCTAACCGTAATTTTAGAATTTTTAATTAAGATTATTTCTTGCCAAACAATTTGCGTTTAAACTCTACTATCCTTTTCCGTCAGGGAAACTGATTCTCCGTCAACTATCCTTATTCTGTCAAAAAAAATCACCTATGAATATGGGATGGAAGAATTCAATAGAGTCATCTCGCTAAAGCTCTAATATATTGCTCTAGAATCGAATCCATTGTTCTGCTCAAAGAACGACGTCGACGAGCCATCAACAGCTGGATTATATGGCGGCGGAAGAAGAAGCAAAGAAAGTGATGGAGGAGGAGGTCAAGGAAGCAGCCGTTGATATTACCCCCTTTGATCCCACCAAGAAGAAGGTGCTGATTCACGATCCTCCCGAAGATTCCATTAAAGAATTGTCTGAAAAAACAGAGAGCCAAATGGATGAACAAATTGCAGACGTGGAAGATGGAACAGATTGGGAGTATAAACGTATGAAGCAGGGCGAAGCAGTGGGGTGCACCTTCAAATATTTAAAAGTACTTTACATATTTTAAATTTATTTTAATATGTAATTGAAAGTAAGATTTTAATAAAAATAAATTAGCGAAGTGAATAATTAAATCTTAATTAAAAAGGGGTTTTGGGAATTGGGATTCACACATTTTGGGAGAAAAGAGTATAAAATAAAAGAATATTTTGAATGCACAAATATACTAAAAATAATTTTTGACTTGTAAAAAATATAAAATTTTAAAAATAATTATTATTATAGGGTGCACGTGCACCCCGGGTTTTTCGACATCCTTCGCGGGAACAATCCAGACGGTGATGAGGCCTCCTCAGGTTCTTGGCGAAGGCACAAAAAAGACTGTTTATGTCAACTTCATGGATCTATGTAAAAGCATGAACAAGAATCCGGAGCACGTGATGCAGTTCTTGCTGTCGGAACTGGGAACTGGAAACTGGGAATTGATTTGTCGCTTGATGGGTTGTGAAAAATAGGTTTTTTTCCACGGATTTCCGGAGTATTCTGAAGAAATATATGAATGAATATGTGATTTGTTATGGGTTCAAAAGTCCAGATACCGTTCTTTCCAAGGAGAACAGGCTTTTCTTCCTTAGGTGTGAAAAGTGTGGTTCTGCAAGGTCGGTCGCTCCGATTAAGGCAGGATTTGTTGCTTGCGTCGGTTTGGTTTCTAAAGGAAGTTCTTTTTTTGTTCGGAGAAAGTAATAGCTTGCTCAATCTTTCAACATTTAACGATAATTATTTGTTACTTATTACAATATATTTGTTTTCGTTTTTCTCTATCTCTGACCTTTTTCATGGTATGGGAAGCCAATAATACATCTCACACTTATGGGAAAAATATATATTTGTTTCAATAGTTTTCTCTGAAGTATTTTAATAGTTATCTATTATTATTATATTTGTTTCAGTACTTTGTCAACCGCTACTGCAATGAAAATTGTTTGGGAAACACCATCTTGTTATAAGTACTATATGTAGGGGTGACAAAATAGACCCGTAATCTGTGAGTCAAGTGAGTTATCTAATTTTAATCATGTATGGGTATGGGTAATGAGTAAAATAGTTAGTTGAAACATATGGGTCAAACGGGTTGGGTTTATGGATTGACCGTGGATTTACCCATATGGGTTAAAACCCAAATGAGTTGGTATATAAACTCATATGAATCAATATATGGGTTTAAACCCGCGGATTTCCTCATATGGGTTGGTATATAAACCTA